>QLNU02015270.1:126380302-126403722 GCA_006491805.2 Dysdera silvatica
CTCTTGATGTTATACAACCCCAAATCATAACACTAACTGGGTGTTTCACGGTAGGTGTAATGCACTCAGGATGGAAATCTTCTCCAATTCTTCTCCATACGTATTTTACGCCATCACTACCAAACAGTGAGATTTTGGTCTCATCACTCCAAATTACACTGTCCCATTGTTCCGTTGTCCAGTTAACATGGGTTTTAGCCCAGTTTAATCTTTTCAACCTCTGTTTGACAGACAAAAATGGCTTTTTTCGTGGAATTCTTGCATTTAGACCACATTCATGCAGTCTGCGCCGAACAGTCCTTGCACTTAACTTCACATTGCATTGCGCCATTTCACCTTGTATACACAGAGATGATTTTTTCCTGTCACCTAGGCACTGTCTTTTAATTCTTCTATCATCACTTGCTGTTGTGCACCTTTTTCTGCCTTTACCAGTCTGGTTTTGTAATGACTGAGTCTCCTTATACTTCTTCAAAAATTTAGAAATGCCACCTTTAGTTAAGTTTCCCCCAATATTTCTTCTAATTTCTTCATAACTGTAGCCTTGTTCACTTAATATTACTATTTTACATCGCTTCCTAGGTGACCAGTCAACTCTTTGCGCCATTTCTTTAATTTTATTACGTTTTACAAGCACACTAAATCAAAGAGCACAAAAAAAAAACAACCAACTTGATAGCAATTACAGAACACACTGATAAATGTCCTGTAACCTGTTGGCTCATTGCCAAAACAAGAGAAAACATGATTGGCTCATTGCCAAAACAAGATGACACCTGATTGGCTCTGTAAACACTCATGCTCATTGGCCACATTCAAATGAAGGAAAGCTACTTCATATAAATGTAAGCAAGCTGTGCTTCTTTTTTCTGGTTATTTGGCTATAACTTTTGATAGAATACAGATAATTGAACAAATGTTATTGCATTACAATCTTTATTAAATTACCTTTCTAATGATATATAATTTTATAGTATTGGTACAAAAAAAAGTGGTGTTATTAGCCATCAAACCTCTAAAATAAACTTTTTTCAAAAGGTTTCCACAATTTTGTCCACTACTGTAATTAACTTCCTTCGGCTGTGTCGACCCAATAACCGCTGTCCTATAATAATGTCGCACAAAGTATCGTTTTTAAATCAAAACAAAATTTTAGAATTACCAAAGCTTTATATTATACTTAAAAAACGTGTAATGTAATTAAATATATCGATGCTCTCTACCATTGTTGTTTCTTCTTGTGGACGAAGAACCAAATCTTTTAAAACGAAAAGCAATACTGAACTTGAAAACCATGTAAAGAAATGTGTATGGCTAGATTGATGCTGGCATAACTGAGAAAGATCGAAAAGGAATGCTAGGTAGAGAGACCAAACAAGAATTGAAGACATCGTTAAGGTGAAGACGCTTATCTGACGTGTGCCGGATATATTGGAAAGTTGAATGATGGATAAAATGAATTCGTGACTGTGCACCAAGTGAGAGTTGTGTAAGAAAAGAAAATCTCAAGCCCCCCCACCCCATTTGGAAAACAAGGTTCATTGTTCCCCTTAATGCAGAATTACTTGTGTGTGTGTGAACTTTTTAAAAGCTTCTTGAGCCCCTGTAAATTTTAATTGCTACACCCCTGTTTTCTGAGAATATAGAACTGTCTTTGGGCAAAACAAATGGCGGAACTTACGAAGCATGTTTAGATACAGTTAAACTTGACTCATATATATGAAGAGATCCTTATTTGACCAAAAGTAGATGATGAGATGATAGATGAGAGGAGAATATAATATGAAGGCAATACGAACTCATACTGCAAAGTCCAAACACACATTTAACGTACCAAGGTTTCTTGATAAATATAAATTCATTTCTCCCATACTTCCTATTACGTCAATATCCATGATATATGGAGTATAACTGGAAATAGTACAAACAAAAATGTAATGTTAAATAAGCGGATACTTGGTTAATAATTGTTAATAATTGCTTAGTAGGTGCTAGATACGTTCAGAAGCAAAAGAGCTACACATTTTCTATGTAATTCGTTTTCTTTCTCATTCAGAAATATTAAATTGTACAATGGGAAACGTCTTCTAGGAAAATTGATGCTCTTCTGATAAAGGTCAAAAAGCAATCTTAATGGATCAACAACTCGCAGATTAAAGATTTTCGCAAAGCTTTTTATTGCAAATTAGTTTATTTTTTTACTTAACAGTGGAAGCACTTATCGATAATTTGGACTGAGGACTTGAGAAAAATAATCTGATGTTTTTTGTTTTTTCAGTTTTCCAGCCAGTTTTACCATCTTTACTTGTAATGGTTCTTCATCAATTATCTTTCTTCTTATCAATTAGATGGTGTCAGTATGCGGTTTGATACCTAGCCAACAAGAAAACTTCCGACTCGTTTGCTATCCCTTATAATCTAATTTTTCTATTATCGAGAATAAATTGTTGTCCTTAGCAAAGATGTTTTGTACCGTTGCAGCCGAGGCCTCAGAAGTACATTGACCACATTCAATTCCAAATAATTTCGTATATTATTAGGAACCGAGAGGACATGTTGACTGTTTATTACATATACAGGGTGTCTCGGATAAAAAAACTCATAGTCGTGTTCTTTGAAGAATTTCAGTTTAGAAAACTGCTAATGCCACAAACCAATATTTATGTGTTAATGACAATTAAAATCTAACCAATCGTAATGAAACTTTCACACCGTTTACTTGGCAAAAAACACTTATAAACCAAATCACTAAGCTCCGCCTCTTACTGCAGAAAGTGGACACTTGATTGGACTTACAAATACATTCCCTTTCCAAACACAACCCACTTTTGGTGAAAAAAATAGAATAGTGACATTGCGAGCATTGCGCTTTGTTTCACGTAAATTTAATACAGGCTGCCACAATTGGCAATTTTTCCTTCAGTTAACCATTTGTAAAACTTTGTAGTTCGTGGGACAAGTTACCAAACGTTTGGCAACTTCTTGCTCTGTATATATATATATATATATATATATATATATAACATGTCATATCAAATGTAGTCAATATATCAGTTTTACATTTCTTGCTGATTTTGGAAAAAAATTCTAGAAATATATTAATTTTCCTTTACAGGAACTCTAATAAGTGTAAAAAAGACGTAGTAATATATAAACTAAATCAAAAGTTAATAACAGCACTGTGGAGCGTATAGAACCGTTTCGGACATACACACTGTTGTGCTTTCTTAAGAATCGGCTGGTGCAAATTCTAAGTAAAAGTTCACTCCTATCGATCCCTAACAAAAGGCAGTGACGTTGATCTGAAATACGTTAATATACTTTACCTAACATAAAAATTGTGCCTGACCATTACTGACCTATAGCTTAAGAATATCAACGTACAGAATCATATGACATTGAACTCAGTAAATATCGGAAATATTGTTACTAGGATTTCTCTGGTGTGTATTGTTAGTTCGATCAGAGGGAGAGTCGATGAATTAGAGAAATTTTGCATCAAAAACTTCCTTAGAGATTTATTCATCATGCAATTTTGATTGAGGTTTAAAAATATAAAAGTTTGGTATGTATTTTTTAGCCTCCCAATGAATCCATAATCCAACATTTCGCTTAAAGTTTGCATATACAGACTTTGTCCAACGAGCCCATTCTGCATTTCAAAAGGGGTTAATTTTATAAAGACTTTGTTCTGAGCCATAGGCGCTTCTGTATTATTGTTTGGTGCTCTTCATTCTAAGCTCACAAATTTTCGAATGCTATTTCCTTTTTCTCGAAAGTCATTTGGACGATTCCATACTTTATTTCCCCTGTACTGATATGATACGCTATATGTGAAATTGTTTTAACTCCTTGTTTTGCTTTCATCAAATGTCTACAAAGCAGTACGCTCTATAACAAAAAAAAATCGACGCACCAAGGAGGAGTTGTCCGATTGCGATAAAAATTGGTGGATGTGAAGAACATACATAGAAAAAGAAACGATTAAAATTTCAGAACAATTGAATGATTTATTGCAGAGTTTGACCGTTACAAAGGGAGGAAGTCAATAAGGCGTTGGTCCACCTCTGGCCTGGATGCAAGCTGTCACCCGGCGTGGCATAGACTGATAAAGATCCCGGATGGTGTCCTGCGGAATTTCTTGCCAAATTGTCTCCAACTGTCGGGCTAAATCGTCAACATTCCGGGATGGTTGCAATCGCCTTCCCATAGCGTCCCAAATGTGCTCTATGGGAGAGAGATCAGGAGACCTAGCTTGCCAAGGAAGTGTTGGGCAAGCTTGAAGACAATTCATAGCAACACGTGCCGTGTGCGGCCGGGCATTGTCTTGTTGAAACGTAAGTCCAGGGTGTCGCAAAAGGAACGGTAACACAACCGGTCGTAGAATGTCGTCTACGTACCGCTGTGCTGTAAGTGTGCCAGAAATGACCACCAAAGGGGTCCGGCTATCAAAGGAGATGGCACCCCAGACCATAACGCCCTGTTGTGGGCATGTGTGGCGTGCGATAGTAAGGGCAGGATCCCCACGCTGCCCTGGACGTCTCCAGACACGTCTGCGGTTGTCGTCAGGACACAGTTGGAAACGGGACTCGTCACTAAAGACTATACGTCCCCAGTCAGCGCAGTTCCAAGTTGATCGAGCCCGGCACCACTGTAATCGGACTTGACGGTGTAAAGGCGTGAGAGGTAAGCGGCGTAACGGTCGGCGCGAGCGTAAATTCCGCTCTCTCAGTCGTCTGCAGAGGGTCATGTTGGACACATGTGTGCGGGCCACACGTTGGATAGTTGATAACGACGAATCCGGTGCTGTGACAGCTGCTCTGACAATCGCTCTGTCTTCCCGTTCTGTTGTGGCCCTAGGTCGACCGCTGCCGTCCCGACGCTGACATCTGCCGTTGTTGACCCACTCTTGCCAGCACCGTCCAATCGCCGCATCGCTTCGACCCACATGTCCAGCGATTCTTCGATTCGTCCAACCAGCCTCTTTCAATCCGATAGCACAACCTCTTTCAAACTCTGACATATGCTCGTAATGAGCACGAATCTTTCGGCGAGGCATTGTTACAGTCGACGTAAGATATCCGCAGTCAAAATGCAACAGAAATTTTGACCACATATTGAGAATCGCTCCTTATATACACCTGCTGAATGCGCAGTTCCGATGCACTGGAGTTCCCGCTATTCATTCATTGGACACCAAATTTTAATCATTTGCATGTTCGGTCAAAATGTCTTTGCATACGAAATTTCATTACAATCGGACAACTCTTTCTTGGTGCATCGATTTTTTTGTTATAGAGTGTATTTGTACTTCGCTCATAATGTAACAAAGTGCTCGTACGGAATACGTTATTGGCATTTAAATTATCATTTTAGATAAGCGATTTTACGTCTTTAGACGGTCTGAATTCCTCTGCTAATGAACAGAATGATCATTGACCACGACAGGCATCATATACGGAAGTATTGATACAAGACATCGGCTAAAACAATGGAGTACGGTATTTTCCCACAGCATGGCTCCTACAAACATAGTGAGAACAAAATAAGATATTATAAGAATTACACATATATATTACATAAAAAGGTTAAACACTGGTAAAATAGCAATGAAAAAGATCACTCAAGCTTTCGGACGCATCAGCAGCAGTCCTTCATCAGGAGTAATGACGATGTTATGTTTCTGTCTCTTTTTTATACTTGAAATTTCTGGAAAACCCTTCATCAGAGTAGTCCCGCAGAATGGGAAAACCCAATGAGAACCAATGGGAGGCCTCCAATAGAATCATGGAAGAACCCCAATAGGGACCAATGAGAAACCCACACTGCGGGTTACCTAATTTGGGGATGTCTCATACATTTCAGAGTAAGAGTTGTTTATAAGTTTCTGGAAGTGGTTGTGATGTATTAATGGCTTTCCCGTGTAGTTTGTAAGTTTCCCAAGATTCTAAGAAGAGTCTACTATTCTTGTTTGTGATGTGCCGGTGTAGTATTTTTGTTGAGTCCCAGTCGGGTTCGTGTCCGTGTTGTAAAGCGTGTTCTGCCAGACGTGAGGCTATGTCTCCTTTCGCGAGTGCTTGTTTGTGTTCTTTTTTTCTTGTTTTGATCATTCTTTTTGTTTGTCCTATGTAATGTTTGTTGCAGTCTTTGCATGGTATTTGGTATATGGCGCCTGTGAGATCTTCTGGTGGAACTGGGTCTTTAACTTTTGTAAGTTGTTTGCGAAGTGTTGTGACAGGGGAATAGAATGTTTTGATATTTGCTTCCTTGAGGATGCGAGAGATTGTTTCGGAAATGCCGTGAATATATGGAATGGATATGCGGGTGTGAGATGTATTGTTTAAAGATGTACTATTGGGTCTACAGTTTCTGAGAATGAATCGTTTAGGGTATCCATTATTTTTAAGTGCCGTGTGTATGTGTTTTGTTTCTGTGTTTGAAAGTGTTTCATTACTGCAGTGAGAATTCGCTCTAAGACTTAATGTTTTAACAACGGAAGCTTTGTGGCATGTTGGATGATGCGATTTAAAATCGAGATATCTGTCTGTATGTGTGGGTTTACGGTAAACTGAGGTGAAGATTGAGTTATCGTGAGATCTGTGTACAAGAACGTCTAGGAAAGGGAGTTTATTGTTCTGTTCTGTTTCGTATGTGAATTTTATATGTGAGTTTAAGTTATTAAGGTAATGGAAGAAGCTTTGGAGTGTATTAGTTTTAAGTACAACAAACGTGTCGTCGACGTATCTTTTCCAGAATTTAATGTTAAAATTCGGCGAGGGAAAAGCAGTTTCCTCAAATGACTCCATAACCAAGTTAGCTACAACACTTGAGACCGGAGATCCCATGGCAGTGCCAAAAACTTGTCTATAGATAGAACCATTTGAGGAGAACACAGCAGAGTCCAGACAAAATTTCAACAATGTGCAGATGTCGTGAGGTGTTAGTGAAGTGCGTTCATGTAGTGTTGTGTCATTTTGGAGGCGTGTAAGTGCGGTGTCGATTGCAAGTGATGTGGGAATGCAAGTGAAGAGAGAAATTACATCGAATGAGACCATAAGGTCGTCGTCGTCAAGTTGTAGGTTATTTAAAGAGGTGCAGAAGGATTGGCTAGTAGAAACAGTGTAGTCGTTATTACCGATTATAGGAGAGAGTAGACGTGAGAGGTGTTGTGATAGGTTATATGTAGGAGAGCTGCACAAGCTAACTATAGTTTTAAGAGGAATATTTTGTTTATGAATTTTAGGTAATCCGTAGAAGGATGGTAAGCGGCCGGAAGTGCATTTTAAAGAGTCGTAGAGATTAAATGTAAGTTTTTTAGATTTAAAGAGTTTTAGAAGGAGAGAGTTCATTTTGGATTGAATTGTTTGTGTAGGGTCTTTTGTGATGCGGGTGTATGTATTTGTATCAGATAAGAAGTGATTATTTTGTAGGGCATTTTCTATGGAAGCGAGAATCTGTGGTGTAGGAATTTTAAGTGGAGCAGGTGAGAAATTTAGGCCGAGTGATAGTACGAATTGCTGTTGTGGTGTGAGATTTTTATTAGAAAGATTTAGCATCCACTTTTTTGTAGGAAGTTTTGACTGTTTTGAAATAAAAGTTCTAAGGTTGTTAAGTTTACGTGAATGAGTGAGACGAATATGTTCTTGGATTTTAGATTCTTGTGAGCGAGTAGCGGATTTAACTAGGAGCATGGTAAGAAAATCAAGTTTAGTATTTAGAAGGGAAGTAAGAAAGAATATTTCATTTTGAAGCTGAGTAAGAATGCAGTGACAGAGAGAAATTCTAGTGGAAATAAATTTAAGATTTGTGTTATGTGCGATGCGATGTCCAAGAGATGAATTTACAAGAGGTTTAACTTTAAGTTTGAAAGGGATAAGAAATTCCTTTTTACAGGTGTGATTAAAGTGAAGATGTTCTTTAAAACGGATAACTTTAATGTGTGTTTTGATGTATTTATGGACAATTTGAAGAGTTTCCCGACCACAGTGTAAACAAATAAAATTAAACATGGTGAAGTTAAGCGCGAGTGAAGTTTAAGCGCGAGTTAAGCGCGATTGAAGTTTAAGCGCGAGTGAAGTTTAAGCGTGAGTGAAGTTAAGTGTGAGTGAAGTTAAGAGGGGGTGAAATTTAAGTATTAGTGAAGTTAAGTGTGAGTTAAGTGCGAGTGGAATTAAGTGCGAGTGAAATTTAAGTGTGAGTGAAGTTAAGTGTAAGTGAAATTTAAGAGTGAGTTAAATTTAAAAGTGAGTTAAATTTAAAAAGTGAGTGAAATTTAAGTGTGAGTGAAGTTAAGTGCACGTATAAGTGAATGCATGAAAGTAGTTTTCCAAAGTGCTTTTAGGCCAGGTGACATTTGCTTCCAACAAGTGTAATAGCAACCTTGCCTTCGAACTTTTTAGGGTTCAGCATAAAGATCGACACCGCGAATACTATGGAAGGAGTACAAAGTAACGTTTGGAATAAATGAATACTTACTGAGGATCTCCGGCTGGATGATCCGTTACCACAGTCCAGAAACTGGAACGCAAAAACCTGAAAGAGAAAGGATGAAGTGGAACTTCACCCCTGGTTAGTAAAATAGAAATAAAATACAGGGTACCAGGGAGGAAATTTACATAAAAAGGTTAAACACTGGTAAAATAGCAATGAAAAAGATCACCCAAGCTTTCGGACGCGTCAGCAGCAGTCCTTCATCAGGAGTAATGATGATGTTATGTTTCTGTCTCTTTTTATACTTGAAATTTATGGAAAACCCTTCATCAGAGTAGTCCCCCCGAATGGGATTATAAACAACTCTTACTCTGAAATGTATGAGACATCCCCAAATTAGGTAACCCGTAGTATGGGTTTCTCATTGGTCCATATTGGAGTTCTTCCATGATTCTATTGGAGGCCTCCCATTGGTTCCCACTGGGTTTTTCCATTCTGCGGGACTACTCTGATGAAGGGTTTTCCAGAAATTTCAAGTATAAAAAGAGACAGAAACATAACATCGTCATTACTCCTGATGAAGGACTGCTGCTGATGCGTCCGAAAGCTTGAGTGATCTTTTTCATTGCTATTTTACCAGTGTTTAACCTTTTTATGTAATTTTCTCCTGTACCTCGATGCATTTCATATTACAATTATTTAATAACAATAATCAACGCGTTTCGCGAACAAATTCGTCAGCCTTCTTCAAGCAATACAAGAAACTAAAATGTCAACAATAAGAGTGGTGTTTCCATTCACATAAGTGAGTTGCCATTACGATGGTTTTTTGTAAAAAGAAACCATTAAAAAGAGAGAAACTAGTACAAGCGCCGTTTTATATAGATATTGAACTCCTTAAAAGAATTGTGGTTAATTGAGTTATAAATTATGCACATTAACTATTAACGGTTACTCGAAAGTGCGACTTTTGGTAAATGGTTATATTGAATAATACCTAGAATATAGCAAAGGAAGTCCTCCAGTTCCTTGATGTTTACTATAACTGAATTTGACTATCTCTCTACTTCGTTTTTTAGTTCAAAAAATGCTTTTCGCAGATGTTTCATATATCACAATGCTTACCGTAGCTATCTGTGGTGGAAGATGATTACAAGTTGTAGATCACAGCTCCCTAGGGCGTTGTAAAAGTTCGTTGAAATTTCAATGCACCTACGAAGTAAACATTTTTATTACTGTCTTTATAATTTCGATTTATCGATGCCCTACTCTTTATCTTAATAAATTTATGTATAAAAAATCAAGTTTGAAAATTTTTACGTAATTATTTACACGTATCCACGAAATTAATGTCATGTGAAAAATGTATAAATATTTATTTGTATTTAAATTTTTATGAGAAATTCAAGGAAGCCAGGGTTTTGGTGGTCACCTAATTTATTTTGTTTTAAAGCTACTTTTGTCTCTAGCTTAATGTTGTTTCAGTTTTCATCATCTATCATTTTTTGGTGGGGCCTGGTCCCTTAAATATTTTATTATGGATCCAAAGGGATCTCGGCAGCTGAAATTTTGTGCACCTAGTAGCAATCTTCGAAAAATGGTTACTAATATATTGCATTGGACTTTTAGAAAAAGCAAGGGCCACGTAGAGCTGTGTTTCCAGATGAAGTCTTTAATAATTTGGTGTATATTTTATATTTTGATTTAATTTTTTTTACAATTTTTTTTTGTATTTTTATAATGCATTATTGAACGTTTTAATGTCATGGTGTATACCTATATTTATTTATTTTTTTATTTGATTGTAATATGTAGTGGCCGCAGTTTTTTTATTTTATATTTCATTATGGCTGGGTTTTTCTTCTTTTAAATGGCTTTTGCCATTTGCTTGTATTATTAAATGAAAACATAAATCTCAACTAACGTTTAACACTGGAGGAGGTGTACAGGGGAACAAAAAGCATAGACATTATCTAAAGTTTAGGCAACATTACTATAGGATCATTGTAAAGCCGATGAATCTCTCAGTGCGATTTTTGTGGGTTTTTTTTTGTTTTTGAGACAGCTATTCATCTTTTCCTTTAAAGTTTAGGTATTTTCACATTAACTAAATTTATAATTGCTGTTTGTTCCATAATCTGTGAGTTATGCATGGCCTTGTAAATTACCCTTCAACTTTTGAGTACCAGCGTAGCTACACGCTTTTTGTTCCATTAATGATTTTCAAAACAGAGAAAGTGGAAAAGTCGTTAAACAGAAAAAGTCATTAATTTATTGTTATTAATTTTATGAAGCATTTCCGGGACCGCAAATTACCGTCGTTAAGTAATTATTAATTAGGAGAACATTATTAAGAGAGAGGTTACTATATATCTAAGCAAATTTACAACATATGTGATAAATCGTCTAGCGTTTTAAATTATTTCTCTGTGATCTTAGTGTTATATTTATTTCAAACACTAGCATTTTCAGCACTAAAATTGTGGACCAACGTTTAAACTTAAGAAGTTTTAAAAATGTTCATTGCGTCGAAAGGTCTTCGGGCCCCAAACGAATATTGTTTATTCTAGATCAAATTACACTAAGTTTATAATGGCCCCACAACAAAAATTCCTGGATCTTCCACTGCTTGTACATTTGCATCGTAAACTATTGCCCAATACTTTTTGCAAACCTTTCCTAGAGCTGCCGTAGATTTAAGACATACACTCCGACACTGGATACGGCATTTTATTTTGTCCCAGAGCTGGCAGTTTTCCATATCTATTCAATAGGAAATGCATAAATGCCATCATTTTCTTCCCACCAAGTGGTGCTGGTATTCTTCTGTAAAAGACGCAGACCATAATCAGATGGTTTAATTCACTGAATGTCACAAAGCTACAAAATTATGATTGAGAGTTAATTATCTAAAATTCCAAGCATCGAAAAGTCAGTGTTTCTCTCACTCGTGAAAACATGCCATTAAGGGGAGTGAGGACTTCGAGATGAAAAGGGGTGGACGGAGATTGGGTTTCCCTTTCGAGCTGATACAATTTTTATTGTTTTAAAAATGTGAATAAAATTACCTTTAAGAGTGGCTTCATTATATGTGTGTTGCTTTAACGATTTTGATAGTTTCAAATTGAATCAATTCGTAACGTCAAACAAGGCCGCCTCAATGCATTCATTCGGGACGGGGCGCTGGTCCCGATAGTCTTTGGTCCCCTTTATGCACAAATTCAAATTTCTAAAGGTTTGTGACGAGAAAAATATAACGTGTGTGCGAACTCTCTTGGCCAACTGGGAGTCCCTTTTTAGATCGGTGCCCGGTTGATCCACTTGAAAAGATGGCATTGATTTCAGGAATATGAATCAAGTTAGTTGCATAAATTTAAATTCTTCCCAAATAAAGTATTTTCTCTAGTTTAAATTCGTTGTAGAAATATTTTTAAGAGATAATAGTAATTAACACCTTACGTTATTTAGTTAAATATTTAGTAAAACTTTTCTGATACCCCCCCATGTGTCACCTTGTTTTTATATGGTCGGATAAAAATTCCTTTGCAAAAGACTTTCACAATACTATATTCTGAAACCCTGCTTAGAAGCAATGATGGCATTAATCATGAAAACATCGTTTTCATGGTTAATGCCATCGAACTAAAGCTCATCTATAGACATAACAAAAGAATAACAAAAATTTCAAATATGGACATAACGTTTGAACTTTAGTCGTTCATTAGAGATGTATTTAACGCTATGCAGTTCCAAAGAGAAATAGAAAAAAGCCAAGGAAAGGTTTCCCACAAGTCTGTCACAAAGAAGTACGTGTTCATTTGGTCCTCGCTAATTTAAGAGAATAAATAACACTTGACTTCGAAAAGCACTCAGAACTTACCGAACATCAATTGACCAAATTTGCCCCAAAGTAGATGAATTGTAATATTTAATTTATCAATTTAATTTGCGATGTCCATAAAAATGTTTTTATACAGTAAATGTGTACGCTTGTGCGTTACCTCGAATTTGACTTGTATCTTTAAAAATAGTCTCACAATAAAGAACTTTAAATAGTTGATAAGCAAAAATGATTTGAAATACTTCAGAAGGTCTTCTCTTTTACGGAATTTTTTCTCTGTGTAGCGAATAACCACTTATGAGATGTTTTACTGTAGCATTGTTTCTCCAGTGTTGATTGTTTGTGTATTCTAAATACTGCTCAAGCAATTTTACGTGATCGCTTCAACAGTAAGTCAATAACGATCTAACAATATATCGTGTACATTGAAATATCTCGACGTTGAATCCTCCTTACGAAATTGTCAATAAGTCATTCTATTTATTATATCCGTGCTTAGGCGTTATAACGACTACAATTAAACAGTACGATTACGTTCCGGAAATGACAATAAAGTAGTTTCACATATTTCGTAATTTTAATTTCTTACGTACAATGATCTAATTTAAGCGCTGTACGTAAACATCACATAAAGGATGTTCACCCCATATTTGCAATGTTTTTCTGTTGTTAAAGATAAATTTCTTAAAAAAAAATTGTAGGAGAGCGTCAAGTTCTTAGTATCATTTAATTCATGTCCTTCCAGGCTCTCGAAATTGTTTACTTCAACAGCTTCTAGGAAAGCGCTACTCAATGACATATTTACGATTAAAAACAATAAGCATCCTCGAAGACATTAACCTACACTCAGTATTCTGTGTCAAAATGCAATGAAATTCACACATCTGTGATTGATGTGTGTAAAATCGGTAGTACACAAGGAGTTTTTCATGTAAATCGAAGTCATGAAAACTAACGGATCACCGGAAAAGAAAAATTGAGAAAAAAAACAATATGATTTCGGGTAATTATGCGGGGTTTCGGGTCTAAACTCATAGAGTGTAAATATTTCTTCTTATATCTTAGAAATTATATTAATGTTTCTCATAATCAATTCTTGATTTCCATGTGATAACGGATACATTTATAGAAATATAATGAAACGAATATGTATAAAGTTTTTTGATTGAACTGGAATTTTATTTCAGTGTGTTTCGATTCTATCTTCGAAGTACAATCAAATAGAAATGCTTTTCTTACATTTTTTTTTATCTCAATAAGGAAAATTCTCCTTTTTTTTTAAAAAAAAAATAATTATATTGTTAAATAGAAATATAATTATAATTTTATTACCACTTCTATAATTACTATGGATTTGAACGATAATTGGATTTTTTACTTAATATACATGTATTGCAGAGATGTAGTGTGACTTCAGGCGGTTTGTAATCTGTAATTGTTCACAATCCCTTCCCACAACCCAGAATAAAAAAAAAATCAACTTTCTCTTACACACACGCACGCACACACATTAATAGCCTAAATTATTTATATAACTCAAATTACATATAGAGTGAAACTTCTCTTAACGGACACTTCCAAATAGCGGACGTCTCTTAATAGCGGACACTTTTCTATTCCCCGGTAAATTTACATTGAATCATATGGACATTTTACTTCTAAATAGTGGACATTCTAAATAACGGACGCGGACACTAAAAAGTTAAAGTTAACGGACAATGCAAAAATTGTATTTTTGTACTCTAAATTGTAAACAGATATTGTAAATCGTTAAAACAGGACGATTGAGCTGCCACAGCGGGGGGCGGTGGAACATTTCGGAGCACCCTTTTCATTTTTCCAATTTACAAAAAGGAAGTGGGTGGGTTCTGTTTAAAAAGAAATGCTTTCAATGAAACAACAACAAGTGACGCCGACGTCCGTATGCAGCTTTCTGCAGAAGTCCTTTAGAATTTGCATATGCCGGTTGCACTGGAGTTCGTTGTTTTCATTTGAGAAAAAAATGTCGCAAAAACTTAAACGCTTATCTTTATTAAGAGAGAAAGTCGATGCTATAAATTTAAGGGAAGCTGAAAAATTAAGTGCGGATTTGAGGAAAGTCATATTTGGAAAACTTACTACTGTCAGTGCATTGTAAGACATCCTTTAGCAAAAATGAAAGACGCTAAATCACCAAGCTCTCTTTCAAGCAGTGTAAGTATCTTAGACGCAATATTGTGGATTTGCTCTTCAGTAAAAAATCGCAGCTGCAACTATGGGTCCTTGTTTTGTAAAAGCAGGAATTTCCATCACCAACAAAGCCACTACAGAAACTGTTGATGATGACATTATGAAAATCTTCCTTGAATCTTATGAAGATTACACGTTAATAGGTGAACAATTATCAACTGAAAATCAATCCACTAATGTTAATGACCTAATTGATGATGTCAGAAACTACAATACAGAACTGGATAAGGAGCTAGAAATTGCTGAAAGCGAAGAAAATATTATGAAAATAGTGTCTAAGAAAGAAGCCATTTAATGCATTAGTAAATTAAAAAATTATTTTTTACAAGAGAATGATCCAGATGGTCTAAAAAATGCATTCGAATTAGGAATTCATGTGGAAGGGAAAATTGTAAAAATGTATAAAAAGCAAACCAAAATTTCAGACTTTTTTTCCAAAATAAATTTGTAATGCTGTACAATTAAATGAAATGGATAATTAAACAGAGAGATCGTTGTAAAAGGTGAGTGTTATTTATAGAAGCAATGTCTACTGCTATATATATTTACTATAGTTAATTAAATTAAGCTTCATAAACGTTAAATATCAACTGAAAATTTTTACGTATTTTTATTTTTTTCCCAATAATGGACACTTCTTAAAACCGTACACTTTTCCGTTCCCCGTCAGTGTCCACTATTGAGAAGTTTCACTGTATAACAATAATATAAACATACATACCGAAAACACATACACTCATATCCAAAATCATAATGAATTAAAAGATAATGATTGATATTTACGGACCCAGTTTTTTAAAGATAGAGAAAAGGTATATCTGGGCACCAAAATATTTGCTCTAGAGATACTCTTTTTATACATATTAACAATATTATATAAAACTGTATATCTCTATAAATTTGAACATATCAAAACTGAATATTTTTAGGTGAAAATCTTAAACTCTTACTTATTAGTCAGGCCAACAGATATATACCACGATGCAACGGGACAATCACGTGCCGATGAGCAGAAAAGGAATAGAAAGTTAATTAATTAAGGACGACGCTGGTTAAAGTGAACAAAATTAATCGAGAGTCTGAGGTGGCCGGAAATACAGTACAGTAATGTACTCGGGGACCAGTACTTTTTCAAGGAGAACATCCTCATCGAGAGTGAAAAAAGCAGAGTTTACTGTATTTTAGATTTTAAGAGCAAATGTTATGATGAGATAAAATTTTTAAACATCTTAAAAAATATAATAATGAATTTCCACTAAATAAAAAAATTGAGTTACGTACGTCTTTTAAATAGGGGAAAACTTTAAAATAAGGAACATGCTACGATCATAAGTTCTGCAGCGAATTAAGAAGAAGAAGAAGAAGAAGAAATGTGTTGTTGTAATAAAGAAGAATTGAAAACATGCAGATATATAAATCATGGACATATAATAACTGGCGATCTTAGAATTATCAAATGTGAAAAACTTAGAAAGATGATGCATAAAGTCAAAAATTATCGACATAATAAAACACACGTTGTCGAGATTTAATATAGTAATTGAACATAAGAAAGGAAAGGATATGCTTTATGTCGACAGTCAATCACGCTTATGCAGTAATTATACTAGAAAAATATATAACCCGTGTGTATTAATAATTATATTTTATAATCGTGTTAAGAAAGTGACATAAGTATAAACCAGATTATTAACAGCCTTTCTTCAGTAATTGAAATTGATATCGTGTGGTATAAGTGTTGTGTTTGTATTTGTGTTCATTTAACTGTTAAATGATTATTGTTAATTGCCCCTTCAGATATAAGCCTTCTCAAGGAAGAGGGCAGCACTTATGCTAAAATTACATGATTAATAAAACCATTTGCCGGAAAAGATATCAGGGCGTGTAGTAATTTAGAGACAGCCAAGGAATTATCAATTATCCTCGAAAGTTCATTTTTGTCAGTACATGCGATCCTGAGTTCGATACGGGAAGTACGAGAACGTATATTTCTTTCTTTTTTTTTTTATTAAAAAACATTGCTTGTCCTGACCAATGGAATCACACGTTATAAAAAAGGAAACAAAATGCACAATAGATAGAAAAGAGCGGAAGGATTGTCGATTATACCTGAGAGCCATGTTTCGACGTAATATATTGTTCTGTGTTCGATCCGAAGAATACAGGGCTGTTTGTGTTTCATTAAAAAATAGTTTTTGCCTTGGAAAATGAAACCATATGTAATAGAAAGATAGTAGAACGTGTGATAATTGAAAAACGGCCGTGTAATTATGGAAGAAAGGCAAGCTTCGTCAATACATATGGTCTCTCTCTCTCCCACTTCATAGATGGTCCGAAATAATAAAGGAATATTTGCAGGTGTGCAGTAGTAATTTAAAAAGTATGAGAGGGTGGACCAGATAGCTTTAAAGAAGTCCATGTAATGAGGTTAACAAGAAAAATGTGTCTTCCTATACAGTGAGGAGACTTGAGTGCCTGCACTGGAGGGACATACCGGGCAGAGCCCACCCTCCGAAATCTTTGCATAATTTTTTGATAAAGGAAAATATATAGATATAATTTTTTTTTACCTTTTTGTTAAAGTTTTTCCCCCGTTTCATTGCATTTCATCAAAAATATGTATTTTCCCATAGAATGTCGACTCCTGAAATCGTCTTATGTGCTCCAAAATATTTATATTTTGGAAAATATTTTTTAGTGCTTTCTGTTCTACAAAAAATGCGATCGCCTATTACCTGCGGACATAAAGGAGAGGCAATCGTCCCTCCCTCCCACCATAAGCCGGGATTATATGATGGAAAAAGAATTGAAAAGTACTGGACACTTGGCTAAAAATAGGAATCGGTTTGTTGATGAAACTTATACGCTTCGGGAAAACTTTCTGGAATTTTTACCCGTATAAAATGTGACGAGAGAAGAACTGGCCAACACATTACGACTCAGCTACGGAACCATGGGTTGGATTTATTACACATGCGTGGACAAGGATACGATGGAGCGGGGGCAATGAAAGCATTTTTTCTCGGTGGTCAAGCCAGAATCTGGCAAGAATTTTCCAAAGCGGTTTATACTCACTGCGTATCTCATACATTGAATCGGTGTCTTTTGTTGACTCTGCTAAAAAGTTTTAGCTATGAGGAATGAGTTTGGAATAGTCAAGGAATGTTGCGTATTTTTTAGGAATTTAGCACAACGGAGCGCGATACTTAAAATAAGTTGAAAATGTCAGGAAAACCATCTTTAAATCGGAAAAAAATGTCATGAAACGAAATGGGTCGAGCGCCATGAGGGTTTTTCTATGTTCTGTGAAGCTATCTCTGAAGTGGTATCTTTCCTAGAAGAAATTATTGCAGAGACAGTTCCAAAGAAGAGCAGCTGCATTCTGCTTTATACAAGTTTTCCTTTTTAGTGGCTTTATGGGTCAGCGGCAGATTGTTGAATTTGATCTACATTCTATCTCAGTACTTACGAGGTACATACGTTGATATAGCGATTGAATTGGAGAAAATAGAGTTAG
The DNA here is from genome assembly GCA_006491805.2 of Dysdera silvatica. Classification (NCBI taxonomy): domain Eukaryota; kingdom Metazoa; phylum Arthropoda; class Arachnida; order Araneae; family Dysderidae; genus Dysdera; species Dysdera silvatica. The sequence goes on from QLNU02015270.1 coordinate 126,398,320, forward strand.
ATGTACGCAGTGGTGCAGTCGAGGCCTAGCGCAGCCTAGCGGCGCTAAGGCAAAATTTTGGGAAATCATATATTTTACAAACAAAATTCTGTTCAAATTGTAAATAAATAGCATGTGGCTCTAAGAAATTTTTTAGAGCAATGACCCTAAAATTTTGAATAAATCAACTAAGAATCGTGGGAATTTAAACGAAATTATAGCTTGGAACACGTATCACAAACTGTGTTCCGAAAATAGAAAAAGCTACAATGTGTTATCTGATAGAACGAAGGCGACAAGGGCGAAAAGGAGGACTTTTGGCTATTTTTTCAATTGTTTTCTTTATTTTATTATCTCACTTCAGAGGTCATTCCTGGTTTAGTTCGGCTTGGGCTCATGCATTTGTGTCACATTAATATTATTTTACGATCATATGCCCCGAAACTATATGCTGTAGACATTGGCGCCGACAGCATAAAAATATTGGGTGGGGGAGGACAACATGCCAGTAGAAGGCATTTTGTTTGAAATTGAAGGGAGATATGGAACCCTAACACCAATATTGGTGGACGGGTCCCCCCTGCCTCCCGCTAACGGCGTCTGTGGCTGTAGGTAGTGTTGGATCCAGATGGGAATTTTTTTTTGGGGGGGGGCTTTTGCAATGCCGGCTCAACAATTCATAAGTAATGATAATTTCTGCTCAGATTAATGGGCTGTTGACTGGTTAGGTTAGAGGAGTCCCTGATTATCCCAGTAGATCCATCCCTGATTTAGAAGAGCGCTGGACTGCTTTTTGTTTTAGGAGTCGTAAATTAGGATTACACCCCGGGCCGGCGCAAGCAAACTTGGCGCACTAGGCGAACGACGACTTCCCACCACTTCAAGAGCATCAGTATCCAACGTAGAGCAAAATGAAGTAATATACTTGCAAAAAACCCGCTGAATCAAATTGTATTGCCAATGATAATATTACATTATTTGTAATATATATATATATATATCATCACAAGCCATATTCAGCCATTATCCTATCAATGCTGGATGAAGGAGTCTCTCCAAATGTTTCCACTGCAAGTCTATCTTGGGCCATTTCGTTTCCACGTCCACCCCAAACTCTTTTCTTATTTCATCCACCCATCTAGTTTGAGGGACGTTTCCTAACGAAGAGTCTTTTTTTCTTAGAAGGGAAAATATATAAGCAGCTGAGATGTACGATGCAGAACTATATATATCTTGACACCTCGTCGATACTTAGTTAGCTAAGAGATTTCAACACCATGAGGTTAAGGGGGGGGTGCTAAACCACAGAATGGGTGTTTAGAGGAAGAGCCCCTCCAAACTTTCTCGTTGAAATTATTTTTTTTTTTTCTCGTCTGTAAAATCAAAAGTAACCATCGGCTTTACCAGGGCAAGCGATAATCCGTTTAGTTCCATTTATTTGTTGTTGAGTTTATTTCGATTATCGTATAGTGGTGCATTAAGCAACAAAAAGTCTATCGTGATGCCGCCTTAGGCGGCCGCCCAGTTCGCCTTATGGTCGCGCCTGGCCTGACTACACCACTGTTGTATAGCAGTTAAAAAAATGCGACAAGAAGCGGAAGAAAAGTTTATAAAGCCATTTTTGAAAGAACGTCAGATTCGGCTCTATCATTCAAACAATCACCTTTGCTGCCTAGAATAGTTGGAACACAACGACCCAGCAAAGGGAGTAAGGAGTGCATTTTTGTGTGAAACAGTTTGTATTTTTTATGAGCCAGCGAGCCGCAAGTTGAATATCCCTGCTATAAAGGATTTGTGGCGCCCTCTGATTTCCCAAATAGGAAGTTATTGGTACTCAAAGCGTACTTTCCATGGTTTTAACTTAGTGCATAGTAATTCTGGAGCTTAATGAGCATCGCCTGAAATTACAATAAAAAACGTAGATTGTGTGTTTTCTACTTAAGAATTGTGATTAGACTCGCGTAAGTTACTAGAGGTATCGTGTACTAGGGCCGAAAATGTTCTAAGTGTGTGTAACTGAAATCTTCGGAAATAATACTCGTACCAGCTTTTATCATACTCGTACCAGCCTTACTTTTATGTCTAGAGCAGTGGCGCAGCAAAGGGAGGGTCCCAGGAGCCTCAAGCTTCCCCTCCATTGGATAACAAAGTTCATTGTTCCCCTTAACTCAGAATCATGTGCTCTTTTTAAAGTTGCTTGAGCCCTCCCCAAAAATTTTAAATTGCCACGCCACTAGATAGGGGTATGCATGGGCGCCTATACGGGGGGGGGAAGAGGGGCCTGAGCCCTCCTAGCTGTTCAGAAATCTTATTTTCCTGCTTCAAGTGCATTTACTTTCAAAAAGTTCTTGCCAAGTTTTAAAAGTCAAGGTACTTTTATTTAGCTCATTACTAATTGTCAAGCAGTATCAATTATTTTTGTAGCATTTTGGTATCTTGTACATTCACTAAAATATTTGACAGTCTTGAGAAGGAGGTAATAATTTTTCTCAGCCCCTCCAGAAGTACCGGCATGGGGACCCTTGGGAGAACTGGTGGATCTAGCGAGAGGCGGAGAGGGCGGCCGCCCCCTCCCCCCCATCAGGGTTAAATTGGAAAAAAATAAAGACGATGAAGAATATTTTATATGTTGTTTGTTACAACTGTAATAAATAAAAGTCTTACACTAAAGTCTCCAAATCTTGGAGAAATGCGATCCAGACGTTTTTCCACGAATCTACAAGCTACTCGTCTTTCAAACTACGTTTTCAGTAAGTATTGCTTCAGCAGAACGTAGTTTTTTATCGTTGAAGCGCCGTCAAACTTGGCTTCGAACGCGGATGACAGAAGAGACTTTTAATACACACCCACAGAGACATTCATATTGATGTAAATAAAGTGATTGACAAATTTTCAAAGAAACCAAGATGGCTCGACTTTGCACTATAAACTTCAAGTTTTTTAAAAAGTTGCTTGTTATAAAAAAAGTAAAATAATTACGATGTTTTTGTAGTTTAAATTTAAACTTGTTCTATTAATTACATTGTAAATTATCGTTTTTGGTTATTGTATATATCTCCTTTACTAGCTTATCCTTCTGTCATACTTGACTATAATCTACCCTAAACCATATAGTTTAATTAAAGAAAAGCCCAGCTTTAATTCATTGTCGTAAATTAAATATTTTGGTGAGTATAAAGCAGGGTTGTCCAACCTTTATGGGTAGCGGGCCACTTAAAGAATTTTCACGGATCTTGTTGGTGAGCGGCTAAAAAAAAAATAAAAAAAAAATTACATTTAACAACCTAACTTTAGAGTTTTTTCCAGTTATTTGTTTGTGCACGTGCAATATAGAACCGGGTCACCTATACTGTCCCCCACGATTTTTCCTTATTTCTGAAAAAAAATCTAAAATTTTTGTTTGGGAAACTTTTTTTATTTCAAACAGTTGTAGGCTGACTGGATTATGGCCCGCGGGCCATATGTTGGACAACCCTGATATAAAGGAAGGCTAGTAATATAACAACATTTACCTAAACTATTTAACAGCCCAAAACTAAAAATTTTCCTGGTGAGGGCCCCCCACGTAATAACATCCTGGATCCGCCCTTGCTTGGGAGTATGTGATTTATGGCTTATTAGATCAGTACATTGAGTAAATTAGTTAACCATCTTTTTTCGATTATCATTTGGACATTTTAATCATTTATTTGGAGTCTTGGTTTACGTTTTACATTCTTAAAATTTGTGATGATTGCATAAACTCGAAAAAGAAAAAAACCACTCATCTCTCACAATCTCAGATAGGCAGTGAATTCAGGAATTCAGGAATATTTTTTGGGGAAAATTAAGATACTTAAATGTTTTGAACAGCTTAGAATAACAACTGCAACACAATATGTTATATTATAAGCATCTTATAAGGATGATGCGAAATATTAAAATAAAGTTATAGAACATGTTTCTCTAGAAAAGTCATTAAATTCAAATAAAAATACAAATAACGGATTAAATATATCTTTGATTAATATATTATTTTATTATTAAAAGTTACCAAGATTTAAAAAGTCGCGGTGTTTTACTTTCCCCTTCCCTAAACTTTCGTATATGTTAAGTTTTCTTTTTCTAATTTCGTTACTAGATGGAGCCACAGTAAAACATACTTGTGTATTCATCCTATATTACACAATTTCCCACTACATTCCCATTGCCGGATTTGGAAACGAGGCGCACGGGGCACAACGAATTTTGGCGCCCCCTCTATTGGCGTAACTGGGGGGCTTACACCCCTTAGAAAATTTCTTCTAAGCATTGAGGTACAAGCAGTGGCGTAGCCAGATATTTTGAAGCCGGGGGGGCAAGTGACTATCACTGCCACGGGCGCCGTTAGCGGGGAGGACAGAGGGGATTCGTCCCCCAAATGTTGTTGTTAGGGTTCCATATCCCCATACAGTTTCAAATAAAATGCCTTCTGCTGACATATTGTCCCTCCCCACCAATATTTTTATACCATGTTTGGCGCAGTATAGCCCAGATGCTCTTGCGCCATAAAAAAGCCAAACAAACAAACAAACAATATTTTTAGGCCATCGACGCCAATGACCATATCCGTAATTGTTGCGCCTGTCATTGTTTTTTAAAGGCTAATTGCTGCCCCCGAATTGTGCCGCCCACCCCTTTTCCTCTAGCTACGCTACTGGGGATAGGGTTTATCCCCCCACTATAGAAAAATGGATCAGCCCTGAAAAAAAATTCTAACCAACCTAGATCTCGAAGTTAGTTAAACTCATGCCTCCTCCCTCCCTCCCACCGTACTAGCAGAAATAAATAAAATTCTGTCTTTCTGCCCCCTCAAGTGCGACAAAAAAAGAAAAGAAGAAAAAAAACCCAAACCGCGGAAGACAGGGAAGGGGCGACATTTATGATTATCTTATGTGCATTATTATAAGATATAATAACGATATGTTTATAAATAAATTTAGTTTATTTCACGACGATTTTTTTCGATATTAGGGGAGAGAGTCAAAGACGGATGCAGAACAAAATTTCAGTGAGGGCGCAAAGCTTGAAAATTCACTTGTAAGTTTAGTTTTATTTTTTACTTGAAAATAATCATTTTTAATGCAAATGTTTTATACTCGGTGGTGGTGGGGGGGAGGGGGGCGCAAGTCCTTTGCCTGGGTACGGGTTTGTGGGTCGGGGTTGTATCACGCAATTTTGCGCACTCATTCATTTCTTCGTATCATCCGCAAGCGAATGGATTGTGTGAAAAGACGAATGGAACAATTACTATTCAAATCAAGTTACGATTAATGGACAAACCTAAGGTGAAATGGTTCACTGAACTCCCGGTCGCTGTCAATGACTATAACAAATTAGTGCATTCCGCGACCGGATATGCTCCAGAAGTATTGCACTTCGAAAGAAATGTTCAGGCATCGAAAA
>QLNU02015270.1:126403822-126413867 GCA_006491805.2 Dysdera silvatica
ATAATTTTAATGTTTTGATGTATAATAATTTTAGTGTTCTGATGTTTCACGGACAATTTGAAGGGTTTCCATGTTTGCAAACAATGGAAACATGAAAATGGGTAAAAAAATTCTATCAATCGACGCGCGAAATCTATGAACAAAACCCATCATAATAATGTAATAATATTCGGAATTTTAACTCCTTCAACATAACTGCATTCTCGAAACATTGCAATGCATTTCATGCATTCCAGGACTCTGCTCCCCCGAAAATGGATCAGACAAATTGTACATTCAAATAGAAATTTCCACCGATTGTGATATCCAGGAAATAACAATAGCAAGATAATTGCCTAACTTCGTGAGGAATTATCTCTGCGCCAAGACTATTTGTAACTGTGTTGTGGTTACCTTTAATTAAAAGAGCGGAACTTACCAACCCATTGAATGAATAGGAAAAGGAAAATCCAATTTATATCCCATGAAAAGGGATTTTCTATTGCACTGATTTTGTTTTTACGGATTTGTGCCATCTAGTGGGTTTTCACTCTTTCGTTTTGTTACAGAAGAATTGGTTTATAATGTGAATTTCACTGAAATGACACCAGTTTCTTTTATCTCTCTGAAAGAATTTTTCCCTACGTCAGTTTCTGTTCGGGGAAAAATCCTTGAGGTTTCATTTTATCACATAATGCCAGTTTCGTCAAAGATAATATGTCATTCCCTATTCTCTCATGGAAAGAAAGGGTAAGAATGCTTGTTTCGAGTTCAGACGGGCGTTAATACTGGATAACAACGAAGGACAAAAAGGGAAAAAAAAATTGGATTGCCTGACTTTCTTCAGTCACGTTTTAACCCCAAAAGTTCAGCTATATTTGAAACAAAGAGGACAGTTTGGAAAGCCTGAGCTTTCCCTATCAAATAGGCTGATCTATTGGTATCTTTAAATTTATGAATTGCGTGCATATTTATACCGGGATAAACTATTTGACAAATGATATGAATTATTAGCATTGCTTTTTTGGGAATATTAATAAGTACCATATATATATATATATATGGCCTGCAAAAGGGTTGCTGGTATCTAACTGGAAGGAGACCCACACGCTGAACGTATGTGACGATGTGTGGAACCGGCCAGGCCAGTAACCTAGTGTCCTACCCCGCCTTCAAGTGGTGCAGGCTGAGCTTTCTATTTATGTGGCAAATTAATATTTGCTACACGGATAGAAAGGCGGAAGGGGAGGGCTAATTCACCAACCCGTCTAGCCAGCGTGGTGAAATTATGGCTAATTCCTCCATTATGTTGACACACCAGAAACCATGGCCCCTAGTCTCCAGGTGCTGGAGTGCTCCTGATCAAGGCAGCGGTCAGTGTGGCATGAAAGCAGGGGGTGCTAAGAATCACTGGAATGGCCCAGGCTGCCGTTTGTTATTGACCTTGGCTACGTTTAATGGACGATCCCTTGCTTCTGAAGCAAAACTTCAGGAATTGGAAGAAGAACTTGACAAGATCAAATGGGACATTGTAGGACTCAGTGAAGTTAGAAGAAAAGGTGAAGAGTTGGTGGAACTTAAAAGTGGACATTTGTTTTATTATAGAGGAACGGAAACTGGAAGAACAAGTGGTGTTGGCTTCTTAATCAACAAAAGAATTAAAGACTACCTTCTTGAAGTCGAAAGCACGTCAGATCGAGCAGCGAGGCTCGTTGTTCAACTAACCCAGCGATACCAACTTCAGATAGTACAGGTATATGCACCAACATCAAGCCATACCGACGAAGAGGTTGAAGAATTTTATGAAGAAATCAAAGAGTTACACACCAAAGGGAAACAACATATCAAGCTCATCATGGGGGATTTCAATGCAAGAATTGGACAACAGGAACAAGGAGAGACATCGGTTGGTAAATACGGATATGGGGAAAGGAATGAACGTGGCGATCAACTCATCGAATTTGCAGAAGCTGAAAATCTTAGCATCATGAATTCATTTTTTAAGAAGAAACCGCAAAGAAAATGGACATGGAAACACCCAAATGGGGGAACTAGTGAAATTGACTATATCCTGGCAAACAAGAAATCAATTATTGAAGATTGCAGTGTACTGAACAGATTTAATACTGGAAGTGATCATCGAATGGTGAGATGTAAAGTGCACTTAAATACTAAATTAGAACGACAGAAGCTCATTAGGAAACAAGTAAGTAAGAGGGTGGATTTAAAGAAATTAAAAGAAAATACCGAGGCATTCAAGTTGGAATTAAAAAATCGCTTTTCTGCACTGGAAGGACTTATTGATGAAAGTGATATCTCAGAAGCAAATGAAAACATTGTTAAGACAATAGTTGAAACTGCTGGGGAAATTGGTGGTGTAACCTGTAAAAAGCACAATAGCAAATTATCTGAGAAGACGAAACAGCTCATGAAAAGGCGAAGAGATATGAAGGTGGACAATCAAAATACCAGTTCCAGGATTGAGTACATAGAACTTTGTAAAACTCTGCGCAAAAGCATGAAAGAAGACATAAGAAAATTCAACTGTGAGCTAGTAAGGAAAGCCATTGAAAATAACAAGAGCCTTAGGGTTGTTAAAGGAAGTTTATCTGTTGGGAAGAAACACATCATTGCATTAAAAGGAGAGGATGGCACCGTAACAAGAAATAGGGAAGAAATACTTAGAAGAGTTGAAGAATTCTACAAAAATCTATACGAAAGTAACAGTGGATTAAACGAAGACATTGAAATAGTCGAAGGAACAGCTCCTAAAATCTTAAAAGAAGAAGTTTCATTTGCAATAAAAAGTATGAAGAAAGGAAGAGCCCCTGGTGATGATGGTATTACATTAGATATCCTAAAAGAAGCTGGAGAATATGTAGAAGACATACTTGCAAAATTCTTTACCAAATGTCTTAACAGCGGTAACATACCAAACCAATGGGATTCTGCAACAGTAATTCTTTTGCATAAAAAAGGTGATAAAGAGGATTTGAAAAATTACCGACCAATTAGCTTGTTACCTGCTATTTATAAAATCTTCACAAAAGTGCTAACACATCGCCTGCAGAAAAAATTAGATGCAGCTCAACCAAGAGAACAAGCTGGATTTCGAAGTGGATTCAGTACAGTGGACCATATTCAAGTATTAAGAGAATTAATTGAAAGAACACATGAATATGAACTTCCATTGTGTGTGGCATTTATTGACTATGAGAAGGCCTTTGACTCTATTAAAACATCAGCAGTCATCAACTCTTTAAGATCAACAGACATTGAGGATGTGTACATTGACATGGTGAAACGTGTGTATAAAAATGCAAGTGCAAAATTTCGGTTACATAAAGATACCAAAACTATCAAAATTGGTAAAGGTGTGAGGCAGGGAGATACCATTTCTCCAAAACTTTTTACTTCAGCTTTACAGATGATTTTTCAGCAGATAAATTGGAATAACAAGGGAATAAAAATAAATGGTGAATATTTAAATCATTTGCGGTTTGCTGATGACATTGTTATTTTTTCAACGAACCCATTAGAACTCCAAGACATGGTACAGGAGCTCTCAACTAGAAGTAAAGAAGTTGGACTCAAGATGAACCTACAAAAAACTAAGATCATGTTCAATAATTTCGTAGAGGAAACAAAAATACAAGTTGACAACATTGAGCTAGAAATTGCTGATTCATATATTTACCTTGGCCAGCTGATTTCAATGGATGGCAACATTATGAAAGAACTCAACAGACGTATTAAACTTGGCTGGAGTGCATTTGGAAGAAACAGTTTTATCCTGAAGGGGAAATTGCCTTTGTGTCTAAAAAGAAAGGTCTTCAACCAGTGTGTATTGCCAGTCCTCTCTTATGGATCAGAGACATGGAGTCTAACAGTTGGAGCAATACGAAAGTTACAGACAACGCAAAGGAGCATGGAGAGGTGCATGCTTGGAATAACTAGGAGAGATCGAAAAAGAAACACTTGGGTGAGAGAGCAAACTAGAGTAGAGGACATCATTGTTAAAGTAAAAGGGCTGAAATGGCGATGGGCTGGGCATATTGCAAGAAGAACTGATCAACGATGGACAACAGAAATTCTGAACTGGATTCCAAGAGACCACCGAAGACCTAGAAAACGTCCTCAAACTAGATGGGTGGATGAAATAAGAAAACAGGTTGGGGTGACGTGGAAGCGAATTGCTCAGGATAGACTTGTGTGGAAAGCATTTGGAGAGACCTTCATCCAGCAGTGGATAGATAATGGTTGAATATGATGATGATGATACATGTTAAACAATAATGTGAACATTTGATGTTAAAAAATAAGTTTATTGTTTTTTTGCTGTAGTTTTATGCCTATCACACTGACTACTGAGTCATTTGAAGCGGAACAAGGTGTAATAAAGGTCATAAGCATATGAAAGAAAGTGTGTGGGATCCAAATATATTTTTGTTAATATAGTATGTCTAATTTACATGTTTATGTTCCTTATATTAAAATTAAAGATATCCAGGTGTACACAAACAGAGAAAATCTCTTCGATGTCCCTACTTTCCGATTTGATTGTTACAAATGTATGCCACACATATATACATTTTTAAATAAACATTTTCGTTGTTTATCATATCATCGTAGCAAGAAAAATTGGCGTACGCAGTAGGTTGCTGGTGGTTTATAACTCTAATTGCGATGAAATTTTGTTATAGTCTCATTATATAGAGTTATAGTTCTGTAACCCCTGCCCCTTCACCCCCCGGAGCCCGATTAAGACATATGGAAGCTGTAGGCACAATATTATATGGAGGCTCCCCTTACGCGCGGTGAAAGAGAGAGGGTCCGAAGGTATATAAAAATAAGTACTTACATATACTCATTCTAAAACTCTTCAGATTTGTGGTAAACTATCCAAAATAGCCCAAAAAGTAAGCTTTTACCTAAAAATTTTCTAGATACTGATCAAAAGTGAGTAAAAAAAAAATGAAGTAAAAATCCCCCACAATTTGAGGCCTCCTCCAAATGGGGGCCCTAGGCGCGAGCCTAGTTGGTAATCGGGCCCTGCTTCCCCCATATGAATATTTTGCGTACGCCTTTGGCAAGGATACATTCTTTTCCTCCGCAAATTTATTTGTCGAATTTCTTTTTGAACTATTGAAAAATGAGTGCTCAGTGTAAGCTTTTTTAACATCGTCATCTACGATACAAAAGGGGATAAGTCTTTGATGAGACGTCGCTTACAGGAAGGCGGTTTTGTCTTCATTCTCAAAGCGATTTAAGCAGGTGCTCAAAATGTTGAGATCCGATGGATAATCTTTGCACGGAGCGGCTCTGCGACTCGTCCCACTGTTATACGTAGCCAGGCGTCGCTTAATTTGCCGCAACTGACAGATTGGGGCCCATCGATAAAGTCAGGTCCCAGAAATTTCGCATATTAATGGAAAATTTACTCGAGCTCCTGAGTGTATGAGAGGGAGAAGAGAAGGTCGCAGTGAGAGAGAGAGAGAGATTTGACAGTTGGTGGTGACAGGTCATTACAAGGGACTGGGGCGACAGAGTCAACCGGGTTCGCTCTTTCGTTCGCGCATGGCGTAACCCGTTAGAAAGTACTACCTCGTGTGCGCTTTCACGTAATTGATAAAAGAGAGCGGGCTGTGAGCTCGACGATAGCGGCACCTTTGAATCGTCGAGGAGCCCGTCACTCTCACGCACCCGGACGGCCTTCTTTCTCCTTTTGAGAAGCCTCCGAGTGTAAGAACGATTGCAGACCTCGGCACAATAGCTGCTCTATCCCAATCACTCGCTCTAAGAGAAAGTGCGATCGCCGCGCAGCATGCGAGACGAGGCTGATACTCCGCTTTCAATTGACCTGTCGACTATAAGACTATTCGACTGCAAAAAGGGACTTTGATCACGAATCGTCCTCCTTCGGAAATTCCAACTACATTAATTTTTTTTTTTTTTTTAAAAATTCACACCTTTCTTTTCGCGTGAAAAAAAAACTAAGCTGGAGAAAATTAGTGAAGTATTAACCTGTAGGCTACACTTTCGAGATAATTTAAAATTATTAAAAGGAATTCTGGGCACAAGTTCTGTGCTTTGTAAGGCTAAAAATCAGTACAATTATACGCAAATTCTAAAATATATAATATATAAGTTAAAAACTAAGAGGTGGGGCGGGCTTTTAGCTGACTATGTAACTTTCTCTCCACTACAGTATTTAAAATTCAGTTTATGGAGTTTATATATTCAGAGCTTATTCAGTTCTGAGTTTATTCAGGATTTATTCAGTATATGGAGTTTATTTTTAGAGAGGTACTTTGGGGTGAATATACTGGTCTCTTTTTCTTTTTGATGCCTTCTTTGTGAACTTGTGCATGTTTGGCGCACTGTGGGAGTAGTACGATGGGACACTGTACTACAGTGGGAGGAGGAGATTGTGCAAGGTTTCATTAAGGAAGGGTGTGCCGCCAGGAGACGCGCTGTAATCCAGACAGGACGCGAACGTATGCACAGTGGGACGTCAGTCAAATTTCTGGCATAGCCAATCGAATCACTATCGACAATGCCGCAATCCACTTGTACGTAAGTCTGAAACTATAATAGCGCCGTGAAATTATAAGCAAACTTGGGTGTGTCGAACGAATTTTATAATATTTCTACTTTAGAAGTTACTTTTTCATATTTCTGAGACAAAATATCCAAGAGGTGAGTTTTCTTGAATGTTATGTTATGTTTTTATGGCGTATATTCATTGTTTAGCTTTACATCTTGGGGATCTTTAGTGGCTTCGATAAACAATTGGTGCAGTTGTAGCCAAAACACGGTGACCATGTTGAAAGTACACAGTGGGACATACACAAGAAGTGCACAGTTAAACGTCCCACTGTATATATCACACGTATTCTGGCTATTGGTTTATAGCATGGCTATCTTCACCAGTACACTTGGAAAAAGAAAATCTGAAAAGAATACGCAAAGAGAAAAAGATGAAAAATCAAAAGAAAACCCCCAGAATAGAAAAACCCTCCTTTTGGACTCTGAATCTTCCGAAGAAGTCGAAGAAACATATGATGATGATGATGATGATGATGATGAGGTATTCAACTATGTAGACTCAGATCCAGAATCAGATGCAAATGAAGAAGACTTTTTTGAAGAATCTCCCAATCCTGGGTTTTAGTAGAGTATGAATGTAGGAAGAAAATTAAATTGTACTACGCAGGACAAGTGGTAGAAATCAATTGGGATGAAGTCATCGTGAATTTCTTGAAAAAAAGTCAGGAAGCAATTCATCTTCCCAACTGTAAAGGATGAGGCTGTTATCAGGAAGTCGCAAATCAAAAAATTGTTGCCCCCACCCAATTTTCGTAAAGGGTTTCACATGTTCAGTGTTAAGTGGACAAATTCGCTAAATGTTGTTTATTTAAATCTGTTCAAAATTCTTAGTGTGTTAAAAACTAATAAACGTTTCACTAATAAGTGAATCAGAATTCAAAAAGATGTGTTTTTATTCATGAAACATTAAAAATCCACTTTATTGGCTATCCCATTGTGAACTTCATCAATTCTCACAGGTGTGGTGCACAATGGGACGTTTGCAAGCTTTATAAAAAGTTTTTTCTCATAGATTGTTTTAATTACAAATCAGGTGATACATTGATTTAGTATCAGAAGGTTTGATTAGCAATGTAACTTAAAAAATAAATTAAAATAAAAAATAACCGCATAATTTAGGGAAAGTTTTTTTTATTCCACTATATACAACCCTCTCATATAGCCCGGATGCTCTTGCGCCATAAAAATCCAAACAAACAAACAAACCTTCCTAGTAAGTTAAAGATGCAAGATTTCATTATAATATACGTTGCGATCTTTATAATATCGATCACATGGTGTGTTACCTTTGAAATATAATTCTCAGATCTCTCCGTTTCTCGTTATTAACAGTATAAAATAATTAAAGATGGACTGAATATATGGCCAGCTGGATGATTTTATATCATTGAGAGATTGTTCATTCAGATATGCAAGAGATAGTTGTAATCACAAATTACATATGTCTACCTGTTCCTTGAAATTATTTTTTTATTAAATGTTGTAATTAAGACCCTCCTTCGGCTCCACAAAGTAAGGACATGAATGCCTGGGCTACCATTTCCACTATTCCAATTATTAAATTAGGATATTAAGATTTAACTCCTTCCCAGCACCCTGAAATATCGGATTAGGATGATTTTAATAGTAGAGTAAGAATTAAGAATGGACTAAATTACGGAAATTAAGAGAATTTACCAACTCTTAGCATAGGTGAAATTTATTAATTTAACAAGCAAGTGCACAAACGAAGGCATGCACACACACACTATTTTAATTTATTTATTTATTTGATTTTATTATTATATTACGTATTGATTTGTTCACACTTACTGTATTGTTTATTAGATTGGGGTTCCACCTCAAAGATATTAAAACGATATATATTGTAACTCTGCATCATAGATTTGCTAGGCAATTTCATAAAGTTCAGGCAATAAATGAATTTATATCTTTTAAAAATTCATATATTAAGTATTTTTACATTTCATTTAATGCATAATAATATTGGGTCTGATTTAGTAACTTTAAATACCGCATCATATCGTTATTCTATATAGATCTAGGAATTTACTTTTATGGCCTAAAATAAAAACTAACTTAATGAAACTAATTTAAATTATAATGGGGTAAAACTTTGAAATTCCCTTACTCTGTATTTAAAGGGTTAAAATAAAGAATACTTTAAGCTCATAATTAAACAATATTTTATTCATCTTGGGTAAGGCTTGTTTTATGAGGTTATATCCTTTTTTAAGTTACTGCATTTTTTTTTTGTGTTATTTGACTACTTTCATTTTCATTCGATGCCTGCTTGACTTTTTTCCGTTTAAGTACAGTAACCGTGTTAAGTTCATGACCTTTTGTCATTGCTTTTCCCGCTATGATTTTAATCATCATTTGTGTAAGTTATGTCATTGTACATATATATTTTATCCAGCTAAATAAATTTTGATTTTATTATTTTCTTTCAAAATTTAAAGTTATAGGGAACTTCATTTTTCTATAGAAACGAAGATATGAAATACATTAGTTTCAGAAAGAAAATTAACCATTCGATATTTTATTAAAAATACGATTTTTTTTAAATCAATGGCTTCATTTTCGTGAAACAGCCTACTTAACTAACGATCAGGAAGGACGTATACTTTGAAGATATACATGTTGCTTTATCTTAGCAGATTTCTGATGATTCACATTTATCGGTGCAGATGTTTTTTTTCTATTTCGTTGATAAAATATAATTTATTATTAAGGACTTGCAATAAACGTCTCATGTAAGTTATTTTATTTCTAACTTTCTTACAACCTTCGTTCTGTCTCCTCTTTCAAATGGGGGGTATTTAATTTTACTACATGTTATCTTTGTTAGAGATAATTTAAATAAGTGGACAAATAAATTTCAGAGATAACGCTAGAGAATACTTTTATGCTCATCAGGACCGTAGTAATGCGCTTTTTACAAGAAGCGGACTCTGAGAGTTAGTTAAAAGGAACTTAGAATTCGTCAACGTTTTAGCGTATGTTTTTAAAATTTTTAATAATACTAAATATTAGTAAGTAAAACACGATCGATTACAATTATACATTCAAAATTTGTTTATAATTCTTTCAAGGGATATTCCCCTCTTCTGCAAAACAAATATATGAAAATAGTTGGAGCGAAAAGATAGAACTGAAAAATTGATAAAGAAAAAGAAGGAAGAAGAGGGATATATACATTCCTTGAAACAGTTGAAAACGAATTTTGAATGTATAACTTACTTAACTATAACTTTACTCTAACTTGTTTTACTTACTAATATACTTGGAACAGCGTTTTTCGCCAATCGTTTTTGCCAATATTCAAGTAAACTAAGACACTTAATATGATGAATATATAATATACAATATAATGTATGAATATGTAATATACAATATAATATATGAATATGTAATATATGAATATATAATATACAATATAATATATGAATATGTA
>QLNU02015270.1:126413967-126462215 GCA_006491805.2 Dysdera silvatica
AAACTTTTAAATGTAAAGCAAAGCTAGACAGCCCATGTTTGCCGCCAGGCACATATCGTTATTTATTTGAGGTTATAGGTTTTGCGGTTAGCAGCGATCGCGTTTGGGGGTTTGAAAGCCATAGTTAGAGTCACTCTAACATAAAGTTAAGGCCAGTTTAACACAACACTCTAGTAAAGTATTGTATTCACGATCCAAAAGTTTTCTTGGAATGGTTTGCTGGCATCGTGATTGGTCGTTCAAAGAGTGACGGAATAGACGCCGACTAATGCTATTGGTCAGTTTGACCTCGCAGAAGAGTGAAAGTGGTGTTGTGGGTGTAAACATTAAGCTGTCTTGTGCTTTCCTTCCGTTATTGTGCTTCTGTTTTTTCCCTATGAAATTTTAATTTATTGGGGAAGGTTTGAAGTTGGATAATACTCCTTGTGGTCTCTTACATTTAATGTTTCTACGTGAAAGTTTTATTTTTTATTATTATTTTTTTTGTATGTGTTTGAGTATCTATAATAATAACGATTTTTATTCAACCCGATATACAATATTTCGTGATACATAGCTTGAGCAGTATAAAAGTTATAGGAATGTAAGAGAAGATCTATATTAAATTATTTTAAGTTTTGAGGTTAGAAATGGAAGAGAATATAAAGCCGAAGCTTGTTACGAGATTCTCCTCCAGAATGCGGTGATGTTGACAAGAGAGAGGGTAAATTTTCATATTTCTGAATTATGCTTATTTTAAAGAGTTCAGTTGTTGTATATCTTTAGCAGAGGGACGTGGAAAACTTGTAATAACTTAAGAACAGGCTAAGCGTCGTTTTTACGAATTGATGAATAAGCAGTATTAGTGTTATTTAGAGCTTTTCATGGGCTTCATTTGAGAAAAATGCGATACACACCTGGATAAAATTTGTGAAATTATCTGTTTATCAAAATGCTAGCCAAAAGGATATCTGAGAGCCAGCATGTGTAATCACAATGTAAAAGAAAATCAGAAGCCTTTCCTTTCCCCCCCACTAACAGGGGAGAAGGCTCAATTTTAAATCATTGAAGAGCTTTTTTTAAAAATATCGAACACCGGTTGTTTCTTATTTTTCAATCCGATGTATATTTCTCAAGATATTTCGAGGTTGCCGGACTTTTGGGATACACTCATACTCATATCCAGGTGGGGGGGCTGGGGATCTCATGCACCGGTTCCCCTGAAACTAAATTTTTAATGGGACTTGGCTACGGCCTTGCATGCTGTGATTGTATCGATACATGCTGTAAAAATTTTTGAACCCCCGAAATTAAATCCTGGCTACGGCCTTGGCTACATTGTATACAAAATAGAGACATCAAATAATATAAAATATCAAAATGGGAGGGGTTACGGCACCCATCCACCTCTCCTGAATACTAGGGTTATTTTCTTTTTAGGCTAAGCTATGGCAATGTATACCTTCATCTTATTAAAAAATTATTTTTAATCCTTATTTTTGGAAGATAAACTATTTATTTCATACGTAGCAGGTTCTGCAATGGCGCAGTAGTAATGCATTCACCCAGCGTGACATTGATATGTGCCGCAATATGACCGCAATACGTGCTGCAATATGACCTTTGCTGTCCTTGCGGCGTAAAGCTAACAAATAATTTCGGAAGCAATGATTTTTTTTTTTCGGGTCAGCGTTTCTCTGCCTATTTAATCATCTTCTCATTTTTCTTGTTTATTCGTCCGAATTGTTTGAACCTTTTATTTGTTTAAATTATTTTTATTTATTTCAATTCGGATAATAACCAATTTGATGACTTAGAACAATTTTTAATCCATTTACTACAAAACTTCCATTGGAAAGCTGCAATACGTCTACGGGTTGAAATGATTCTAAAACATAATATTGCAAAATTCCAATAGTATTTTATTTAAAAACTTCATGTAATAGGAATTTTATCATACATAGAACAGCGTGAAATTTTAATTTAATGCTTTAGTAAAGTTTTGATTGCAAAATCTTCAGCTTTATTTATAGCTGATAGATGGCGCCAAAACGGACCTGATTTTGGGAGGTTTTGGATTTTTTCATTTACTATCTTGCCACAAGATGGCGCTATTGTAGATTGTGTGATCTTTCAAAGAAAGATAAAGTTTTCTTCAAATAGCATCGACGTACCAGGGATGGACCGGGCCCAACGGGTTGAGGTTAGGGATATTCTCCAAAACCATGAAAAAGCGGTGGAAATCGCTTATAACGAGCGCTGATTATAGCGACCAGCTGAACATAACGGCGAAATTTTTACAAAAGATTGAATTCCCGCCCCCCCACCCCAAATCCCTCTCTGGATGTGTTGTACTCACTACTCTCTTACCATTTAAAGCACACCGTCTTTTGTATTTTTAATTAGCATAAAAAGTAAAACTAATTTTTGCAAGCGTATTTCAATATACGCACGTAATTTTATAGTAAGCTCTTGTAGTTGTAGTAGTAGTAATTGACAGAGCTCAGGACAGGAATTATGGGTCGCTAGGCAGTTTATCATATCGAGCTCCTCTAATCAACTTTATTTGTTACCTCATTGAAATTTCTCGCCAGGACCCTGAGGATTTTCTCGAAATTCAAGAAGTTTTACTTAGAGATATTTATTCATCGTGTTATACAGGGCCGGATTTATAAATGGGCACGTTGGGCACTTGCCCAGGGCGCCAAATTTCATACAGCACAAAAGGCGAAAGATTTTTTTTTTTTAATTGCAATTTATTTACCGTAGAATTCTGGTGATCAGCTCTCCCCGAGAAGGCGCCCTCCACCCTTTTTTATAAATCTGAAATTCTGAAGAATTGCCTGAAACAACCCCCTGCTCCCCCAAGGACGAATCCAAGCAGGGGGCCTGCTCCCCCCTGAGAATAATAAATTTACATTAAAAATAATTATTTTCAAGCAAAAAATAAAACTGAACTTACACGTTAAATTTTTAAGCTTTGCGCCCCCATAAATTTTGTTCTACATCCGCCCCTGCCCCCCTAATCCAAACAGTCGTCGTCAAATAAAATTAATTTATTCATAGAGAAATATATTTTTTTTATCTTACAAGAATAATAACTGCATAAGATGATCATGAATGTCCCTCCTACATCCCCCAACAAAGCCACAAGTTCTTTTTTTGCAAGGTTTTTTGCAAGTAATTTTTTCATGAGTACAAGTTCATTGATATTTTGCATTGTTTAGGTTTATATTAAAATTGGCTTTTGCTTTAGACTGGATTAATTAAATAATCAAGGAGTTAAAGATAAAACTGTTGGATGAAAACGAGTTAAAAGCAAAAGTTAAAAGTAATAGGCAAATAGCTGTGATGAGAAGTCTTCTATGAGAAAGCCAAATTGCAATGAAAACTAGATTATTTACGTAATTTAGAACTTATAATAATTTAAAATAATTACGTAGCTTGTCATTCTTTACAATATCTTTACTTTTCTCATAGATACTTTTCTAAATATCGGAGTAAACATATATTGTTAATAATCAAAGCCCCTCCTGTTGAACTGTCAAGAACATTCAGCTCAAAAATGTGCGTGTATATTATTTATAGTGAACTATAGGTGTATCTTTCCCGAATTTATTCTGGCATTTCTGTACCCATATCCTCGTAATTATAAATATTCTAGATAAAAAAGTCCAAAAACGCTTCGAATATGCGCGTCTTTATTTGAAAGATAATTAACCAGATATCCAAAACCTTGTTTGATTAATACAGTTCGTTCTTGGGCGCTATTTTCTCTTCATTCTGGAATAGAAAGAAAAAATGCCTTTATAAACTGTTAGATTTTATAAATAACTATTTTAAATTAGCTAACGTTTTTGTAACTTAGTGGTCCATGTAAATATCTTGAAGAAATATTATAATAGATAACAAACTTGAAATCGCATTTGAAAATCTTAATTGAGATACAAAATAATTGGGGTAACTGGGGATGGGGTTAGGGGGCTGTTCAAGTATTACGTAACCATCCATGAGGGGGGGAGGGGGTATGATATTTGCTTATTTTTTCTTACAAGGGGGCGGGGAGGAGTATAAATGGCCAGAAATATGCTTACGTATGCTTTTGAACGGCCCTAGGACTGGCTTAGCCCGCCTAAAAAATTATTAACACCCCCCTAGGTAAATGAAAATTGCAAATGAATAGCATGTACAGAGCATTGAGGTGAAGCTACAGCCCTCCGCCCGCCCCCCGGACCTCAAGACTAACTAAGCCAGTAACAAATATAGATAGGAGAAACGTGTAAAAAAAGCTTACTTCAGAACTAAACAAAAAGGAAAAAAACTAATGGATTTTATGCAGAAATGGAAGTTTTATCTTAGGAAAGCTTGGAATATTCAATTTATTTTTCAAAAGATTAATCATTCAAGGTCGGGAGCGTAGATTCTTAATATCCTTGATAATGATCTTTATCTTTTAAATAAGCAGGTTATTAATTATGTTAATTTTTGTTTATTTATTTTTAGTTGATCTAGAAGATCTGTTGACTTTTTTTCGCACAAGGTTTTTAGAACTCCTGTTTTTTTTTAGAAAGAATGTTACTATTAGTGAAATCAAAACTCGTTATCAATAAAAATATAGAGTACGAATATTTTAGTCCAATTTCCAATTTGAAAGCACGTGGTAGTTTATTTTTTTAGATTTAATTTCGGAGGGTTAGGTTCAAATTTTTTTACAGTATGTATCGATACAATCACAGCATGCAACGCTGTAGCCAAGTTCCAATAAAAATTTACTTTCGAGGAACCGGTCCCTAAGAGCTCCCCCTCTGGATACGAGCACGGTAACAGAGACCGGAAATAACAGTGATTGCATAGACACAGGAGAAAGCTGCTTGGATACGAAATCGGTAATGAAAGTGCAACGGAATTTCAGAAACGCGCACAAAGAACTTTTATTTAGAAAATTAATGTAACTTCTCTTGGTATGCTTCAAGAGCGCATTAACGAAGCCTTCCATAGTGAAACACCCGATATTTTGCAGCGAACGTGAGCGGAACAAGACATTCATTTACATACTATCGTACGGAATAACGAAACGCAAGTGGAAACATTCTAACTAAGCAAAAAAAAAAACTTTGGTTATTAGCCATGTAATTAAAAAATTCATCTATTGTAGTTTCGATACAAATTGAATTTGAAGTTGTATATTTTTTTATGGACACCCTGTATATCTTATAATTTTTTTTTCGGAAGGTTGCATTATTTTAAAGAATTATATAAATAATGCACATCTTTTAATTCCAAATGAATATGGTGAAAATTTCTCAACGTAAGTGTTTACTGATATTTACAAATCCACCCCCACTTTTTTTTTCACAAATTTATAATACGCAATTATCCTTGAATTAAATCTGCATTAATTACAAACATGGTTACATTACTTTTTTAAAAATAAACTTTATATGAAATGACGTAACAGCTGAATATATGTTATGTTAATTATGCATAAATTAAATGCAGTGCTAAATAACTTACCAACTTGAATTAGTAACGGATGAAAGTTTAACCATAGTAGGGTGGGACCTGTGGGTAGTATTGACCATAGGTGGGACCAGTAGTAGGTGGGCTGGGGTAGTACGAATCCAATATTCTTCTTATTAGAGGAAGAATACTCCTCGCCAATGGCACAGCTAAAAGCATTAGGAATTAATTATTCATATAATAAGGCACTTTATCAAAATGGTTTATCTATATATATTGACTGAATTGATTTATAATGGAAAATTAACTTACGTCGAAATGGAAAGCCTCGTGGTGCACTCTGAGCGTCCCGACCAGAAAGACCTACCTTGGCTCCCGCCAGAGAAGAGGCGCGAGCCTCGGTTCCGCCAAGATAATCTCTAGATCGGCCAAAGGTACCAACAGGGACGCCTCCTAGAGAAGCCGCAAACTCTCCTCCTGTACCAACTAATGGCACAATGGGAAGCCTTTGTGCACCCACAATCGCCACCACCATTGCCATCAGAAACACCTGCATTTAAACACATGGAATAAACCCACTCAATTACAGATTGAAAATCAGAAATAATGCAATATTTGATATGTAATACTGCAAAAAATCCGGCAAATATCTTTTTTTTTTTCAAATTTTTCATTTATAGAATTCGAGATAATTTCCTCAGGTATATATTTATCTTATTTTTTGCATACAAAATTTACATTTTGGCTTTATAAAGCGTTTTGAGCCGTGTTCGCTGGCCACTGAGTTAAGTATAGGCCCTATGTAAATTCCACTGGATATTGAATAACCCACAGTCAGAAAAATCTGATAATTATGCTTATAAAATATTAAAAAAAAATAGGCACATACTTTTAAACAAATTATTTAAGTTGCATAACTTTTATGATTTCCTCTCAGTGGGCACGCAAATGATTGCTACGTGTTTATGAAATAGTACTGGGCTACGTACCGTCTGCACTATGCCGAAGTAATGAACCTGAAATTTTCTACTTTTCAGCCAAAAACAATGTAAAGTTGATTTCTATAAATTGGCATTTCCATAAAATCTATTTCTTCAAAATTAATTTAATGTCTTTAAGTAATCCATTTTTTTACGTTTTACTGTTCAATTAACAAAAATTAAGTAAAAAATGCAGTACTGTACACTGCATGGAAATACTTTAACAGGTATGGCGCAAAAACTCGCAGAAAGAAAAGGAATCTTCGGAAACCTGGTGGGGAATGATCCCACGACTCTTGATTGCCTTTCAAGCGCTCTAGAACACTTGACAGGCAATCAAGAGATGTAGACACTTTCTCCCCTAAGTTTCCTAAAATTCATTTTATTTCTGCGAGTTGTACAATATCTTCCATACATCTATGATTAGGATAAAAGAATAATCGTTTCTGCTTTAACAAGTATTCAAATTTAAAGCAGCAAACTTGCGAATGTGGCAAATTTGCTACATTGTATTATTGAAACAGACAGATCAGAAAAGGGATAACCATGAACGAAATAAAAAAGTGACTATACTATACTCGTCATTTTGAATCGAATCATTATAAATGGTAAGAAAGGAATAATTTGTGCAAAGTTAAGAAAGTGGCATATTCATGATACTTCAGTGCTGTTAATGAATCAATATTTACTTCGTTACATTACAAATAATCGAATAATTTACTCACTACTTGGACTCTGCGGTGGCGCAGTGTGGTAACGCGTTCTCCTAGTGCGCCGCTAATCCGGGTTCGACTCCCAGCAGTGCAAAAAGAACGCTTACTCAGAGATCTCATAAAGATCGCACTGCTCACTGTAGTCCGGGGTTTGGTTCCCTAGGCCTTAAGAGGTTCGGATTCCTCGGAAAACAGTAGGTCCCGGCGCAGCATGACCACTGTAGTCTTTGAGCCGTAAAACCACAAACAAAACTCACTACTTTAACATAAAAATATGCGGAAAAAAGCTGCAAATTCCTGAAAATTAAGTTATTGCTTCCACCTTTTCAGTTAGAGGTAAAGGTTTGATACCTCGTTGTCACAAGGTAAGTGACAAGGAGTTACATTGTATGCGGACGAACGTGAAACATACGATTTTTTAGATTCGTTAGTATAACAGTGTACCTACGATGTCTCATCTGTGCGCCAACAAAATTAAAATTACATATAAATAGGGACTTACAGATAACTTCATGATACCGATTTAAATCGTTTCGTTGAAGAAAACCGATTCTCTCTTTTGCTGCAGCTATCACTTTAATGCTTCGAATTAGAGTTTATATAGAGAGAATAATGTTGCTTCAAATTCGTAATTTTAGACTAAAATAGGAGATTTCCATGACGCGGCACATTGCCAGACATTATTTTATCCGACTGTTTGAAACAAGCACATTATTTTAAAATTTGCGAATACAAATTCGCAGTCCTTGTCTCTAGGGCTTAGTTTCTATTAAAGTATTCATTTTATATTTCTAACATAATTTACAAAACTCCGTATGATTAATGAGCATTATATTCTATTAATGTATATACAGAAAGATAATTTTAAGCGCCTTTTTGGAAGGCAGTGTCTTCCTTGCCTGTATTCTTAAAATCTAAAAGCGTTTTTAAAGGGGGAAAAAATACCCTCTCCTTATCTCTAATTATAGCAATAATTTTTAACGGATTATTGCTAATTAGTTGATAATAGCAAATTTCTCATTGTTAATATTTCTAATTAAATATTCTAATATTTATTTTATATTTAAGCATTGCAACATTTATGTTTTAATTAAATATTGTAATGTTCAAATTCTAATACAGTAAAACCTCTCTACAACACTATTATACGGACCGAGAAAAATTATCGTTGTAGAGGGATTTATCGTTATATCGGATATCGTTGTTGGGAGGTTTTACTGTATATGCATTCTAATTAATAATTTTATTAAACAGTCAAAGCTGTTGACCATGCCTAGCCCCCATAAACAAACCTGATATCGTAAGTGTCCTCAAAAATACAGCAATATAATCCTTCTGTTTTTTAATATATAACAATCCCGTTGCTTTTTATTTATGCAAGGACAGAAATGAACATATTTAATTATTACACCGTCCATATAAGCTCATTAATACTTAGTAATATAAGAAAAGGTTAAAAGTAAGAAAATAATGAATTTATATTTTGTTTTTGTTTAGCAATAACAAAGTATGTGACAATTTTACTTGAAACCGATATATCATGCGTAAATATAATATATTATCGACTTTTTGCAGTTGAAAATTTTTATGTTTGTTTGGCTTTTTTATGGCGCAAGAACATCTGGGCTATACTGCGCCAAATGAAAATTTTAAGATAAATTTTTTGCTCAAAATGCTTTCGTATGGCACGTTCCGTAAACGTTCGTTCACTTGAGACGTTTATTTACTTGAAGCGTTTATTCACTTGAGACGTTTATTTACTTGAAACGTTGTGAAAATAAAAGTTTCATGTGAATGAAAGGATGTGATTTGCGTCTTTACAAAGTTTTACTTATAATTCTAAAAACGAACGCCGCAAAAATCTATTTAAATCTACCATGAAATTTATGACCGTATTTGTAAACCCACGGAATACAAAAATAAATATTTAGTTTCATTATCTGGGCAGGTAGCAAAAACCTTTACTTGCGCCTACACACAAAACGAATAATTTTGCTTTTTAAACTTACTTTTTTAAAAAAATATGTTGTGAATTGAAGAATTATCTATACATTAGGATTCGTTTACATTTATATTTGAATTTCAAGCATAAAAAATAAAAAATCTCTGATTTCTAGTGATTTTTAAGTTTAAAGTATCAAAGCGATATAAAATAAATTAGTACAGTTTAATTTCGTTATTAGTAGTTAGGTTTTCATAAAACTAATGCTTAAAATAAATAGCAAAACAATTTTTTTTAGATTTAAAATTGACATGAAGAAGAAACAAAGTAAACACGGAAGTCATTAAACATGCCAATTGCATTTTCGTTTTTTAAAAAATATATATCATTGTATTAGATACGTGCATAAATTGTTTATTCCGTTAACATTTAATTAGAGTAATCCTCCCATTATAGCCAATGATATGGTTATATTGGATGATTAAATATACGCAAAGGAAAGAATGATTTTTCTGAGCCTGGAGGGAGTCGAACCCACGCCTTTTCAATTTCCGGTTACGTGCTTTACCTATTAAACTACAGACGACTCATAGGCATAATCTGGTGGGAGCAAAGGGGGGCACTAGCTCCCTTAATGTTTTTTAGAAAGGAGGCAAAATCGTACTTTTCCCCATACAATTTTGGGTTTTTGTACCCCCAGTTTACGCTATATTTATCCTCCAAGTTACGCCTATGTAACGATGATCACTCTTCCCTCTGATAGCGTGTATAAGACTTACGCTACGGACAAGTTCGTAAAGAATGGTCGAGTGTTCATTACAAAACCCATTCTTTTCTTTGAGAGAATTTAGTCATCTTGAAATGAAAGGTTGCTGATAATTAAATCAAAAAGTTAACATCTACTTTCCCACTCTTCTGATTAAAGCTAGTAATTTTTTTTTTACTTATAACGGCCTTGAAAAAAAAAATCTTGCCTCAAGCTGGTGTTAAATCAACGATCTTGGGGTTAGTATTTTGATGCGCTTTTAATTAAGCTGTCATGGTTAACTTATCTTTGTATTTGTGATGTCAAATTATGACCTTCCATATAAAAGTGAGAAGGTTGCGGTGGCATTAAATCAGTAGCATTTATTTCTACGTCTGCACGTTTTTATTTCAAATTAATTTTGTAGTCATAATTTCTAAAAAAAAAAAGGGAGAAAGACAGAATTAAATCATAAATAATAAATTGGCCCAAGTAGGTCAGTAGATTATCGGGAAAATAAACTGAAGACCACTAGTGTTAAACGAGCCAGGGGCATGGTCTTTATTTTTCTAGGCTTTTATGAGTCGGAAGACCTTCAATGTGATCCAAAACCATTGAAGCGTAGAAATAAATTTTATTTATTGATAATTTACTTCAGCATTAATGCTATATTTGTATATAAATTATTCACTGATATCTTAATTTACGAGTAATTTTCGTTTGCAAATTGCTTAGTAATTTTGCAACATTTTTTTGTGTATTTCGCTATTTTCATTTTTCTGCGGTAGTTTGAAGAAATGTAAATTACTGAAAGAACCAGTAAGCATGTTCTCTTTTGTTTTAAAGATGTATAGTGCGTTCGCACTCAGTTGTCTCCCGATACCGTTACCAGACGGGTTGTTCCATTGCAGTTTAGGGAAGGGCGTCTTCCCAAACTGGTTTTTCGAGCGAGAAAAACCAGTTACGGCAAGAAGCCCTTCCCTAAACTGCAATGGAACAACCCGTCTGGTAACGATATCGGGCGTCATGTCTGCACGAACGCACAATAGTTGTCTTGATCTACGGTAGGAAAATGGTTTTCCTTCCCTCCCTCCCTCCCTATCTCTATCATGCACATTCTCACGGCCTTTCTTGTAACGCCACTGAAAAGCATTATCCAAACAAGGCCCAGCCCACAATCTCATCTGATCCTTACATACCGGGCGAAATTAACCCCTCTTTCATGGCCCCAGTCCAGCACACTTCTCTTTCCTTAAAAACAACGATTCCTTAAGGCAGTGTTTCTCAAAATGTGCTACACGGAACCTTGAGGCTGCGCGAAGACTCTCCAGAGGCTCCGTAATCAATTTGTTTAACGCCACTAAAAATTCAAAGGAAATCTGTAGAACCTTTAATTTCCCCTTCAATTAACAACCTCTTAGATGGAGTTCATTAACCGTGACCAATATCTCCCGACAATAGAAAGGTATTACCCAGCGAGCACAGAAGAATAATAGAGAGAGAGAGAGGCTAACGTGTTTCTCATACGCGAAGATTTTGTCTCCAGTTTCCGCCATATTGCCGGTCTTGAGTCCATGTAAACGAATGCGAGGAACAGAAAGATGTTTCCGTTTTACATGGACACGAGACCGATAACATGGCAGAAAACTGGCTACAGTTTTTGAGACTTGAGCTCCCTCTATTTTTCTTCTGGGTTCTCTGGTATCATCTAGTTTATATACAGGGTGTTTAGTAACTCTTGGATAATGGCCACACATCGATATTCCTGGGACAGTTTTGAGATATAAAAGTGGCCTTCATTTTGGTGACAGGTCAAGACTTTTTGTGATAATCGCCAAAAACGTCAAACCAATGAGGAATCCGTCTTTATGTTAACAACTTCGCAGGTTAGTTTAAGAGGAATTATAGAAAATTTCTGAATGGGTGTGGTCGGGGTGGGGTGGGGGGTACTGGGCGTTCTCAAAGGACGCATACTTTGGATTTTCGGAGGACGCGAATCTTTGGCTATTAGGAGGCGTGAGTCCCATCGCCCATAAAACGGTACCGGCATGGGGTTTTTTTTTTAAGTTTTGCGTCTAAGAAAGTGTGTTCTGTTCTATGAAATGAATCAACACATCGATTGAACAGGGCAATACGTTTATGAGGAGGCATAGAGGGGGAACCTCTTATTTGCCTTAACGTTAATGATAAAAAAAAGAGAAAAAAAGATATTAAAAATGCAATTTTACGTGATATTAAAAATTTATTAAAAAGGGACATATCCTTCTTAACAAAGATATAAAATATGCTTTAGGTGTAGAAAAATCTGTTCTATTTTATGCAATTTGCAGCTTATCAAACGCATGAAATTTTAAAAAAACTGACTACAAAGAGGTATATGACAAAAGAGATCCGAAGAAATCTAAAAAGAAATATTTGGATAAGGGAACAACAGAGTAGAGATGTTAAAGAACAAAACCTTTAATAACAATAGTATGGGTATGTGGCAAGAACAGATCAAGGATATGCAACTGAAATTCTGAACTGGCTAATGAAAGATTATCGAAGGCCAAGGAAAGGTCTTTAGATTGGCTAAATAGAGAAATAAAATTAGACGGTAAATTGGAATAACAGGAGGATGAACATTTCAAGGCAAACATGTATAAATTGCGTTGACCGAACATGGAGAACAATATGCCCAATGATACTTACCTTTGAACTCATGCAATAAAATAAACCGATCATTTTCTCGTTAGTCAATTATTATCATAAAAAGAGGAAATAAACTGTCTGCCTATTTTTTGGCGTGATGCAAACATATATTTTTATAACTAGTTAGAATTTTTTCATTCAAATCGAGCTACGTGCAAGGAGCGCTGGTTTCTAGGAGCACCCTACAAGATCGTAAGTTTTCGGGTTTCTGTTTATAAATAGCTTCTGCGGAAAAATGTACACGTACGTTTGTTTAATACTTAATGATTGTTACTGAACAATTTGCGTGCATAAGACAAAGTTGTTTGTCTACGTATTAACTCATTTTTAATTTTAGGTTTGTTTTTGATACAGTTCTTACTTACTTTATTTTTTCTTCCTTCATTAGTCAACCTTGGTTTCACAAAGACTTTCACAGCGCGTTTTAAAATTGTAAAAAACAGATTTTCGAGTGCAGATTATGTGACATTATAAACAGCATCAACGACTGAAATCACCTCAGAAGAAGGTTCGCAAAAGACGAACCGAAACGTCAAGTTTTTTGAGTAATTAAACTCTTCTTATAATTTCACATAGTCTGTACTCGAAAATCTTCTTTTTTTTTACAATATAATTGAATCTTATTGGATCGTTTGTCATGGGTTTATATTGATGCGTATGGGGACAGTGAATTGCGATTGTAAATATACTAAAGAATTATATTTCGTGATAGATTAAATAGAAAATTATTCACTTAACTTAGTTGTTCTAATTCGTCTATCAAGTACTGTTGTTTTGCACATATAGACAAAAGTACATATGTAATTTAGGTATTATCATGCAAAACCAAGAGAGAAGTATTTTACTTATTATTATACTAAACATATAATATAAACATATTTTTATAATATTAACATCCAACTTTTTTTTTTATTATCTCCATATATAAAATATTTTGATTCATGCTTTGCAAGTATGATTTCGTCAATTTCATTAAAAAAACGCATATGTTTTATATAACTTGAAAGCTGGTATTTACAAATGGTTAAAATTTGCAGTTATTTTGCTTAAGGATGATCGAGGTTTTGATAG
This sequence comes from Dysdera silvatica, assembly GCA_006491805.2. Classification (NCBI taxonomy): domain Eukaryota; kingdom Metazoa; phylum Arthropoda; class Arachnida; order Araneae; family Dysderidae; genus Dysdera; species Dysdera silvatica. The sequence goes on from QLNU02015270.1 coordinate 126,427,549, forward strand.
TTATGGTGGCCCTACGGTCGTGCAGTGGTAATATGTTCACTTAGAGTGCAGTACTCCGGGTTCGATTCCCGAAGGTAAAAAAATAAAACCGCTTTCGACTGACTACTCACCGTACGCCGAGTTTGGTTCCATAGGTTTTAAATGGTTTGGAATCATCGGGAAAATGTATGTTTAATGCCCTACGCTTGCGTAGTGGTAACGCATTCGTTTATCGTGTTATTAATCCGGATTCCACCACTCCCAACTGTGAGAAAAAAAAAGTGCTTCCCGACTAATTGCTCACCGTAGACCAAGTTTGATTCCCTAGGTTTTAAACGGTTCGAATTCCTCGGAAAAAATGTAGCTTCACTAACTTATTGTGGCGTAATGGTAACGCATTCGTTTATTGTACCATTAACATAGATTCGCCTCCCATCGGTATCGTGAAATGCATTCTTTTTTCTACTCATTCCAGGATTTGGTTCCTTTGTCAAAAGGACTAGGATTCCTTTACGAATCCCAGTGCAGCATGACCTTTGCTGCTCTTGTATTGTAATAATAAAAACAAAATATGAGTGAATGATGAGTGATGAACTGATGATTATAACAATTAATTACATAAAATCGTGCATTTGATGTCGGAAAGTATCCTTGGTTTACAATCATGGGAAATATTTTCCAAATTTATTTAGAAATCCGCCCCATTGATTTTCTTAAATAAAATTTCTAGTTTTCAGTGACACTAAAAAAAACACAACTTCAATAGTAGGGATTCTCTGCCGTCTCTAATGAAGACCAGAATTTTACAATACAATACAATGTAATACAGATTTTATTTTAATGCTAAATTTACATTTGAGTGCACGGAGGAAGCACAGCAAAACAAAAACAAGTATTATTATTCTAGTTCCCGTTATGGCCAGTATGACCATTATATTTTTGTTTTTCTACTAAGTAAATTCTTAATTTCCTTTTAACTTCGCTTTTTCTTTCACAATTTTTTATATGATCTGGCAATTTATTCTATTTATCGATTCCATAATAATTTATATTATTTTTCCCCCCATGTTTGTTCCTTTTTTTTGTCTTTTTTTTGTTTTTAAAGTGTTATCTGATCTTGTATTTCTTGTATTTGTATTTTTGTTTATATTTATAGTTTCGTCATATTTACCTGTTTTAATTCTTAAATATATCATTATCTTATATGTGTGTATTTCTTCTATATTCATTATATTATTTTCTATTTTTATTTGTTTTATAATTTCTGTTAGTTTTATATCCTATTCTTTTTAATAATCTATCAATTATTGATTGTAATTTTTTTAGATTAACCTTGTTTACCCTACTCCACACACTATTTCCATAAATTATGTGACTATGTATCAATAAATAGTATAGCGTTATTTTACAGTGGTAAGGTATTAAGTCATTTAACCTTGTAATTATACCTGCATTTTTTCTTATTTTTTTTACAAATTTCCTTTATGTGTTTGTTCCATGTTAAGTGCTCGTTTATTTCTATTCCTAGAAACTTTATTTCATTTGTTCTACCTATAATTTTATTGTCTAATTTCAATGTTTCCTCAATATCGATTTTTTTTGTTTATATTATGAAGTATATTTATTTTTGTCAGTATTTAAAATTAGACCATTTTCCTTAAACCATTTTCCCAAATTTAGTAATTTGTTTCTTGCCGTTTCATATAAATACTGTTTTTTGTTCTCCAAAAATCAATCCAATATCATCAGCCAATAGATTTATGTCGCTATCTAATTCTACTGTATCGTTTATATATAGAATGAATAAGAGTGGGCCCAGTATTGACCCTGAGAGACCACATAATTATTTTGTTGTTCTCGTGAATAGCTATTTCCAGTTTTTAAGATTTGTTTTCTACCTTTTAAATAACTTTATATTAATTTGTATATATTTCCACGGATAATATATTCTTCTAGTTTATTGAGGAGTATCCCTCTAACTAAGACATCAAAGGCCTTACTCAGATCAAAATATAATCCCATTACAAATTCTTTATTGTCAATTTTTTTCCTGTATTTTATTTACAGTTTTTGTCAGTTATCTTCTGTGGTTTTACCTTTCCTAAATATATACTGATTTTTATTGAAAATTTTATTCTTTTCTATAAAGTTTATTAGTTCATTATATAATAATTTTTCAAATACTTTTGAAAAGATTGGTAAGATCGATATTGGTCTGTAGTTATTTCTGTTTTTTTCCCCTTCTTGCATATAGGTATAATCTTTGCTATTTTCATTTCCTTTGGTATATTGCTTGTTTTAATTATAGATTGATATATTTCGAATAGTGGTTTTATCAGTTCGTTAGCACACTTTTTTATTATTTTAGGTTTAAGTCCTGCATATCCTTCAGATTTGTTTTCTTTTATTTTTTCTAATTTTTTTTTATTTCATTTTGAGTGAATGTTCCTAAGTACATACTATTAACTACGGGCTGTGGTAAATTACTATATTAGTTTCGTCCTGTATCTCATTTATAATATTTTTTGCTAAGTTTATGAAAAAATCATTTAGTGTATCTACAATCCCTGTTTTATCCGTCTGGCATGTTTATTTCTAAAGTAATTTTGTTATTTAAATTGTTTTTGTCCTTTCCCCGACAATTTATTAATGCTTTTATTTAACAGATTATCATTAAAGTAAGCTACTGTTTTGTTTAATATTATTTTATTTTATTTGTTTCTTTTTTTTTATAAATAATTTCCAGTTTGATTTTGTGCTTTTTTTCATAAATTTTTTATTTGCGTTATTTTTTTATTTATCCATTTTTTTTACAATTTTATCAAACCACGACTTTTTTTTTTTTTTATTATTCTTTTTTCTTCTTTGAAACAAATGTCGTGATGAATTTTTGTAAATGTATCATATATTTTTTCCACATCAGTGTTGAGACCCTCCAAGACTTTCCAATCTGTGTTCTGTAACATGGTTTTAAATTTGTCTATATTTTTCTTAGAGTAATTTCTAATTTTTCTTGCAGTTTGTTTAACTTTAGTGTTGCTTGTTAATCTTATTAATATTGGCTTATGATCACTTACATGTATCTCCAATATAGTTAGGTCCATTGGTATATTTGTAAAACGTAAGTGAATAGTACTGCTTGAATTTAATGCTATTCTTGTGGGTTGTAACAATTTGTTTTCATACCCCATGGATTCCAGTAAATCAAATAGCTTATCCTTATCTCGACTTTCATTACCTATATTAATATTAAATTCATCAACTATCATTAATTTTTTTTATTTATGTTTTGAATGTAATTTATTTTGTTCTCTAGTATACTTAAGAAGAAGTTTATGTCTCCTGAGGGTGGTCTATATAGTGACATGATTATATTACCATCTGTTTCTGCCCTCATTATTTAAATATTTTCCCCCAAATATTCTACTGCATCTAGAAATTTTATAGTAATATTTATTTTAGAGTACATAGTAATACCTCCCCCTCTTCGAGTTTTCCTATATATAGCATTTTCGTTATATCTATTTAGACTTGTTTCACAATCATCTTTTTTCCAGGTCTCCGTAATTATGACGATTTCAGGATCCTGTTGTTGTTCGACGATATTTTCAATTATCTCTATTTTATTATTTATACTCTGTGCATTCATATAAAGTATCCATATATTGGCATTTATTTCTTGTGTCATTAGGTCCGTTTTTTTCGGTCTTATTTTGTTTTCCCGTTTGTTTGATTGTATCTTTTTTCTCAGTTTTTGTGTTTTTGTTCTTTGGATAGCCGTTAATCATTTTAAGTCTTTTATGTCTTGTAATCCCTGGATATCATAAATAGTTGAGTTTTCATTTTCTCTTAATTTTATTTTCCCATTCGTGGTCCAAACGTATTTTCAGTTGTTTTCTCTTTTGAATTTTAAACTTCATTTAATAAGTACTTGCTCTAACTGGTTAAATGTTCATTGAAGAAAATCTTTTCACGTCCGTCGTATTTTAGTTTGTTTAGTGTAATTCCATTTATCCTTTTGTTCCAAAGCTCATTTATTTTTTTGGCACTAGTGAATCTGACTATTATATTTGATTTTTTTCCTGATAATCTATGAACGCTTTGTATATCGTAATCCCATATTTCAATGTCTAATTCTTTACCGATTTTTTTACAATTTTTTCACAATTTTCGTCTTGTTTCTCAGTAATACCATCAATTACAATGTTGTTTCGTCTTATGCATTGATCAATTCTATTTAGATCTGAATACATATCCTGGTTTTCTGCTCGCATGTTTTCCAATTCGTGATCTTTATCCTCCATCCAATCCTCTGCCTGTCTACTTAACCGCTCTATATCCTGTTTAATCTCTATTATAGCACGTTTGTTCCTTTCGTTTTCTTCCAATATAATTCCAAACTCTTTCGTCATTTTTCTAAACGCAGATCGCATTTCATTTATTGATGAATTCATTCCATCAATTTTCTCAATCAATTTGTTTTTGTTTTTTTTTCGCTTCTATCTCCCTCTTTTTTTATTATTTTCCTTAATTTCCCCAGGTTTTCCAACATTCTTGCATATCCTTCCTGCATCTCGCACTCCTGTTTCTTTCGCCGTCTCTCTTCAAATCTTAAATTTCTCTGGCCTTTAGATTGAATTTATATCCTTATGATTTCTAGTTCTGGTTTCTGATTGCATTTATATCACTATGATAATTTTATATATGTGTGAAGTAAGCAAAAATTGTACTATAGTCCTAACATTACGATGTTTTCCCGAAAGTCGAGAACCCAGATAAACGCCAAATCCGCCAAATTAGCACAATTTCCGCTGGCGCAGCACCACCTCCGAATCCCGGAAGGAAGGAAGCGAAAAACTCCAGTAAACAAATGGCAATTGGAATTGAATTAATATCTTTTAACCTTTTTGCAGCGACTATAACTATTACCTCTTCATTACATTATTAGTATTATTAGTATGGTTTTATATAATTACTGTTTTAATTTTTGCTTTATTCCCATTAAAAATTTATGTATTATTAATGGTTCCTTTCTTTTACGCTATTGGACAGAAATTAGTAGTTTCTAATAAAAATGACTCTTCACTTTCGTTATGGTTGAAACTAGGACCTATTTTTGGTTTATAATCACTAAAGAAAAGAAAATTTCGTGGAACTAATCATGAATTCGAGTCACTGACCTTCGGATTGCCGTCCCTGTGCTTTAATTATCGGGTACCTGAGCGTGGAGTCGTAGATGAGCTGTAATAGTGACGAGCGTAGAGTCGTCCATGAGCTGTAGTTGAGACTATGGTAAATTTTCATTAGAAAAAATAGTAAACACTTGAAGTGAATTAAATATGGAATAAAATACTGCTCATTTATCTTTTATGTCGCTTTTAATATATTTTTAATTTGTCTGTTTAAGTATTTTACAGTTATTGATGGAATTTGTAGCCATCATGGAGCGAGGTCTCCAATCTCCGTAGGAACTAAATGTGAAAGATAACGAGAATTGGTAGCTCATCTCACTACAATAGCGTTTTCTACGTAACGCAATTCCTTGAGCATACATCCTTTAGTGGTGCAGTGGTAGAGTGTTTATTTTACATGCCGTTAATCTGGGTTTGACTTATAACAGTGGCAAAAAATTTGGCAAAAGGTTCAAAGGCGGCAAAAAAAAACAACGCTTTCTGACTAACTGCTTATGCAGTCTAAGGCTTAGTTTTTTAAGTCTTACGAGGTTCGGATTTCCCAGAAAACTGTGGCTTCTGGGGCAGCATGACCTTTCCAATCCTTGCGCCGTAAGGCGAGTAAAGCTGTAAGGCTGTAAGGCCGTAAGGGAAGGAACAAAACCCTGAGCACATTATTTGTGCCACTTGTTGGCTGATTAAATTTTTATGGTGCAAGGACTGTAGCTGTCGTTCAGTGGCATTATATTACCTGTCATATTTATTTGTGCTACTTGTTGGCTGGTTAAATTTTTATGGTATAAAGGCAGAAGATATCATTCCGTACCATTATATTACGTGTAATATTTATTTGTGCCACTTGTTGTCTGGTTAAATTTTTATGGTGCAAGGACAGCAGGTGACGTTCCGTGCCACTATATTACATGTAAGTGGCTTTTTCTCATTTTCTATCGCAATCTACCTAAACTGTAGAGACTTAAATTAGATTGTTAGATTATATATTCAATATAAATTACGTTAACTAGTTTGCAACAAAATACTTGAAGATTGAGAAAAAGATCGGTATAGGTTTTTCTGTTTGAAGATTAGATAATAATTTTATTATACTGTATTTTAAAATATAGGATTTTTTCTTTAGTCCAATAAAACGGCAATATTAAATTAGCGTCGAAAACCTTATTTTATTTTTCACAGTTGCCAAATTTATCGATAAAGTTCGCATCCAAATACGCCGGGAAAATATTACGAAACTGTGACGAATTTTATAGGTTCAACCTTAGTAAAAACGTTTTTCTTGATTACTTTTTATTTATAACGTCTTTAGATACGCATTTTGCAAAATAGGATGCTAGTTCCCAGAATCATATTTCGTAGCAAGAATACATTACTATCATTATCACTGATAATATTTGTATACTGATGTCTATATTTTAAGGAGTTGTAATCAATTCAAGTATTTATGTACATTCTTTGTAAATAAAAATGTTGCATTCGGAAGCTTATTCTTGTTTGTAGATGCAACAGTTTTTTCTGACAAACATCATGAATATTTGATAAGAAGTGAAAATACGTTTATTTCTTTTTTTTTTAAAAATATTTTCCGTATTTCATCTGATGCTTGTCAGAGTAGTAGTTTACAATATGTCTTCTCCTATGTGCTCTTTTTACCTTATATCAGGATGTCATCCCTCTTCTCCCACCCTTCTATGGTTTTTTTAGCCAGCAGCATTAATATCGCTGCAGTTTACCAATTTGAGTCTTCAATTCCTCCCTTCCCTACAAACCCGCAAAATGCCCCTCTGGTTGACGATCTTACATTAGGGTGTTTGATAGCATAATATTCAGTTTATTAAAAACGGGTTTAATCTGTTAGTTTGGAAAATAGGTTGTCTGTAGCCCTTATTGATAATAGAAACAAGGTTTTGATTTTAGACCATATAGTTTGCATACTTTTTTATGGTTTGACTTAGTTTCTACATATTAAATTCACAATTTATGATGTTATTAAGATAAAAATACATTGAAAAATAGTATTCATGAATCTGCATTTATTCAGAGTACGATAAATACATCGTATTCTCCCAAATAAAAGTCGAGAGTTGTTGAGATTTGATGTTCGGCTAAAATGCAACACACAACTTTGACTTGAGAGGCTTGACGCTTTTATCTAAAAGAAATATTCAAATCAAATTTATGTAAAATATAACAACGCAGCTATTCTTTAGAAGAAGGGCTTCATATTTGTTATTATTTATTGAGGCTTAAATTTAAATTAATTTGAACGAATAGTTTTAGAAATGAGCATTTAATCTAATATAGCAGCTCCAAATCTAGCCACAGTAAACGTTAGCTTTCATCAATTGTTTAAGTTCAATGATCATGATAAGATCTAAAATTTACTTTGACTTAACAATGGTTAAAACTAAAGATGTTACCTTCCCTTGTGAATATTATACAGTAGCGAGTTTTTCGTGAAAAATATTTTGAAGGAATAATTTAAAGAACTGTGATACGAGAAAACCTGTTTGACAACCGTTACTTTTATCATATAACGTGTTCAAAGGTTACCATGAATATCAAAGGAATCAAAAGTTCATAAAAGTTTTGAGGTTAGTGAATTAAATACGGATATATAAATTAGCTTACAAAGATTGATCGTTTTGAGCAGTCCTAATAATAGGTAGGAAATGGTCCTCGTCTGTAACCCAAAGCTTCAGCAGATGCTGTTTGAGTCCGTGCATCGGCAGTGGCTCTTGCAGCAGCCAACGAGGCGGATGGAAAGTATGGTGAAAAGAATGGTGGTCTGTATGGTAGGAATGGACGATATTGAGGATAATATGGGAAGAAAGGATCCTGTACTCTCCTGGGCAGTGGTACTGTAAACGTAAAGAAAACGCACTATTAAAGTTAATATTGCCAATTGTTGATAATCAGTAGTAAATGAAAACTTTTGGAATGTAATCTGCAAGTAAGGATAATTGGAAAGTACAAGATATTTAAAAAAGTATTTTTAAAACTTAATGATTCAAGGAGAGGTATCTACGTACCTCTGAGTGGAAGGACTCTGGGCCTAGGTGCAGTTTGACTATCCCTTCCAGAAAGTCCTACTTTTGCTCCAGCAAGTGATACTCCATGTACTTCAGTTCCTCCAAGGTAATCAGTAGATCTTCCAAATAAGCCAACCGGTACTCCTCCAAGAGAAGCAGCATACTCACCTCCAGTACCAACTAATGGCACAAGTGAATGTCTTTGACCACTCACAATCGCCACTAACATTGCAGCCAGAATAACCTGCATGTAAACATTGAATGAAAATAAATGAAGATGGAAATGTAAAAATAATTTCGTATAATCTAAAGCCAATTTAATAAGATATTTTGTGCTAACAAATATTTCAATTTCAAAGGTTTGAGGTGATTTCTGCAGAAAAAATATTCAAATCACCTTCTATTGAACAAATTTGTCACTTCTCATGAATAATTTAAACTAGAGTTACTAGGGTTTCTTCGTTCATTAAAAAATTGTTTAACGCTCTCAACACATACTAACGAGCTCACTGTACTTAAATCAGTTGCCATCAATAGAGGCTATAACCCTAATATTATTGATCTTTTTGTCCAAAAAATTACAAAACTTGTTCCAAGCACCACACTTTTTTTACATACCCAATTCTGAATTCTTCGGAACCATTATTCTTTATTTTTTTTTTCCAAAAAATAGCTTCCTTCTCTGCAAAATTCTTAAAAAAAAAAACTTCAGAGTAATCTTTTCCCGATACAATAAAATTCATATCTCTAAGCATAAGGACGACATCTCAGTTTTAAAATTTTGGGGTGTTTACCAAATATACTGTGAATGTAACTTTTCCTACATCAGCAAGACGAAATGAGCCTTGTAGCATAGGCTGAAGGAACACTTTAAATATGCAGAATTCCACAAGTCTGCCATTGCGGTTCATTGCTGGTCACAAAACCACAAATTCAAATTCAACCAACTCACAATTATCTGCCAACCAAGATCAATACATGAATTAGATATTTTAGAAGCATTCCATATCAATAAGAATTCTTCTATCATAGTCAGTGAACCAAAATCTACTCCCACTTTCAGTCAAGCTTGGAAGTGTCACATAAAATTTTCACATTAATTATTCATCCACAACTGTCAACACACTAGTCACGCAATAACAATATCTCCAATTTTCATTTAATCAATCATTTTGTATTTCTGAAGAAAGTCGTCCACATCTTGCAGAAACGTACGTTGAAATAAAAACCGTTTTAACAACCTTACTTACGCTTATAACGTTGTCTTTACTTATAAATCTTATCTATGTAATGTTATGTCAAATTATCTTATATCTTATAGGGTATGTATTAAATTAAATATTGTAACAAAAAAGTACAAGTACTTCTTACATTTCCTGCAAAGAACAGAGGGTCATTTTGCGCATAAAATAATTTTTATATGCACTAAAAAGTGTATAAGGCACAAAAGTTTAAAAAGGGGGTGCGTTTGTTGAAAAAATAAGAGGGGATTTTGAATGGAAACAAAATTTTCTTTCATAAGGAATTTTATTTTATCAACAATATTGTTTTCATAGGGAGGGGGTTTAATCCCCAAAAGCCCCTCCCTGTGAACGGCCTTGGTACACAATAAACAATATAATACCACTAGATAATGCGTATAAAGTTAAAGTATTCAAGAGGCACCGATATTATAATTTTATTTCTTGCACATGCTTACTTAAAGTTCTATTCATTGAACGATAGCATGAAAACATTGTTTTACCATAGCTGCTTACTTAATACAAATTAATAAGTCTTGCTGTCAGTATCTTAACTTTAATTTAACGTAGATTTTAAAATTCATATCCAGAATAGTTCCTGACGGGATGCAAAAGGTGCCATCACACCTAGTCTACCGAACACAGGGGCAGACGTAGATCATTTATTATGTTATGTTGTCTCTGATATTTGCAAAAATTGCTTTGGTATTTCCAAATAAAATGAAAAAGGACTTTTGTTTATTGTACTGAAATGGAAATCTAAAAATACTTCTCTTTTGTACAGTAATTGTTTAAATTTATATATATGGATATAAAATTAAACACTGCACATATAAAAGTTTAATTATTATAATTAATATTAAATCATGATTACTATTCACATTGAATGGAAAAATTCCCTGACTTTTCCGACAAAATCCATTGACTAATTTTTTTAACTTTCTCTGTAGATTGAACTGCACTTCGGTTGTAGGGAAAATAGCTTTAAATTCGTGAGAGATTTCAATGCTCGATGCAGAAATTGATGAATTTTTCTCTGAACCTTCCACGCTTCACCTGAAAAACGTATTTTTTCATTCTCTGACGTTCAGGGAAAATTTCAAGTTCCTTGATAATTGCAGGTCCTCCATGTTCACCAGATGGGTGGAAATCCTGTTAAATTAATGGTGGCGATATTGTATTTTGCACCTGGGTAACCAACAACCTAGGTTCCAACCTAGGACCCCGTTCACATCCTAAATAAAAAAGCCTTCATACACACAACAATTTTTTTATGCTTACTCTCTCTCTCTCTCTCTCTAAATACCATGTTTTAACACCTCCCATGGATATATAGCAAAATTATGTCGGTCCTTCGAAAAATCACACAACATAGACAAAGTTTCTATTAGGGTATTATAATTTATTAGAGTAATAAACATAATGTTATTAAATGTAGTATATTAGAATAATTGATTAGGTAAAATTCTTTACACAATTTTATGCTATTACACGAAATTGGAAATAAATTAAAATACGAATAAAAGTAAAGAACGAAAATTTTCTAATGGTATTGAACACCATTGAATTTATTCTATTATAGTTGAAAAGAAAAAAATTAAAACATCTCACCAGAGAGTTCATAATAAGATTAGAAGATTGGCCACACTTAAAAGAAATGTGTTGTAGTCGTTTCACACTGTTCTTCTGAAAGTGTGGTGCTTCCAAATAACTTTTAGCGGGTTTATATACGAAAGATTAATTGCATTTTGCACAGTATTCAGAAACCTATAGAATAACGTGCATGGCGTAGCACATTTTCCGACATTGTTTTGTCGAATTCCCATTCTACAAACATGCGATGCAACCCATGCTATTTATTCTAGACTTAGCTTCATTTAATTCACAATTACAAATTAATTATTAATTCATTTAATTACAAATTTCTTCAAAGAATGAAATTAAATATCCACGTTCATAAATATTCTTTATATCATCATCATTATCATCATATTCAACCATTATCCTATCCACAGCTGGACGAAGGTCTCTCCAAATGCTTTCCACACAAGTCTATCCTGAGCAATTCGCTTCCAAGTCACCCCAACCTGTTTTCTTATTTCATCTACCCATCTAGTTTGAGGACGTTTTCTAGGTCTTCGGTGGTCTCTTGGAATCCAGTTCAGAATTTCTGTTGTCCATCGTTGATCAGTTCTTCTTGCAATATGCCCAGCCCATCGCCATTTCAGCCCTTTTACTTTAACAATGATGTCCTCTACTCTAGTTTGCTCTCTCACCCAAGTGTTTCTTTTTCGATCTCTCCTAGTTATTCCAAGCATGCACCTCTCCATGCTCCTTTGCGTTGTCTGTAACTTTCGTATTGCTCCAACTGTTAGACTCCATGTCTCTGATCCATAAGAGAGGACTGGCAATACACACTGGTTGAAGACTTTTCTTTTTAGACATAAAGGCAATTTCCCCTTCAGGATAAAACTGTTTCTTCCAAATGCACTCCAGCCAAGTTTAATACGTCTGTTGAGTTCTTTCATAATGTTGCCATCCATTGAAATCAGCTGGCCAAGGTAAATATATGAATCAGCAATTTCTAGCTCAATGTTGTCAACTTGTATTTTTGTTTCCTCTACGAAATTATTGAACATGATCTTAGTTTTTTGTAGGTTCATCTTGAGTCCAACTTCTTTACTTCTAGTTGAGAGCTCCTGTACCATGTCTTGGAGTTCTGATGGGTTCGTTGAAAAAATAACAATGTCATCAGCAAACCGCAAATGATTTAAATATTCACCATTTATTTTTATTCCCTTGTTATTCCAATTTATCTGCTGAAAAATCATCTGTAAAGCTGAAGTAAAAAGTTTTGGAGAAATGGTATCTCCCTGCCTCACACCTTTGCCAAGTTTGATAGTTTTGGTATCTTTATGTAACCGAAATTTTGCACTTGCATTTTTATACACACGTTTCAATATGTCAATGTACACATCCTCAACGTCTGTTGATCTTAAAGAGTTGATGACTGCTGATGTTTTAATAGAGTCAAAGGCCTTCTCATAGTCAATAAATGCAACACACAATGGAAGTTCATATTCATGTGTTCTTTCAATTAATTCTCTTAATACTTGAATATGGTCCACTGTACTGAATCCACTTCGAAATCCAGCTTGTTCTCTTGGTTGAGCTGCATCTAATTTTTTCTGCAGGCGATGTGTTAGCACTTTTGTGAAGATTTTATAAATAGCAGGTAACAAGCTAATTGGTCGGTAATTTTTTAAATCCTCTTTATCACCTTTTTTATGCAAAAGAATTACTGTTGCAGAATCCCATTGGTTTGGTATGTTACCGCTGTTAAGACATTTGGTAAAGAATTTTGCAAGTATGTCTTCTACATATTCTCCAGCTTCTTTTAGGATATCTAATGTAATACCATCATCACCAGGGGCTCTTCCTTTCTTCATATTTTTTATTGCAAATGAAACTTCTTCTTTTAAGATTTTAGGAGCTGTTCCTTCGACTATTTCGGCGTCTTCGTTTAATCCACTGTTACTTTCATATAGTTTTTTGTAGAATTCTTCAACTCTTCTAAGTATTTCTTCCCTATTTCTTGTTACGGTGCCATCCTCTCCTTTTAATGCAATGATGTGTTTCTTCCCAATAGACAAACTTCCTTTAACAACCCTAAGGCTCTTGTTGCTTTCAATGGCCTTCCTTACTAACTCACAATTGAATTTTCTTATATCTTCTTTCATGTTTTTGCGCAAAGTTTTGCAAAGTTCTACATACTCGATCCTGCAACTGGTATTTTGATTGTCCACCTTCATAAGTCTTCGCCTTTTCATGAGTTGTTTCGTCTTCTCAGATAATTTGCTATTCTGCTTTTTACATATTACACCACCAATTTCCCCAGCAGTTTCAATTATTGTCTTAACAATGTTTTCATTTGCTTCTGAGATATCAATTTCTTCAATAAGTCCTTCCAGTGCAGAAAAGCGATTTTTTAATTCCAACTTGAATGCCTCGGTATTTTCTTTTAATTTCTTTAAATCCACCCTCTTACTTACTTGTTTCCTAATGAGCTTCTGTCGTTCTAATTTAGTATTTAAGTGCACTTTACATCTCACCATTCGATGATCACTTCCAGTATTAAATCTGTTCAGTACACTGCAATCTTCAATAATTGATTTCTTGTTTGCCAGGATATAGTCAATTTCACTAGTTCCCCCATTTGGGTGTTTCCATGTCCATTTTCTTTGCGGTTTCTTCTTAAAAAATGAATTCATGATGCTAAGGTTTTCAGCTTCTGCAAATTCGATGAGTTGATCGCCACGTTCATTCCTTTCCCCATATCCGTATTTACCAACCGATGTCTCTCCTTGTTCCTGTTGTCCAATTCTTGCATTGAAATCCCCCATGATGAGCTTGATATGTTGTTTCCCTTTGGTGTGTAACTCTTTGATTTCTTCATAAAATTCTTCAACCTCTTCGTCGGTATGGCTTGATGTTGGTGCATATACCTGTACTATTTGAAGTTGGTATCGCTGGGTTAGTTGAACAACAAGCCTCGCTGCTCGATCTGATGTACTTTCAACTTCCAGAAGACAGTCTTTAATTCTTTTGTTGATTAAGAAGCCAACACCACTTGTTCTTCCAGTTTCCGTTCCTCTATAATAAAACAAATGTCCGCTTTTAAGTTCCACCAACTCTTCACCTTTTCTTCTGACTTCACTGAGTCCTACAATGTCCCATTTGATCTTGTCAAGTTCTTCTTCCAATTCCTGAAGTTTTGCTTCAGAAGCAAGGGATCGTCCATTATACGTTGCCAAGGTCAATAACAAACGGCAGCCTGGGCCATTCCAGTGATTCTTAGCACCCCCTGCTTTCATGCCACGCTGACCGCTGCCTTGATCAGGAGCACTCCAGCACCTGGAGACTAGGGGCCATGGTTTTTGGTGTATTAGCATAGTGGAGGAATTAGCCATCATTTCACCACGCTGGCTAGACGGGTTGGTGAATTAGCCCTCCCCTTCCGCCTTTCCATCCGTGCAGCAAATATTAATTTGCCTCATAAATAGAAAGCCCAGCCTGCACCACTTGAAGGCGGGGTAGGACACTAGGTTACTGGCCTGGCCGGTTCCACACATCGTCACATACGTTCAGCGTGTGGGTCTCCTTCCAGTTAGATACCAGCAACCCTTTTGCAGGCCATTCTTTATATAGTCACATTATAAATATCTGTAGGACAGCACACGATCTTTTAAAAGGGGATAAAATTCTATATAGATTGATTTATTACAAGTTCATTATTTTTTTAATAAAATTTTAAGATTTATTAGAATTTGTTTGATGTTCATGCTCATGTGTTCTTTCGAAAAAGAAATCATTTTCCTTTAAACGTAATAGATAAATCAATTAAAGACATGTTGACCAAATCTTAAACTCTCGCTTTATAATTTTATTATGAATATTTTAAAATAATTTCTTTGTTTTTAGTACTTTTTGTTTTAATGGATCATAGGACCTTTAAATTCCCCAAAATGGAGAAATTTATAATGGTTTTTTAACTTTAGTTTTCTCAGTAAATATAAATCTAATTAAAAAATTTTTTGATCAACAATAACAAACCATCCATTATGTATATATATTACGACACAAATAATTTTAAATGTCAAATATTTTTCTTAATTTTACAAAATATTAAATATGATTTACGAATTGAATATTGCGTGGCAACAGACTACGCGCAGAATTTTAACTTAAATTTTGCTGCTAGAATGTTGCTCATGGGCTCAAATTGTTCACAGATATTGTTTACTCATACCCCATCTAAAAAAAGTAATTATAAAAATTAATTATGAATATAATTTCTTCCTCAAATATTAATTTTTATGCATATTTTTAAGACCCTATTTTGTCCATAATTAATAACTTATAAATAAAAATGGCAAAAAGCAGATACAGACCGTAAAGTGCCATATAATAAAGTTTTCTGGAAAATTTTATTCAATTATAATAACCGGTTGGCAAGTTATCATGCGCGTAAGCTCGGAAAAGCACGTTCTGAGAAAATCCATTTTAAAGTTTTACGGGCACTTACAATTACATGAAATGTGGTATTGTTGTTTTCATCACTGCAAGTTTAATAATAGACGGATCTTGCTCCAGCTTGTTTCAAAATACTTGTAATAGTTTAAATTCTTTTTGAAAGTGATAAAAAAAATCAATTTTTTGAAAGTGTGAGAGGTCCTGTGACCCTATATGTGTGAATAACTACTTTTCGTACATCCAGTTTGTGGCAGACGGCAACATCACATTGAATTCTAGTTCTTGTCTTTCATTCGAAGTTAAAACCACTATTTGTAATGAAGAGAATGACTTCCTTGGCACATTATATATATATATATATATATATTGTTGATTATGATGTGCTGGTAGTTTAATTAATTTGAATTGAAATACCTGAACTTGGTTACGTTCGACGCGGTGAATATGTTATATGACATTGAAGAGCATCCTTATGAAATTTTTGAACAATTAGAAAGCAAGTAAAAGGGTAATATGTCCAAGTTAGAAGCTTCATTTCTAAAGCGGAGTAGGTCGGTTGTTGGAACTAACAAAATTATTTAATTTCGACACGTTGTGTTTCTGGTTCAAATAAAAATTTAAATTTACCTCAAAAAATAGAAATATGTAAAAGACGCATACGCAGAGCAGGAGTTTGGAGCCATAGACCTCCTGGAACCCGTTTTGATCCACTTAGCAACTAATTTGCCGAAATATATTTACGATATATGATTTAAACGCAAATGAGGTAAAGGGGGGGGATTATTTTGGACCAAAAATGTGGACGTCAAAATAAATTCTTTCGATTTATTCTAATCACATGCTTTCTGCAATTTTGAATTTAACATCCTAAATACAAAGTTTTAATTTTTCTTTCTAAAGTTTTGGTAGTCCCTTAGCAACAGCGCAGAGGGGTTATCGGAAAGCCTCTTATTCTAAACTAGTTCGAAGCGTGGATCTTTTTCTTAACAAACAGTTATTTCGACACTGGCGTAAGGTTTAAAAACACGACGTTTCGGGAGCCAACTGCTCCCTTTGTCAAGTGAAGGCAGAAGTTTTCTTCTAATTGACTCATATAGTCCCAAAGATTTTATGGTTTGCCTTAGAAATGAGTGGTGTTAGCAAAATTATTTTAACTGAAAAACTAATATTATAAAATATTGGAAAAGCATACCAAGGAAAAATAGACGATAAAAAATTACCAATGGTCTCTACTTGAAATGGAAATACAATAGAATCCCGATTATCTAAACTTCGGCTAACCGAAAGGGATATTATTTTTTTAGAGTTTGTACTTGTTCAATATTTTAAATATTCGTAATTCTTTTTTGCTGTACTTTTATTTTCATTCACATACTTCGTATATATCATATATATATGTATGAAAACAGCTAATATTTTAATTAATACAGCTACAGTAATTTACTCACTAACACCATTCAAATTGCCGACCGTTTCCGTTTAATGACGGTAGTTTACATTTTCGGAAAAACTTCAGAGAATTAACATAATTAACCCTCAACAATTTCTTTCTAATTGACGCCTATTTCCTTTTAGCAAAGATATTTTGCAATTTTGGCAAACATTTTATAGTATAAAAATTACTGAAAACTGAACTGAATCGAACAATGGTTTAAGGACAACGATTTAATAATAAATGCCAATAAAACTAAATGCAGGATCTTTCACACTAAAAATAAAATTATAGATAATCAACAAAATCATATAACCTTTAATATGGCAATTATTGAAAGAGTAAATACTATTAAATTTTTAGGGATATTTTTACATGATTAATTAAACTAGAAAAATCAAACTGAAGAAATTAACAAAAAAGAAGAGCAAATTGAATATTAACTAACCTAAATAAATTATTACCGTTCAACACAAAATTTAATCTATATTATTCAAAAATTTTTAGCTATATTAACTACGGTAATATAATATGGGGAAATCTATCACTAACTAATTCGAAAAATTAAATAATTTTCTAAATAAAGCATTTAACATGATAAATTCTGGGAAAGTTAGGGAATTTTCTAAATAAAGCATTTAAGTCTATAATCAAATAAAACCAACTAAGAAAAAAAATATAAAATTCTAAATATCACAAATATTCATAACTTAAAGACATTACTTCGTATTGACGAACGAATGAATGAAAATAATCATAACAAATCTATTAAAATAAACGAATTAAACCACAACTATAATGCCAGGTATAAGATGGAATTAAAGCAACAAAATATAAGAACAAATATTGGAAAAAATGATATAAATTCTATTGAATAGCATTATGGAATAATTAAGAAACAATTTTTATCAACGTTTTTAGGCGTAGTAATATTAACGCCGATGTTATGGCATGGTTAGATGGTGAAACGTTCGCAAAGAAAAGGAATGTTTTTTGTGTTCGGTGGGGCACGATCCCACGACCCTACCATCCGAGTTCAGACGGTAGAGCTCCTGCCTGGATTGTAGTAAGTCATGGGATCGTGCCCCACCAGACGCAAAAAACATTCCTTTTCTTTACGAACGTTTCACCATCTAACTGTGACATAACATCGGCGTTCATATTACTACGCCTAAAGAATGTTGATATAAATTGTTTCTTAATTTAATCTGCGTAGTGTTTGATTTATGTAAATTTACAATCTACCCACGGAAATTACACTTAAACACAAATTTACATCAAAATTAAAAAATACCAAATAATCAAAATTAATTTGGTGTCACTGGTTGCAGAAATATCAACAATTGTTTTTGCCCGTATCCTATGTATAACCAACTATAGTTATATATGAATAAATTATTTTTGATTGATTTGATTGATTGAATATATCCCCAATTAGCGACACTTTCTGTTTATCGACGTTCGGCCTTAGTCTTTCCCATTTCCTGTCGTTGAATGCTAGTGAGCCAATTGGATGCCTGATTTGATAATTTTTCTTTGTACATAAATAGAAGGGGTTGTGTTTTATTAGTTGAAAAATGGCTGCCAAAAAGGAACGTCTCACTCATCAGCATGAGGTAAAGATTATTAGAGAGGGAGAACGTGGAAAAATGATTATGGAAAAAAACCAGAGGTAGCTAAATAATTTCAGCTGCTCTAGTCTACTTTTAAAAGCATTTTAGATAGTTGCGAAAAGATATTAAAAGCTATACAAAAAACGAGAACCACCATCGAATAAACGTCTGAAAGTTTATTGCTCTAAAACAGAAAAAATTCGCAAATTTATTCCATAGTGATTGAACGAAGCAAAAGCGCAAATACAATATTCTAGTTTCTGGTGAATTTCTTAAAAAAAGCTTTATACCTAGCAGCTAAATTTGAAACTGGACATTTTCAGATTTCTTGCGGTTGGCAAATAAATTTAAAAGAACGGCATTTGCTTAGTTTGAAGGGCGCATGTGGAGGAAATGCCGTTGGAAATAATAAAACAGTAGAATGGAAAGTAGTAGCGCAGGGTATTGTGAAAGGACGTGATAATAACAACATTTTCAATGATGATGAGACAGGTCCTTTTTATATACTTTATTGTCAAATAAAACACTGGCATACAAGAAAAAGAAGTTTTATAGGGAAAAAGTAAAGAAAAGGATTACTGTTTCGTTGTGTGCAAAGCCAACGAGAGAGGGGCAGCATCCCGGGGTCCGGATAAAGTCTAGGGGCCCAGCAGCGGGAAGAAAAAGCTATGCTGGGGGCTGCCCAGGGAAGGCGTAATGAGGGCCGGCCGAAGTGAGCCAGGGGGTCCACGTTGGCTCACGGCGCCCCTGGTTGTGTGCTAATAGTAATGGATCAGAAAAATTAATCTCGCTAATTATTGCAGGTCTGCGAAGCCAAGCTGAGAAAAGATGGCGAACAAACAAAGTTCACGCAAAAAGCCATTAAATAATATAATATAAATAATATAATATTAAATTAATAATATAATATTAAATTAATAATATAATATTAAATTATAGTAAACTAATTAGTTTAATAGCGACACACTGCACTAATCAATAGAAATAAATGCAACACAATTTTTATGGTGCAGTTCTTTAAAATCGTTAAAACGATAACATCGCTGATAGCTATTTCGATAGCGTTAAACAGCTATCGTCGTCAGAGCAAATGGCGGCTTCTGTTTATGTCCGTGCTGTTGGTCGGTGTTGCCATCACGTCGGTTGGAAACTTGATTGGGCGGAGGAGTAAAGCGTATTTGTGGAGACGTCTTCAGCCGTGAGACCCAAAAGGTTTTTCCAAGTGGATGATATAGAGTTACTAGGGAGTTGATCATTAACTGCAATATTGATGTTTGCTAGGATGTGAAATGCCTCAAAGAAACTGAGATCAAGTGTTGACTTTTTTGATAATATGTGCATTGGAGAATAGAAACTGATGTCCGAATTCCCGCGAGTGTTTTGCCAGAGCCGATTTATGAAATTCTTGCTTTCTGACATAAGCTTCGTGTTCATTTAGTCTGAGGCGCAGTGCTCTCCGTGTTTGACCGATATAAATTTGGCCACACTGGCACGGAATGGAATATATGCCGCAGCTGTCAGAATCCGGGATGTTATCCTTAAGATGAGAAAAGCCTATTTTGTTGATCGGAGTGAAGGTAACGCGAAAGTTGAATTTGTGCAGGACAGCAGCGATCCTAGTAGAAATTTTCGGAACATAAGGAATGCAGACAATGTTCGTAGGAGCTGAAGAATCACTGGAGAGAGAAGAGGCCGGTTTAGGTTTAGTGAGTTCTTTAAAAATATGATCAATAATTGTTGGATTGTAGCCACGGTATGAGGCAATTTGTCGAATGTAGCTGATTTTCTTAGTCAATGCGTCACTTGTAGAAGAGAATTTGATGACATGAAACACCAACCAATAAAACGAGCTCATTTTCTGGCTTTGTGGATGAGCCGATAGAGCGTGAGGAAGAAGGCTAACGGAATTAAGTTTTCGGTAGACACTGATTTGGACGCTAGTAGGTGTTCTATGAACTAAAACGTCGAGGAAAGGCAGTGTACAGTCCTTTTCTTCTTCGAAAGTAAATTGGATGTTAAGATCAATGGTGTTTAGGAGGTTGATGATCTGTGAAGGATTCATATTGCTAGAAATTAGAGTGAAAGTATCATCCACATATCTTATCCAGAATTTGAATGGGATGAGCGACAGTATTTTATCTTCTATATAGTGCATGAATATATCACACAGGATTGGGGAAAGTGGATTTCCCATTGCAAGACCACTGGTTTGTTTGTATAAGTTATTTTCAAACAAGAAACAAGTTTGGTTGATACATAGTTTGGTAAGGAGAATCAGTTCGTTAATTTCATGATCTGTATAATGGAACTCCTTCAATCTCCGAGTAAGTGAATCAAGTGAGCTTTGGATGGGTACGTTTGTAAATAAACTCTTCACATCAAATGAGACCATTTTGAAGGAATTGGGATCGAGTAGCTTTAATTTTTCAATGAAATTGGAAGAGTTTTTAACTGTAAAAATATTATTTGTTAGTAGAGGTGAAAATTTCCGGACAAGATATTTGGACAGTGGATGGGTGGCTGTACCAATATTTGAAACAATTGGTCGGAATGGCATTCCCGGTTTATGGACCTTTGGCAGGGCATAAAGTCGGACAACATTAGCAACTGACGGTACAATTGACTTTTTAATCTTCTCATCTATGAAGAAACAGTCCCGAACCGTTTTCTTGACATTGGAAAGGTGAGCAGTGGAAGGGTTTTTCTTTACCATTGATATGGGCCATCCTGGATAAGTTGGTTCACCCCATCCGAATATTGCTTCTTATCTATTACGACGACTTGACCACCTTTATCAGCCCTAGTTATAATGAGGTCTTCGTTCGTGAGTAAATTTTTCACTTCCCGAGCATCAGCAGAAGAAATATTAGGCAAAGGCTGATTATTATTCGAGGATAATGTTTCTGCAATGCAATGACGAAGAAATTCTTTTTGACCAAAATGCAATCTGCTAAATTTTAATGCTCTTTCGATAGGCGCTATGAAATTGGTATGATGTATTGGCCGGGCTATTGCAAAATTTGTTTAAGGAAAGTAAGTTGAGTTGATGCTCTGAAAGTGAAGTACTGGAGAGGTTCAGAATCGCATCTTGGGTAAAAGGCTCTTGGTTGATTGGAGGCTCGATAAGTTTAGAGAATTTTTTCGGCATATATTTCATTCCATGTCAGTGTGGCCAAATTTATATCAGTCAAACACGTAGAGCACTGCGCCACAGATTAAAATAACACGAATCTTATATCAGAAAGCAAGAATTACATAAATCGGCTCTGGCAAAACATTCATGGGAATTCGGACATCAGTTTCTATTCTCCAATGCACGTATTAATAAAAAAGTCAACTCAACACTTGATCTCAGTTTCTTTGAGGCATTTCACATTCTATCAAACATCAATGTTGCAGTTAATGATCAACTCCTTAGTAACTCTATATCATCCACTTGGAAAAACCTTTTGGGTCTCACGGCTGAAGACGTCTCCACAAATACGCTTTACTCCTCCGCCCAATCAAGTTTCCAACCGACGTGATGGCAACACCGACCAACAGCACGGACATAAACAGAAGCCGCCATTCGCTCTGACGACGGTAGCTGGTTAACGCTATCGAAATAGCTATCAGCAGTGTTATCGTGTTAATGATTTTATCGAACTGCACCATAAAAATTGTTTTGCATTTATTTCTATAATAATATAACATAAAGCCAATAAATAATAATATTAATAAATGATGTTTAAACACGGCAACGCAATTTTCAAATGTATTGAGGACCCATAAGCCTGCAAGTGTGAAGGAAAATCGGCAGAAATCTGGAAGTCACTCCTTATTTAGTATACCGTTCCAATTAACGTCCCTTTCGGTTTAATGACGTTTTAACTCTGTCCCCTGAAAGTCGGTAAAGCGAAAAATTACTGTATGTACTTTGTGACGTTTTCCCGATCAATGCAGAAGTTTAGTGATATGTAATTAAGCGTGTTTCTAAATAAATGTTACTGTTCCTTTCCATTTTCACATTATATATTGAATATCCTGATTACTTTTACTTACGCGAAATTGGATCTGTCCCCTCTTTTTCGAATAATCAGGGCGCGACTGCAATTTAAATATTTGTTTATTTCTGTGATTATGGAAAAACAATATGGTACAATGCTTATTATATTTAGCAAATTATAATTTACAATGACTTAAATAAAATTTTTTAAGTTTTTATAGAGTTTTTTGTACACACGCATATATATATATATATATATTCTCTTAATTGTTATGTCCTTAACAAAGTTAAATAATGAATTTTAACAAATAAACTTCTGAAAGTCTACATATTGTATCCTGAATTAAAAAAATTATTTACGTGTACATACGAAAATTTTCTCCTTGGTTTGAAGTGGATTGTAATTAAAGCATATATTGAGTTTGAAAGTGAACGTTCGCCAAGGCTTTGCTATATTAATTATTAAACACTGTTGATAATTATCGTGATTAAGTAGTTTTATTAATACTCATTATTATTATTTTATAATCAATGGAACAATAACGTTGTAAATCGCAAATAAAAATATATGTACATCGACCCAAATAAAGTTGCCGTTATTATGATGAAGTGATATTTATATTATTCAAAAATAAACGTAAGTTGAAGAAAAACGTTACTTCTAAACTAACGTTAATCATTTTAGTTTTAAAGGCAGTTGTTAGTTGGAAGAACAGTTCAAAAGTTTAACTATCCACCCATACGTCCGAGTGTTAACAAATAGGTCAAGTACCTTTCATTTAGAAATTACATCACATTGCATCTCCTCACCTGGAGGGGAGAAGACTCGATGTGAAATTGCAGTTGACCTCTAAGTTTAGAAATCACCTATGTCCAAAAAAACGGGTTTAGCAATCAACGGATATAGCCGAAATTTGTCACATCAATTACGGTGTAGCAATCTAAAGACGATGACAGATAAAACGGAGCGATTTACAGGTGGAAATAAAGATAAAATTGTTATACTGCCGTCAATTTCATTTGAAGTGCTACGAGATTTTTCACAGATTTCATTGTTCTTCAAACAAATAACTTTGTCTTGAAATTGTCAAGTATTTGGTTTGGAAATCAAAAATATGAAATGTTAGTTGAAAGTAGGGCTTTTTCAGAAATCGTTAATTAAAAAAATTCATGTAATTTTGAATAGAGAATTTAGGTAATTGAAATTCTGCAACATTACTATGTTTCCACAATAATTTTTGCCACCCACGTTTAAGTAGCTCAAACTAGATCTTTTTTTATATTTGGAGAAAAGCTCTGGTTTGAGCTAAAATAAATACGTGGGTGGCAAAAATTATTGTATAATAAATTCCCCCACGAAAACTCACAAAAATCTCGCCCCGGAGGCTTTCTTGTGTTGACCATATTTGGCAATTGTGTTATCCCTGCGGATGGTAATAATATCTTACATTACTATGTTTCATTATATAGTTTGTTTATGGTATTGATTACCCATTATCAGAACCGTTTCTAAGTATTCTGCCGCCCTGGGCGATAATTTAAAAATGCCGCCCCCAGCCTTTTATTACCATCACTTTTTCGCCTATTTCCTCTCCCCTCTTCCACCATTAACATCCAGTTGTTCGTAAATCTATTATACTTTGAATCATTAAACCCGTTAATTATATTTATATTTTAGACATATTAGTTATTTTGTAATATTAGGGTATTGTGAATAGTAAAACAATTGCTACATGTTATAATTGTTTAATTTCAACATTTTATATTTTTGAAAACTGTAATATTGACGGAGTAATATTTCAAAACACAACGTTGTATTATCAGAGCTAGAAGGCTTAAATGTATTAGATATAAAAGAATTTGTGTGCAAAATTAAACAATGAAACACATCAAACATTTTTACATTCGTCAAAGTAAAGACTTATTAAGTAATTGTCCCGTATGCTTTTGAAAACAATTATATGTTTTAATTTTTCTTCTTTTTCATTTTTTCTCCTCATTTGCTCAGTTTTTTCTTCGTTTGACTTAAAATTAAAATTTTTACGCCATTTTGCCGCCCTAGGCAGTCACCAACTCTGGCCTAATGGTAGAAACGGCCCTGCACATTATATGTGTACGGATGCTTATAATTTCCTTTAAATAATTTAAATAAACTATATATTTTAAAAGTATTTTTATGTAAGTGTATAGTCATTGCCCTTCAGAAATAAACCGCTAAAGAAAATTAAGGATATAACTAGAATCGTATGTCGTTTTGTAGTACTCTCTTCAAGTTGCTAAAAAATTGTGAAAGTAAGTGTCGAGTCCATGGCTCAAAACTACAAATGAGAAAGCAAATGCAAAAGATGGTAAAAGAGATTTTATAAGAATTGCCATAAGCATAAGGGAAAAAATTGTGATACCTGCTGGATGGAATCTCTACGTCTCCTATTCCTCCTTAAGCTATTCTGTATTTTGAATCTAAGTCCTATTATGTTTTTAATCTATAATCTCTTCTACAATTGTATAATTTTATATAAATAACTCTTAATAGTACAACTAACTTGTTAATTAACGTTTGTTTTACAAACATTTTAACTTTTTTTTTAATTAAAATTCTGATTACACATGCTGGCTCTCAGATATCCTTTTGGCTAGCATTTTGATAAACAGATAATTTCACAAGTTTTATCCAGGTGTGTATCACAATTTTCTCAAATGAGGCCCATGAAAAGCTCTAAAAAATAATAATACTTCTTGCTCATTAATTCGTAAAAACGACGCTCAGTCAGTTCTTAAGTTATTACAAGTTTTCCACGTCCCTCTGCTAAAGATATACAACAACTGAACTCTTTAAAATAAGCATAATTCAGAAATATGAAAATTTACCCTCTCTCTTGTCAACATCACCGCATTCTGGAAGAGAATCTCGTAACAAGCTTCGGCTTTATATTCTCTTTCACTTCTAACCCAAAGCTTTAAGATAATTTAATATAGATCTTCTCTTACATTGCTATAATTTTTATACTTCTCAAGTTATGTATCATGAAATATATTATACATCGGGCTGAATAAAATTATTATTATTAGATTATAAATTATTTTTAATGAAATGTTTTTTTCTCCTAATGTCCTGTCATAAATAAATTAATAGATAGATTGATTTCGATAAAGATGATAAAATACAGATTTTTTTACCAATAGTCCTCAGTACAATATGTAATTGCCTCAAAGTCTCAGAAAACCTCAACACCGTAGTTAACTGGGCAAGGTTCGTGTAAGGAGGGCCATAAAAAAAAGTAAGTGCCCAAACTAGGGGCGGACTGGACCGCCGCCCCCGTGCTGGTGCGTCCTCATGGGCGGTAGTATTCGCGCCTCCGAATGGACAAGGACTCACGCACTCCGATAATCCAAGGTATGCACCCTTTAACAGGATCCAGCCCGCCCCCGGCCCAAACTCTCTTACGATTTTCTCTACCTAAATTAAATACATATATGAATTTTATGCTTCGTCCTCCCCGATTGTACAGTTTCTCTCAAATGAAGCCATAAAGCTATATAATTTTTTTTATAGTCTAATGAAAATAAAATTACCGTTTTCCTGTACATTAAATCTATAAAATAATGCGTAAAATCGAGGCAAGCGAACTATAGATTACGATTTATGGAAACCTTATCTAACTGTATGAGAGCCTAGTAACAAGCTACAGCTTTCTGCTCTCTTCCATTTTTAACTTAATCATGTCAATATTCCCTAAATCTAAATGTTATCAAATGTAACATCAGAATTATGTTGAAACATATGTACCATCAGTTACTGAATATAGGTTGGATAAATTTATTACATATTCTTTGTCATCTTTTCCGTTTTATTGCTTATTTATAGTATTGGGATCATAACTCAGCGCTTACTTTCACTATGCTTTTTGAGCGACTGAATAAAGCTTTACAGAAGGACCAAGTTTATGTCCATATTTCTGATTTTTCATGGGAAGTTTAGAAAATACACTTTTATTCCTTCCTCTGTGAAATAGCAACAAAGCCATTTTTTAAATTTACTTTTATCAAACAGAATTTTTTTTACAATTTAGACACTAAAGTAAGTTGAGTCTGATTGAATCTAATAACTGTGCTGCTGTTAGTAATAAATTGGCTGTCATGGCATTTCGTGATCATTCCAATTAAAAGACTTGCTAACGCTTTTTCCTTTTCAAAAATTCAGCTGATTAATACGCTGACTTTGTAATTTATGGGAACTTTTGACTAGCAGATTTTCGATTGATATTTCACACCTGTCAACATGTAAGTTGCATTTGTGCAGCGTAAGTGGATACCTTCAAAGCTCAGTGGTTCCTCACCGAGCAATGCACGGCGGTAATATAAAACTACTCTCACCTCGTCAATTGCATTTGGAGTTAAATGTCTTCAAGCATGGAGCGATTGAACATAGTTTTTTGCTGGCTGGTATGTTTTACGTTTTATTTTAATGTATGTGAGGATAAGTCAATGTAAAATGGCTGTATGTTATTTTGATTCAAGGTGAATATCTTACTCGGTAACATTAAAATCATTTAATATCGCTTAAAATCTTTCGAAATAAATTAAAGCGCTTTAAAAATTAAATAAACTTCTAACATAAAAATGCGAATGAACTGCCCAAAACTATATATTATATATATAATAGGCGAACTGTGGCGTTAACAATTAGAAAGTTCATAGAAATTGAACTATCAGGACCATAATTTAAAATGTATTAACATCCGACTGATAACTATTATTTAATTAAATAATGGCAAAACGAATTGCGTTTTTGTAATTTTGTTTCATTGAAGGGCTTCCTGTGTGTTTTAATCTTAATTTATCCGTATTTATGAGGTCTATTTTTGAAGATCTAATAAAAAATTTTATATGACCCTTTTTATTTAACTTCTTTCAATTTATGTAATTATTAAAAAATACCTTAGTATTTATAGAGTGAAATTAATTGCATTGATTTAGAGTAAAGTTGAAACTTCTGGATTTTTGCCTTTATCTCTGTTATGTTATATATTCTAAAGCACATGTTTGTATTTTGTTGGTAGAATGGTAATTTTTTTTGAGATTTTTCATTAATAATATTTTATGTGACTATTTTTCATATTTTTTAATGTACAGAATATGTTGTTTTATATTTTTACTTAGTTTTACTGCATACTTTGCTTTTCAAAAAGTACTTTATTATTTTGTTTTAACCATAATAATTCCATACCTTTTATTTAAATATGGAACAATTTGAGGAATACCTAAATAATTTTAATTAGAAATTTTTTATTCTTAATACTTGTCTACAATGATCGACAAATTGATTTGACTATAGATAAAAAATGAAAAGAGGTCTTTGACTTTTTCGACAAAATTAAGAAAGAAGTACGTTATTATATAAAAGTCTTAAGTATTTTGATTTGATAAACAGTTTCTTTGAAAATTTATTAAATTGTTGAATTTGTCGAAATATCATTTTCAATACTGATATTGCTTGTTTGATTTATCTGCTAACTGAAATTTCTTCAAACTAAAAATTAAGTTTAGTAAAAAAGAATTTATTTTGTTTCTAACTGCTGGAGAACTGAAGTAATGAGATAAAGAATTTAACCATATAGGCAATTTTATAACTTGGGTTTAAATTTCTTTTGAAATTGTTTATATGTTAGATTCAAACTTTGTAGGTGCAACTAAGCTTACTTTCAATAAAGCAGTATAAAAATTAAAATTTTCGAAACAAAAGGATTTAGTAATAAGTTGGTACAGGGTTTTTAATTTACTTTTTGTAATACATTAACTACGTCTTCCTTTATTTATAATAACAACCTATTTTGAAACAGATTTGTACTTTCAATATTAATTCTCTTTAAATCAACCAATGTGTATACCAATGTGACACCAATGTATATACCAATGTGACACCAATGTGAATACCAATGTGACACCAATGTGTATACGTATGCAGTTTTTTAAAAATTGAATAATGACTACTTTTTTTCCACTAAGGTCGTTACACTGGTGGTCTTCATCAGCTGGACGTCAGGCGAACCACAAATTAAATTTCCATATGCTTTTCCCATTATTGCGGAATCTAGTCAAGGCAAGCCAGTTGGTATTTATGGACGTTCAAGTGGTGGATCGGTTTTTGTCGCTTCAGTGAACAACACCAAAATTGGAGTATACAGCAGACCTGACGCAGTTTCAGCAGATGCGCCATATGCCCCCGTCTACGATAGACCACCATTTGCTTCGCCGTTTCTCCCATTCCAACCTGGAAAGACAATCATCATAGGACGGCCACCCATTCGTAGAATGCCACCAAGAAGGAAATCAACGCTTGGACCAATACCCCCAAGATATTTAGCTGAAGCTCGAGCCTTAGCAGGCCTGAGGAGAATATGAGACAAAGCTTGTTTACGTTCAACATTGGTAAACCAGCTTTTGAATTATGGTTTTGCTTCGTGTATATTCTAAAAAATTATATTTTCAAAAGTAAAACATAAAATACGAAATTTTATTTTAACTAGTATTTGTTTTTTGTTTTGTTTTTTGTTTTGAAAGTTTGAACTCCTCTAAATTTGAGGGTATTCTTTTGGAAATCCGTCATTTTCTTTTTGCTTCTGTGGGAAGCATGGCCTTCGAACATGAACTCATATAGTTTATATAGAAAAATGTGATAAAAATTAATAGTTTTAGCTGAAGACTGACACTTCTTTAACGTTTTTTTACGTACAGCATTTAGAAACCACTTTGTCAAGTCAACCTGTGATTACTAAGAATCAGGAAAGGAATAATGCAATCCGATATTTCCAGCAAAACTGGACTAGGGTCGTATGAATATATACCTAAAAGCGTGTACGTATTTGTATGCGTTTTAACAGGAGGAGTTGGGAAGGGTGGCCGCCGAAAGCTGCGCTCTGTTCCCAGTTTATTCCTAAGGGAAATCGCTCTAAATTGCGTTCCTCCGATAGGTGAAATTGTGCCTGTTTTACATATGCAGATATTAGTTTTTGTATGCAATCAGTTGCTGCTTTATTTTTGGATATCTTATTTGCGAATTGGCACATGCTCTATCTGATAGTTAAAACCAATGATATGCTGGAGAAATAGCGAAACAAGATGTCGACACCGGAAACCTGTGCAAACGGATTTTCTTTATCGCCAGTCTTCTCCTCGTTGTTCTTTTTCTTATTAAGAAAGTGCTTAATTTAATATATTTTTTAATAAATTAGGCGGGTGGTTCCCAACTTGTGTGCTGCGAAAATATTTTTGTTGAAACGATATTCCTATCTTTTAAAATTAGTTTGTTTGTGGTTCTATGGCTCAAGGACATGCTGCGCCGAGATCTACTGTTTTCCGAGGAATCTGAACCTCTTAAGGCCTAGGGAACCAAACCCCGGACTACAGTGAGCAGTGCGATCTTTATGAGATCTCTGAGTAAGCGTTCTTTGCACCGTTGGGAGTCGAACCCGGATTAACGGCGCACTAGGCGAACGCGTTACCACACTGCGCCATCACAAAGCCTCTGAAATTAGCATGTTTTTAGTAAATATTGATAAGCATCGCACGTGTGAGAATAAGGAGAACGCATCACGAACTAGTGGCGAGGATAAAAAAAAATATGACGACAGTAGATGTATTATTATTATTAGATACACTAGATGTACCACGAACCGAAAAAGGTTGGGAACCACTGATCTATGAAATTTTCTGTTATTTTTAAATATTTTTTAAGTTTAAAACGTTTGTTTCCATTTTGCTTTCAGTTTTACTCAAAATGTGAAGGATATTTGATGTTTCCATCTTCGCCTCGCATCTAGTTTGCTCATGACAGTAATGTACATTTGTAATAAAAGAAACAAAAAGACATTGAAACAATTTTAATGCAGATCCATTTGGGAAAAATAACAGAAGGATATAAGATGTCTGACAATTCTTATTTACCAGTCAAACGTTTCTGATGCAGGAACGCGCAGCTAAAGGATCAATAATTTTAGACAGTTTATATACGAAAAAATGGTTTCAATTGAATATATTTCGTTAGATGACTCACTACACAGTTGTTTGTAAAATATATATATTAATAATATTTATATCTGAATTGTAATTTTCGTGCTATTATGCACCAATTGTTAAAATTACCCTCTGTTTTTTATAACTGTATATATTTCTTAACGGTATTATATAAACAAAGACAATTCTATGCAATAAAGGCAACCTTCTGAGAACTGTACAAAACTGTTTTATATAAAAATATTATATTTTGAGGTAAAGGGAACAAAAGCTTCAGAAAACACAGATCGCAATGTGACATCATTGGATAACTAACAGGAAAATAATGCTGGTTGATGTTGTCATATTAAGAAGTTTCCTGAAACAAAATCGAAAGTATGGGTTAACGAATCAGCAGATGATGTGATAATGGCATTTTCTATTATACAGGGTTTAAAGTAAAGTCCTTATTCACTCAAATGCCTTTTGAACGAAGACTTGTATAGATATAAAAGTTAATTACAGAGTAAAGTGATAACATACACGATCAGATAAGACCAACAACAATGCCCCTTGTGGCAAAATTATGAAGCTAGTTTACCCTACTTCGGAGCTAATAAAGATACAGGAAAAATTTAACTTGCGAAGCCATTAAGCGTCAACCAATTATTAGAAAATGACATATTATATGCACTGATATGGTAAATAGAAAACCATACAATTCATGGTCATTATCACATCATAATTAATAAAAATAAATAATAATTAATGATAATATTAATATCACGATAGATAAAAATTTCACTCACATAAAAGAATATGCATATCATACAATAGTAAGGCTTAACTAAATTTTACTGTCCTCTAGCAAATAAATGGAGTGCATACATATTGGAACGAATACGTGCAGTATTTTCTACCATTTGATGCTGAACGGTAAAATTTAATTGCGCGTTATTATTATGCAATATGCACAAAACTACTGTGTAAGTGTCAGTTTTATCTGTGGTGGTATAAATTTCATTATTATTAAAATTTATTTTTATTATTATTTATGACGTGATAGTGGCGAGAAGCTGATTCCACCATCGTGTAGAGTCTTCTATTTACCATATCGGCGTACATAATTAACATCAATAAATTAATAAAAAATAATTCATAATTTAAATTTTTCTTTATCTTTTAATTCCAAAGTTGTGTGAAATAATTTCTAAAATTCCACACAAAGGACGCTGTTGTTGATCTTCTCTCTGACTGGGAATGGTTACTTTACTATAACTTTTATAGCTCCATGAGTCTTAGTTCAAAAGTCTTTAGATGACCACGGACTTCATTTTGTACCCTATATACATATATAAGTAAAGAATTTTAAATAATATCTATACATGGAAAAAGTAAATGACAGCTCTTACGTCGCAGATGCAATTTTTGTCAAAGGTATTGTACCTAGGACCATAGGCGTTGGCAGAAAATTCATAAGGGGGAAATATAGGCTCATATATTCCTATGTTAAATATACAAAATTTCATTGCGATGGGGGTTACAACCCCCAAAACCGCCCCCTGGCTACGCCCATGCCTAGGATTAGTCCTCGTAGTTATAGCAATTTTTTACTAAGTATACATCCAAATTTACACCGAAACAAATATTTGTTAAATGATTGGTTGGTTGTGTTTATATGGAGCAAGGACAGCAAAGGTCATTCTGCCCCAAACAAAGTAAGACCATACACACAGTTATTTACTAAACGAATACATGTCATACTTATAATTTATTCACGAAGACTTTCACGGCGTCTATTAATATACATTATAGAGCTTTGCGGGATATTCCGCCGCGTCTGTTTATTAAAAACACTTAACGTTTCACTGCGTATAGCATGAAGTGAAACGCTAAATGTTTTTAATAAATAGACGCGGCGGAATATCTCTCAAAGCTCTATAATGTATACTTAGAATTTCGTTATACTGTCCGAAAACGATACTTTGACAATACTATCTAGCTTACGTGCATATATGCAATACGGCTAATTTCAAACTCTTAAGCGACAGACGTCAAAGCGCAAGGCCTCCTCAAGCTTGCCAATAATTCTACCACATGCAAAGGTGTCCTGATGTTTTCTTGTAGCCACGTACAATTACTGCACGTACAATCTCACTTTCACTCGCCGAAGAACGTCTGGAAACGTACATTCCTTTCTTCTTTTCAAGTTGCCTTGCACTGCGCGCGCTGATTCCACGCGTTTTGTGTGCCCTGACGTCCCCTTTTGACGTCATGGTGCTGATATTTGCATATGCATCACCTTTCTACTGAGCTGATTTTTCATTGTACTGATAGCAAAAAGCCCTTTTCAACAATTTCATGGTTGTAAGTTGAAAGATGAATTTGTTGCTTAAGTTTTCCACACTAGTGTATATAATCTACTACTATCTAAAATGATCGCCATCTAACACTTCCGCATCATCTGCCAAGATGAGAATTGTTTTACTTTAATGCATAAAGTTCATTCATTGTTTATTCGAAAACTTCCAATGTAAATTACCTAAAAGTGCCTCCTAAACTCATCAGGGATTGATATATTTAAACTCATATATAAATGCGCTACTTTTGCAAACTTGAGTTAATAAATACGATAAATGTTTCGTTGAGAAATTAATTTTAAAGGTTTTAGTTTATCCTTAAACCCTTAGCTTTCCAGGTCAAAAGCGTGTTTATTTTGCACGTGTAGGATATAACCATCATCAAGCGTGTGACCAATTTATGTTTATTTTCATTAATAAGTTATAAAAAAAATATTCCTCACAAGAGCAAAAAATTAAATTACAATGCTTGAAATTAAGATTCACATTTTCCTAGAACAAGAAAAATATATTCTAGTATAAAAAACGATCATAAATTTGAATAAAATACAATCGGTCTTTTACAAAAAAGAAAATGCTTCACTTCTGAATAGTGGTTTAAACTGCGTTATTGACGTCATATCCAATATAATCATAAAGTAGTATTTCGTAGAATGAAAATTACTATCTCTTCGTGAAGAGGGGTGGAAAAAATATTAGTCACAAACAAATCACAACCTACATATACACCAGAATATGTTTAAAATTACAGTTTACTTGTTAAATATTTCGTCGTAATTCGCATCTAATATTTTTAGTATAATCAATAAACAGAAGTTCTTTCATTATCCTTATTTTTTAGATACCACATTAAAAGAATATTAATTTTTGAATTGAAATTGTAAAATTTAAACCCTAATTTGTTTTATTATGTGACTTATGCCATAATTTTCGTATAATTTATTGAATAGTACAACTTAAATTTTAATTAATAATATTCATAAATTAAATAAACAATAATTAATTAATATTCATATAATAGCTTTAATAAGCAATGATAAATATTTGTAGATTACATCAAATTGAAAAGTTGTAGTTAATTAATTCTTTAATAATTTAAATATACACATGAAAGTATTTTTATCAACATATATAGACAAAATAAAACTTATGAATTGTGTTTTTTACTGCCAGATTTTATAATTCATTATATTAAATTAATCTGAAAATTTTGTCATTATATATACATAACTCAATAATAGCTTAGAAATAAGCAGTTTTAATGAAAATTAAAGGCAAGAAATTTATTAACATACTTTCATAATTAACTGGCTAAGGCAATGATAACAATATCTAAATGAAAAATATGTTAATATGCAATTTTGTTTTTATTTTACTCATTATTATTTTTACACGAATTGATAACTGAAAATTTTGTGTTTTACAACAGTTAATATAAAAGAAGTAATAAACGTTATCGTACCTTATTTATTGAAAAAAACTTTGTTTTCTTTTTCTTTTCGTTTATCGTCCTTTTCCATAATATCCACCACCTCCTCCTCCTCCTCTTCCTCCTTTTCCGCCTCCATATCCACCTCCACCTCTCATTCCTCCATGTCCTCCACCTCCATATCCTCCACCTCCTCTCATTCCTCCGTATCCACCTTTTCCGCCTCCTCCTCCTCCTCCTCCTCGGTAGCCGCCTCCTCCTCCGTGGCCTCCTCCACCGTAGCCGCCTCCACCGTGTCCACCACC
This sequence comes from Dysdera silvatica, assembly GCA_006491805.2. Classification (NCBI taxonomy): domain Eukaryota; kingdom Metazoa; phylum Arthropoda; class Arachnida; order Araneae; family Dysderidae; genus Dysdera; species Dysdera silvatica. The sequence goes on from QLNU02015270.1 coordinate 126,462,136, forward strand.
ATATCCGCCTCGCATGCCACCACCTTTTCCGCCACCGAATCCTCCGCCACCATAACCTCCACCTCCTCCTCGTTTGCCTC
>QLNU02015270.1:126479523-126499373 GCA_006491805.2 Dysdera silvatica
TGCAAAGAAATGGTCGATCTTATAGCCAAAAAAGGAACAGCCATTTCACAATATTCTCCATGCACAATCCCTTATACTTCTATGATGCGAATTGTAAAAGAAACTCTGAGCAAATCCTATCAAGCTAAACAAACATATGAAATCAATGAAAAAACTTGGCGGAGCCCGCTTCCTGACATTCCAGATTTTCCTCGTCTACACGCTATTGCAGCTTTTCATTTCGAGACTGGACATGACTGCCAAGCCAAACATTTACGCAGATTTAAAACCTTTACCGAACCGAACTTTTCTGCGGAAGTGACGAGGAAATGGATGCATCCATCTCACCTCAGAGAGTGCCAAGTTATGACGGAGGACCCATATGACAGATATTGACAAGCCAGAGAACAACTCCAAAACCTTCAGAATGTTTGATTCTAGAATTTTAACGGTTTTTTTTTCACGTTTTTCTCGTGTTTGTTTTGCACATATTTCTCTATGCGTCGTGTATTCATCACACGTTAGCGGATGAATTATTTTCAAGTGCCACTGCTAAAAAAATATTGTTTAAAGGACGTTTCCTATGGCTCTTACAGTCTTTTCAATCAAAATGGAACTTTTGTTGTTAATCGTTTATCAATTCTTCTAGCATAGCCGGTTTTATTGCCATTTAAATTATACATTTTAAAATCGATATCTTCGACTTACGTTTTCTCTCGTAATTATAAACGTTCATTTTTCATTTTTTTTCTACTTATTCTAAACATATACCTATCCTTGCTTATTTAAGCCTTTTTCAATTTTTGTATTACTTTTCTCGTTGTATCTCATGTTATAGCCAAAGGATTAAAACTGGGATTTTTTTTGTCATGCTCACTGTTATTTTCTCTGATAAGATAAAATTATCTCATTGAAATACACGTCATTCAAGCTCAACCTGTCTAGTATTTTTTTCCTGCTGTTTTCTAACATTGCATTCGTCGCTTAGAGAAAGTGAAAATTGAAAATGCAACTTTATGATTTTTAGTTTAGTTTTGTAAACTTGTATCTCTAATTTCTCTGTGAAATCTTCGAATACGATTTCAGTTTTTGGATTTCATTTTTCATTCAATTTTTTTTGGATGAGTCCTAGAAATATCATCCACAAAATACAAATCAGATTTAAGCACCCTCCATTTATATTTATCCTCTTATTAATCGAGTTCACTAGTTGAAATCTTCCTGGGGCTAAATACAACAAATTTGGTTTTATCACTTTTACCCACATCCTTTTCTATCCTGCTATATTTGATATCTTTATACAGCTCACATTCGGCGACAATTGCATTTCTACGGCACGCTTAGCTGTATTGATATGTGTTCATACATTTATATATTACAATTTGTATTCCACATAGTAAGTAAATGTTCCCACTTGGGTGTCTACATAAATCCTAACGAGAGAGAAGTTAAGCGTAGACAATAGATCAATCATTAAATCATTCGACAGGCAATCGAAAGCTTTGGGGTTCGTACCCCAGTGATCTCATACCCTTTTCTCTCATGTTTCTATGTAATTTTTATCTATATGGTAGATTTTAATCACACAGTATGACATACAGACTTACGTACATATAGCTATTACAGCATGGAACTAGCGCCAATGTCTGCTGAAATTCACAAGTGTAAACAAAGGCTGCCTGAGGGCAACGCGTTCGCTTAGGGCCTCACACCATCAGGAGTGGAAAAAGGCAAAAGAAAATTCTTTTTTTTTTTCAATCTCATTGTTTCCTGACCCAAAAAATTGTTCCATTTGGTGAGAAAAGCACAGTAAAATAATTGCAGTTCAATGGCTAGTAATTTCAGGTTCCAGCCGAGGTAAAAACAAATTATTCTTAATGTCAAACAGTGAAAGCATTAAACAATTTTTTGGATTATTGTTTTATGACATAACGTGTGGTTCTAATTTGTAAAAAAGGAACAGCAAAAAAAGTTTTAACTTATTCACTTGTCATCTTCAGCTTCCACACGCAGCCCAAAGAACTCCATCTTGATGTATGACCTCTGAAGTTCGTTCCATGATTTGATTCGGCGACGTACGAATCCATCCATGGCTCCTGCATCAAATGTTTCTATTGAGGCTTTTGTCACCAGTTCCACATGCCTCTCTACTGCTTATGAATGGCAAGGAAGCAATGGAGTTTTTGAGAAAGTAATTCATGATAAAAGTATAAACAGTTCAAAATAATATCAGTACGGATATTAACTTGAGACGTGGAACCTCAAGATGCCAATATTTTGGGCTGAAATTCGAAGGCAAATTGTTCTAGTCCATTTGGTACTGTGTAATGGCTCAGACAATATGAAGAATTTCAGGAAATTTTTTTCGCTCCACCTTGATCAAGAGCACCTTGCTCAGTGCTTTATCAGTTACATTAATTTTTCTAAACTTTAAAAATACAAATGTTTATAGTTCTAAAAAATGGAATAATTTTAGCAGTAACACACAATTTAAAATAACGTGAAATTGCCCTTTTTTGAAAACAGGGAAGGGAACTACTCCAAAACGTTAAGTCTCTGCAAAAGGAAACCTAAATCACACTGCGTCAGGGGACACCTACCCGTCAACTGCTAGCTAAATACTGTTTCCACAATTTATGCATATTCGGTAAGTTCGTAACATCATCGAGTTGAAAAAGCGGACAGAACTGGAATTATTGAAAGAATGCCTAAGTTTTCAAACAATGATGATTAATGATTCATCCAACATTAATGGTATCCGATATTAGGAAGAAATATAATTATTCTCGAAAGATTTCTGATAACAACTATAAGCTGGAGGCTCTAAAATTCATTACTAAAAGCAATTAGCTTGAGGCCCTAAAATTCATTACTAAAAGCAATTAGCTTGAGACCCTAAAATTCATTACTAAAAAACAATTTAAATGGAATTAATCCAAATGTTTCCGTTGCATTACACGTTCTGTTAAGGGTACCGATTACTGCGCCATATGCAAAGCCAAACTTTTTTTCTTAATTGAAATTAGTAAAAAGTTTTCTACTATCTACTATGTAGGATATTTCATGAAAAGCTGTCAAATTATCTTCCTCGAATATTATATTTGTCAAAAATTATGTTCCCGTTGAACTTGATTCCTAAAAATTATTGAAAAACTTAGTACCTAAATATCCAGATAATTTTTTTACAAGAAACAAATGTTGACAGATAAGAAAGTTAATTCCAATAATTTATTCGTTCCATACTTTTTTTTTCCGCTTATATACATATTTTTAAATTCTGCAACAACGAATTTCAGTACATGCTTGAAAAAACTGCAAAAGTTTAATAGAAATGAGTTACAAGATATACAGTATTTCTGATCTTGTGGTTATATGATCCATGTGTAAACGTACTTGATTCGAAAGTTTTGTTAAGCCATTGATCCCATCGTAGATTAAACACCGCATTGTAAATTGTAAACGAACAGCATGAAGCATTTATAAAGAATTTTAGTTATAGATAAGGTTTAGCGCATAGAAAAATGCCGCGATTTCAATAATTGTTAAGTATAAATTATTTATGCGAATAACAATGCCCTAATATGTCTGCAAAAATTAAGTCTCAGTGTTCAAAATAAATATTAGTGTATATTTTCTGTTATGGACATTTGCGGCACTGGTCGAATATAGCATAATTAATAATATTTAATTTTCTTCGACTCTTTTCCTCTTCTCCCCCCCCCCACATTTAAAAACTTTTGAAAAAGCTTTAAAATGTATGGCTTCGCGCCATCATTTTGCCTTGGACCCTTTTACTTTTAGGCCACCTCTGATGTGAGTGTAAACATAATGATGTAGTAGTTTGAGGATCACATATAAACATAGAAAAAGAGCGCTGAGACCACCTGGAACCGTGTAGGAATACTCGGACGTGCTTTTGACTACGTTCTTGTAGTCAGTGCCGTATTTATAAATGGGCACGCTGGGCACTTCCCAGGGCGCAGAATGCGGCGGATATATATTTTTTAAAATTGCAATTTATTTACCGTAGAATTCTGTCGATCAGCTCTCCCCGAGAAGGCGCCCTCCACCTTTTTTCTAAATCTGAAATTCTGAAAAATTGCGTGAAACAACCTCCGCCCCTAAGGCGGAAGCGTGCTAAGAATAATAGATTTACATTAATTAAAAAAAAACTAAAAAACTAAGTAAAAAATAAAACTAAACTTACAAGTGGAATTTTCAAGCGATATCAGGGAAGCAATCAAGGCTAGGGCGCCAAATTTTTAGGGACGCAAAAAAAAAGACAAACTTTGTTTTCTTTTAATTACAATCTATCTAACGTAAAATTTCGTCGATACACACTTCCCGAGAAAGCTTTTTTCTTCATTTGAAATTCTGGAAAAAAGTAAGTCTAACGTCTATTACCCCATTAAACATCGAAAAGAAATAAAAAATTTCGTCGTCAACTAAACAATTTATTTCTAAAAATATCGTTATTATATTTTATAATAATGCATTTTATAATAATGCATTTTATAATAAATGTCGCCCTTAACCCACCCATCCTTCACGATTTTTGATCGCATTTGAAAGGGCGGAATGACAGAATTCTGTTTCTCTGCATGCGTATGGAGTGTAAGGCTTCGAAATCTAGGGAACTAATTGTTTTCTAGTGGGGGCTACCCCATTTTCCAAGGGCGCTAAATCCTATAACTCAATGCTTAGAAGAAATTTTTTAGGGAGCTAGCCCCCCCCTAATTTCGCCAATGAAGGGGCTCTAAAAATCGTTGTGCCCAGGGCGCCTCGTATCCTAAATCCGACACTGTTTTTAGTCATGAAATAATGTCTTCAGATCGAAAGGTTGGAGGTATATATTTCGTAGTATGGGAAGGAAGGAACACAGCTCCTTTTTTTTTCAGAATCTACTGATGTTCCTGTTGTTACAACATTACACCCTGGTTTATAACCTCTCTCTCTCTTTATCTGTTAGGAACATTAGGTTAACTTTATTTTTTCTTTCTTTTATTTCTATTTATTTATTTTTACTCTAGGGCACCAGCACTGCCTTTGGCGGTCACCCTTTTCAATTGTTTGCCTTGCCTACATTCTCTTATTCTTATTTTATTCCTTAATGTTCATTGAAATTCGTCCATATCTCAAACATTTCTTGACAAGTGATTGCATTTATTTTTTCGCTCTCCACTGCAAGATCTTCATATGGTCCCATTATTGTCAAAATTGGACTCTCATCTCTTGCACTTCATTTGTAAGTAAAATAATTTTAAATTGTATCTTTTTACTAAATCATTAAAGAAATTATATGAAAATATTTTTTTTTCAGCAGAAAATCCGTTTTCCCGTTGTACGTTGCGGTGTTTTCTGGCCAAAAAAAAATATATATAATGTATATGTCGTGCTCTAAGTTAATGAAAAATGGTGGCGTGGGTGTAAACAAAAAGTCTAGTTTTAAACCTGATTCATAGATGGCAGCACTAAAAAGAGATGAAAGTCTGCTATTAGGCGACAGGTTTCCAAATTGTTTTGAAATTTTTTTATGGTATATCACTGGATTAGGACATTTTTTCAAATTTCATTTTTTTTTTCACAGCCATAAATTTTATCATGTAGCTCGTACATTTTTCTAAACACGGTGCATATTTTTTCACATTTTTAGGAACAATATTTCATTCTTAAATCATTTTTAAGAATACTTGCAATTCACGACTTAAATAATAATTCTCTAATTCAGCTTATTCTTCTTAATAAAAAGTTTCAAATACACTTTTCCCACCTAAGAAGTTCCAATTCTAAACCTCAGTCTTTATGTTATTTGAGGAAATTAAAGCACATTTTCGTACACTATGGCACCATAGGGCAATGAACCTACATTTAACGGTGCAAAGGCCTGCTGCTCTGGGTCCTGCAGTTTATCTGAATGGTTTGAACCTCTTCAGACCTGCGGAACCAACCCCTGCTGCAGTTAGTAAGTTGTTTTTTTTTTCTGGCACCGTCGGAAGTCGAACCCAGACTTGCGGCACGCTAGGTTAAATGCGTTATCACTGCGTCACCGCAGGGCCTAGCCATGAAACGGGGTAGAGAGCTTAATGTAACCTCCAAGCCATGTCCCATTCACAGTAACCATTAATCTACTCATTAAAAAAACATATTATATCTTATTAAGTATTAACCATTAATGAGCTCGGTAAATTTAAGAACATGAAGTTTCTTATACTTCTTGCATTCCAAAGCTAGGTTCATCAAGCATGGACTGCAACCAAGCATACTGAGATTAAACTTCGTTGTTTCTTGTTGAATACGAGAAATCCCTTGCTTTGTCTTCCGGAAAGAGAGCCCCGTTACTAGCATCGCTACTGCTCTCTTTCCATTTCCAAGATAAATCGCTTTTATAGTCTCCTGATCATGGGCGTCGTTTGGGTGGGGAAGGGGAGGCAACTGTCCCCCCCCTTAGAATTGAAATATATGCAATATTTTTAATACATTAAAAGGTTAAAGTAATTATTTGCTTCGAGTTAACATTGGTAAAAAAAAAATGCCCCCCCCCTGTAATTTGCCTTAACGGCGCCCCTGCACCTGATGTCTAAAATAATAAGGAATATAAAAATATTATTATTATCAGACTTTCCCCAGTGCTGTATCTAGTGGTTTCTTAAACATAAAGACATTGGCCGTAATCACGTTTGAGTTTTACGTGCAAGGACAGCAAGGGTCATGCTCACAGGCCTGTAGCCAAGTCGAGGCCATCAGGGGCGTAGCCAAGTTGCCCCATGCTTGTGCCCCAATTGCCCCATTGAGCTATGGGAACCCCCTTAAGACTTAGGGAACCAAACCCCGGACTACGGTGAACAGTTCGTCGGCAAGCATTCTTTTTTAGAACAGTTGGGAGTCGAACCCGGGTTAACCGGATGATAGGCGAATGCGTTACCACTGCAATGCCTGACCTTGAACAGTGAAAAACTGAAACACAGAAAACCATGTAATGGCCTTCTAATGAACAGCTAAACTCACGCTGAACATTTTAATACAGTCGAACCTCGTTAAGACGAACACCAAAGGGAACAAAAAATCTGTTCCTATTAACAGTAATTCGTCTTATCCGGAAAGGGTAGTATGTTATACACTCTGACGGAACTTCAGAAAACGGTTCGTATTAAAAGTAATTCGTCTTAAGCGTGCTCGTCTTAACGAGGTTTGACTGAATTTGCATAGTTTACAATAAGATTCGCTTGCCTTTTACAGCCCCGGGACAGCTAGTGCCATGCGGTTCCGGAACGTACTATTTCGAGGAATCAAAGCCTATATTGCATAGGAAACTAAACCTCGAATTACGGTGCGCAGAGGACATGTTCGATTTACAATATCATTGGCATCGAACCCGCGGTTTACTGAACTGTAGGCCAATGTGCTACTTCTACTCCCCGTAAGGCATCTATAATTGGTTTGTTTGTTTTGTGGTTTTACGGCTCAAAGACTACAGTGGTCATGCTGCGCCGGGACCTACTGTTTTCCGAGGAATCCAAACCTCTGGACCTACAATTTTCCGAGGAATACGAACCTCTCGGACCTGCAGTTTTCAGAGGAATCCGAACCTCTTAAGGCCTGGAGAACCAAACCCCGGACTACAGTGAGCAGTGCGATCTTTTATGACTATATAATGAAACATAGTAATGTAAGATATTATTACCCTTCACAGGGATAACACAATTGCCAAATAATGGTCAACACAGAAAAGCCTCCGGGGCGAGATTTTTGTGAGTTTTTCGTGGGGGAATTTATTATACAATAATTTTTGCCACCCACGTACATATAGCTCAAACTAGAGCTTTTCTCCAAATATAAAAAAGCTCTAGTTTGAGCTAATTGAACGTGGGTGGCAAAAATTATTGTGGAAACATAGTAATGTTGCAGAATTTCAATTACCTAAATTCTCTATTCAAAATTACATGAATTTTTTTAATTAACGATTTCTGAAAAAGCCCTACTTTCAACTAACATTTCATATTTTTGATTTCCAAACCAAATACTTGACAATTTCAAGACAAAGTTATTTGTTTGAAGAACAATGAAATCTGTGAAAAATCTCGTAGTACTTCAAATGAAATTGACGGCAGTATAACAATTTTATCTTTATTTCCACCTGTAAATCGCTTCGTTTTATCTATCATCGTCTTTAGAGTGCTATGGAATGCCAGGTGAAGGGATTACCACGGCACCATCGCCAGGCCAGGCATGGCAATGGTTGTTTGTTTGTTTGTGGTTTTACGGCTCAAAGACTACAGTGGTCATGCTGCGCCGGGACCTACTGTTTTCCGAGGAATCCGAACCTCTTAAGGCCTAGGGAACCAAACCCCGGACTACAGTGAGCAGTGCGATCTTTTATGAGATCTCTGAGTAAGCGTTCTTTGCACTGCTGGGAGTCGAACCCGGATTAACGGCGCACTAGGCGAACGCGTTACCACGGCGCTACCAGGCCGGGCATGACAACTTGTTTTCATGTTGCTGCCTTGTGGTTGGAGAAAAGATCATCAGAGTAGGAATACAATGGAGTAAGGTATTCCGTAAAATGTTTCAGCACATGGCGTTTTCCAAGCACGTTTTTTTTTCTATCGACAGTAGTAAAATGGGCAGTAAAATATACTGGTTTGCAAAATCGTATATTTACAACATAAATAGTCCTTATGCGCCAAACAAGCGTATGCACTGTTTTAAACTAAATGATGAATTAGATCTTGCACGAAGGTAGAAATTTTTATTAAATATTCTAAAAACGAAAGATGTAATAAAATCAGACAAGATTGAAAACTACATAATAATATCAGCTAAAAAATTGACCACTGGTTCCGTGAATTCTAACGGCACCGGTGGTCAATTTTCCGGGAACGGACTATACTTGAATGACGTCAGCGCTCACTATAATGAGTCTTTTTCCTAAATTTAATAAATACCAGATTTTAATTACAAACATATGCCTATGTTTTATGTATTTGAGCATTATTTTAATGTTTTATGTCCGAAATGTATCTTCTATTAACTCTGTTAACGTAAGAAAGGGCGAACTATATTGCACTGGCGGAATCATACTGCTCTGCGCCTTGTCAGTGTACCAGGTTAGCGTTACCACGAGTATAGCTTCTAACGTTAACTTTACTACTTACGACTTACTGCTTTTTCGAGAAATGCAAACCTCTGTTATGCAGGAAATCAAACCGCGGACTAAGGTGTTGAAAAACAAGCGCGTTACACGATGCCACTGTGTCCCGAACTCAGATTAACAACACTCTAGAAAAATGCGTTTACCACCATGTCACCTTAGGGAAGTAGATTTACATTATTTCGAGGAGTCCGAAACTCTTAAGAGCCAAAGTTCGAACTACACCTAGTAATCTTGTTTTTTTATTTTTGTTTTTTTTTAAAGGGGTGGACGTGCACCGGTTGGAGCCGCAGCCGGATTAACGTTACGTTGAAAGAGCATATTTCCATCCATTGCCTCATCGAGGGGCTTTAAAACATAGTACTCACGGATCCAAACGACCACACCGTGATACTATGAGGCCTTTAAAACAACAATGATACAAGTCCATTTTCTGCTTTAAATGAGATACGAAAGGATTTACATCCAATCGGACCGCCAGTTTCGTCCTGGCCAACAGTAACGTGGTGCCATCTTGTGGCAATTAATTACACTATGGTCATATACCAGTGTTGCAGGCAACAAGGCAACCCCAGAGGGTACTTCCATGGACTTAACTCAAAAATTTCATTTTTGTGACTTACACCACTCTGGTTTTTATAAAGCGCCTCATATAGTGTGTGATCATGCTAGTAAAGAATCAAGTCATTTTTTTCTACTCATTTAAACTTCGTATATCGTTCAATAAATTGTTTGCCTTTATTACTTTTTTAGCAATTCAAATTGCAATTAATTTGCAAATTGCCATTCAAGGGAAAAAAACAACACAGCATGAAAAATTATAGAAGCACTACACATTCTTCCAGTGTGTGTTCTGACATACGATAAACGATTTAAAGAGCTAGGAATAAAGTTGGTTGGTTGTATTTTTATGGCGCAAGGACAGCAAGGGTCATTCTGTGACAAACAAGGTGAGAAAGGAATAAAGTATGTACGACCAGTGGCGCCGACTTCATGGGTTCGAGACACTTTTTGCACCCTCAATAATTTTGTTGTGGGTTCCTCGAACCCCTAATATTTTTGCTCGTGAGGATAATACACGTACGGAAATACATGCACGAAGTTTTTCGTCATCAAGTCTTCAATATTTTCATTATTTATACCCTGTTCACTGCACCTTTTATAAAAGCAAATTTTTCGTTTTGTCTGGGTTCACACAAAATATAAAGTTCAGTCTCTAGCTCTACATACAGAGATGAGAACCTTTAGCAGTCATAGTGATAAAAGCGAAAATATGTTGTCCAGTTAAATTTTTCCTTTGTGACAAAAGGAGACGATAAATTATTATTATTATTATTAAGTTAATAATAATGTGCCAAATTGCTTAACTTGGATAAATGCACCTATCATTACGCTTATCATTGCTTAATAACCCGTCAGTTTCTTTGCGAAACATATGATTGTCCAATGGCCGTGAAATCAGCACAGTGATGCAAAACACAAAAAAGGAGAGAACTAATTCAAACAAACGTAACAAATTTAATTATGACTAATTACTACTCTAAAAATTCTATGCAGTTATATAAATGGCGAAAGTTTCCACATGGAAAGAAACATAAATGTCTAGCTGATATTCTTGCTATGGTGCTGTGATTTATCAATACAGGTTGTTATCAAATCAACGCCTCAGCAACAATATCTATCTAAATTGCAATATGACAATACAATAAATTACACCAATACTGAGAACGTATGCCAGATATTAAATTAAAACAATGCAAGAAATACTGCCTGAGTAAGCAAGGGCAAATGGGAAAAATAGAATGTTTCATAACCTAATTTTCAAATTAAACCTAAATAATGGTACACCTCGTATAAATTAGAATAAATGGATATTGACTCACGTGCAGATGTTATGATGGGGTGTCATGATCACGTGACCGTAGTTCTGTTATTGGGGGTACTGCGCTGTGGCTCGTCGTGCACTTCAAAGTCCAATTTCTGATGAGAAAACATTTACGGGGCTGCGGGGATGTTGCTGCTCCACTCCTGCCGGACTTGGCGTATTTTAAGGAAAACGTCAGGCTCTGCTGATGCGGAAAACAACAATGAACAGCCGGGATGCCCCTGCGTCAGTTCAGTAGGACTCGGCGTATTTTACGGACAAACGTCAAGCTCTGCAGGTGCGGGAAAACAACGATGAATAGTTGGCATGGTGCTGCGTCGGTTCAGTAGGACTAGGTGTATTTTATGGACAAACGTCAGGCTCTGCTGGTGCTGAAAACAACGATGAACAGCCGGGATTCTTCGGCGTCAGTTCAGCAGGACTCGGCGTATTTATGAATAAACGTTAGCTCTGCTGATGCGAAAATCAACGATGAATAATTATAGTCAGCCGGAATTCTTCACTCTGCAGTGGCGATGAATATAACTCTACGCAGCTGTGGCGTATGATTTTGTAGCTCGTGAGCGAATCGAGAATTTTTGGAGCTTTAATAAAAACTTTCCAAGTGGAGCCCGTGCGATACTTTCAAGTAGGAAGGTTGTGAGTCTTCCCACCTGCGACTTTGCTTGCCTTGAAGTCTCCGACCGAACTCCAAGTTCAACGTTAAGTTGAGACGTCCTTTTCCGTACGCTGCTCCCGCTCTTCTCTTCTATTTTCTTCTCTTACTATCCCCAGCACGACCTGCATGTCAATCACATTAAATTACACAATCCACTCACAGGATTATTCGTTTTGCCAGTACATTTGCCTGTTGCTATATATACAAACTATACTGCTGATCTCTGATAGGTTTCCTTTCGCGGGGCGGTCTACTGTTTTTGAGTTTAACTACGCCCTGAGTTTACGATAGTAGAATTGACAAACAAGCCCCTAATCAAAGTTGACATTTTATGGGATTTTCACTGTTTATTTTAGCCTGGCTCTGGCGCCTAAACCCATAAAACGTCGTCTGGCTTTATTTTTGTCTACCCATGCTTACTTTGTACAAATACACAGAATATATTTGGCAAACTAATATTCTCCTATAATAATACGTTAATATCCACACAAAATGATTTAAAGAACAACGTAATTCAATATGGCTGACGAGCACGCCATACAGTAAGTCGACCAACCCTATCTTTCAATAGCTGGGGAATCCATACTTTTTACCTTGTTTTGCCTCCCAAGCACCCGGGAATGGCTTTTATTCCAGTTAACTCCTTTTTAAAGAGAGGCTGATTGGACGGGGGCTGGGCACATCTGAGTATTTTGGCAGCAATCGTAAAACTATAAAGGGTGTATATGTTTAGGGGAACATTAAATAATTATCTAGAGAAAAAATATTTTTCTATAATTAACTATAATTTACTTCATTTTAACATTTCAGGTGTCTTATTGTACCAGATAATCTGATAATGAAATTTAAATTACACTTAAATCCTTTGAAAAACGCGCCCGTCATTTGATTTAAAATTTTCAGAACCCCGCAATAATTTTTCAACTCGGCGCCTATGTGTACGACAATTGGCAAATGATAATAGATATCAAAACAATATAAAGTTTCACCAGAAGATTCCATAAAGCCATTATTTCGACACTGGCGTAAAGTTTAAAAACGACGTTTCGGAAGCCATCTGCTCCCTTTGTCAAGTGAAAGCATTCACTTTGTGAAGTGCTCCCTGCGGTGCACTTACTAGTTTGATGCGTTCTCTACAGCAGGAATCTATGATACTCATTAAGAATCACAGGATCGCATTGCAGAGAACACACCGTCCACATGTAGACAAGAAAAATCCTCTATGTTTTTGTGCTTCAGAAGAAAATTGCGTTTGATGCAAAAAAAAACAGCATTAGCAAGCTTGCATTGCGCTCTAAACGAAATCACGTTCTCTCTGACGGCATTCCAATGATGTATATTTTAGTATACATTTGTACACTATATGCCCAAAAGTATCCAGACAATTTGGATTTTTTATTTTTTTTCAAATTTCTAAAAAACTACACGGCCAATATATAGAACATGCTTGAATGTATACTTTCCAATAAAGTTTCGGTGATTTATGCATTTAGGGGACTACCCACATATTGACAGAATGAAAAAGTACATTTGATTACCCTGTATCATAAAAAGCTGGAAATTATTTGTAGCTTTCAGAAAATATTTAGCCAGCTATACTTAGCTATCTATACTACCTGTGTGCATTTTCGTAAAACAAACATGTATATTCATGAAGATACAAACGTTTCTTTAAGAAAACCCAAATTTTGTCACATGTTTTTTGCTTATAATATCCACAATTTTCAGTCAGATTTCACGAAACTTATAAAACATTTGTCAACGTACAAGAAAAATATTATACTTAAATTAGAAATTAATATATTGAATACACGATGAGATATGAGCATTTGAAGAAAATAATTTTTTACTGCGCATGCGCGGAAGACATAAATAATTTTCTTTCATAATTTTGTAGTCAATAGTATAGGGCAACTTTAAAAAAAATACCAGTGGGATATCTTGAAAATTCAGAAAGTTATCGACGATATAGTGAGCCGTATTTCTCTAATTCTCTGAAAGTAGCTAGATGATAAGGGGGTTTTCCACAAATTGTCATATTCCAAATTACCAAACACCCCTGTTCTGAAAATGAAATATTCCAGATTTATGCAAATAAGGATCAAAAGTATTCGAGTACCTGCATGTTTTGCTTCTCCTTTACAGAAGTCAAAAACCTTGCTTGGTGCAGAATGACCATTGTTGTCCTTGTGCCATAAAAATACAACAAACCAACAAGAAGTCAAAAATTAGTATGAAGTGGGACCACCTTTTGTTGCAGTGATGACTGCCACTCTATCTGGGAGGCTATCTACTAGTTTCTGGAATTTTTCAGTGGGAATTGCATGCCATTCTTGCAAAAGAATATTAATCAGCTCTTGCGCCAATGTGGGGCGTTTTGGCCTAGCTCGCAGTCGACGTTCTAATTCATCCCATAGGTGTTCTATGGGATTTAGGTCTGGGCTCTGAGCAGGCCAGTCCAATTCCTCAACATCCATGTCAGCAAACCAGCTCTATACAGCCCTTTCTGTGTGGATAGGAGCACGATCTTGTTGAAACAAGAATGGACCCACTCCAAACTGTTGTCACAATGTAGACAACATGGAACTGCCTAAAATGTCGAGATAGCCTTCCATCTTCAGAGTTCCCTTCAAAGGAATTAAAGTGCCAAGCTCGAACCATGAGAAACCACCCCAAACCATTATGCTTCCACCATCAAACTTAACTTGCGGCACAATACAGTCAAGTAAAAAGCGTTTACCCAGCATTCTCCACACCCAGACTCTACCATCTGATTGCCAAATAGTTTACCGTAGTTCATCGCTCCATAACACTTCACGCCACTGCTGCAGGCTCCATGTTTTGCACACTTTGAATCATTGTAAGCGACGCTTGGCATTGGTTGCGGTAATGCTTGGTTTATATGCAGCTGCTCGGCCATGAAAACCAAGACTTTGCAGTTCCCGACGAACTGTTTTTGTGCTGACGTTGCATCCAGAGGCTTTTTGAAAATCCGCACAATCGGATTTTCCGCCGATTTCATGCGGTTCGCTTTCACAACTCTTTTCATCACTCTGCGTTCCCTGTCTACTAGACGGAGTGGTCGACCAGGTCGTGGATGCACCGTTGTAGTCCCCGTATGTTCCCACTTTACGATAACATCATTAACGGTGGAACGGGGCACTCGTAACATCACAGAAATCTCACGAACAGATTTTCCACAGCGGTGACAACCAATGACTTCACCACGTTCAAAATCATTTAGCTCGCCCTTTCCTCCCATTTTACTTTTCTAGCTTTGAAATTATAATTGTTAACTCGTCAGACTTCTTTTATACTTGTCTGAGAGCTAGAAATTTGACGTCACTAACAGAATCCACCACGTAGTAGGTGTCCGGATACTTTTGATCCTTATTTGCATAAATCTGGAATATTTCATTTTCAGAACAGGAGTGTTTGGTAATTTGGAATGTACCAATTTGTGGAAAAAACCCTTATCATCTAGCTACTTTCAGAGAATTAGAGAAATCATCATCATCATCATATTCAACCATTATCTATCCACTGCTGGATGAAGGTCTCTCCAAATGCTTTCCACACAAGTCTATCCTGAGCAATTCGTTTCCACGTCACCCCAACCTGTTTTCTTATTTCATCCACCCATCTAGTTTGAGGACGTTTTCTAGGTCTTCGGTGGTCTCTTGGAATCCAGTTCAGAATTTCTGTTGTCCATCGTTGATCAGTTCTTCTTGCAATATGCCCAGCCCATCGCCATTTCAGTCCTTTTACTTTAACAATGATGTCCTCTACTCTAGTTTGCTCTCTCACCCAAGTGTTTCTTTTTCGATCTCTCCTAGTTATTCCAAGCATGCACCTCTCCATGCTCCTTTGCGTTGTCTGTAACTTTCGTATTGCTCCAACTGTTAGACTCCATGTCTCTGATCCATAAGAGAGGACTGGCAATACACACTGGTTGAAGACCTTTCTTTTTAGACACAAAGGCAATTTCCCCTTCAGGATAAAACTGTTTCTTCCAAATGCACTCCAGCCAAGTTTAATACGTCTGTTGAGTTCTTTCATAATGTTGCCATCCATTGAAATCAGCTGGCCAAGGTAAATATATGAATCAGCAATTTCTAGCTCAGTGTTGTCAACTTGTATTTTTGTTTCCTCTACAAAATTATTGAACATGATCTTAGTTTTTTGTAGGTTCATCTTGAGTCCAACTTCTTCACTTCTAGTTGAGAGCTCTTGTACCATGTCTTGGAGTTCCAATGGGTCCGTTGAAAAAATAACAATGTCATCAGCAAACCGCAGATGATTTAAATATTCACCATTTATTTTTATTCCCTTGTTATTCCAATTTATCAGCTGAAAAATCATCTGTAAAGCAGAAGTAAAAAGTTTTGGAGAAATGGTATCTCCCTGCCTCACCCCTTTGCCAAGTTTGATAGTTTTGGTATCTTTATGTAACCGAAATTTTGCACTTGCATTTTTATACACACGTTTCACCATGTCAATGTACACATCCTCAATGTCTGTTGATCTTAAAGAGTTGATGACTGCTGATGTTTTAATAGAGTCAAAGGCCTTCTCATAGTCAATAAATGCCACACACAATGGAAGTTCATATTCATGTGTTCTTTCAATTAATTCTCTTAATACTTGAATATGGTCCACTGTACTGAATCCACTTCGAAATCCAGCTTGTTCTCTTGGTTGAGCTGCATCTAATTTTTTCTGCAGGCGATGTGTTAGAACTTTTGTGAAGATTTTATAAATAGCAGGTAACAAGCTAATTGGTCGGTAATTTTTTAAATCCTCTTTATCACCTTTTTTATGCAAAAGAATTACTGTTGCAGAATCCCATTGGTTTGGTATGTTACCACTGTTGAGGCATTTGGTAAAGAATTTTGCGAGTATGTCTTCTACATGTTCTCCAGCTTCTTTTAAGATATCTAATGTAATGCCATCATCGCCAGGGGATCTTCCTTTCTTCATACTTTTTATTGCAAATGCTACTTCTTCTTTTAAGATTTTAGGAGCTGTTCCTTCGACTATCTCAGAGTCTTCGTTTAATCCACTGTTTCCCTCATACAGCTTTCTGTAGAATTCTTCAACTCTTCTAAGTATTTCTTCCCTATTTCTTGTTACAGTGCCATCCTCTCCTTTTAATGCAATGATGTGTTTCTTCCCAATAGACAAACTCCCTTTAACAACCCTAAGGCTCTTGTTGCTTTCAATGGCCTTCCTTACTAACTCACAATTGAATTTTCTTATATCTTCTTTCATGTTTTTGCGCAAAGTTTTGCAAAGTTCTACATACTCGATCTTGCGACTGGTATTTTGATTGTCCACCTTCATAAGTCTTCGCCTTTTCATGAGTTGTTTCGTCTTCTCAGATAATTTGCTATTCTGCTTTTTACATATTACACCACCAATTTCCCCAGCAGTTTCAATTATTGTCTTAACAATGTTTTCATTTGCTTCTGAGATGTCAACTTCTTCAATAAGTCCTTCCAGTGCAGAAAAGCGATTTTTTAATTCCAACTTGAATGCCTCGGTATTTTCTTTTAATTTCTTTAAATCCACCCTCTTACATACTTGTTTCCTAATGAGCTTCTGCCTTTCTAGTTTAGTATTTAAGTGCATTTTACATCTCACCATTCGATGATCACTTCCAGTATTAAATCTGTTCAGTACGCTGCAATCTTCAATAATTGATTTCTTGTTTGCCAGTATATAGTCAATTTCGCTGGTTCCTCCATTGGGGTGTTTCCATGTCCATTTTCTTTGTAGTTTCTTCTTAAAAAATGAATTCATGATGCTAAGATTTTCAGCTTCGGCAAATTCTATGAGTTGATCGCCACGTTCATTCCTTTCCCCGTATCCGTATTTACCAACCGATGTCTCTCCTTGTTCCTGTTGTCCAATTCTTGCATTAAAATCTCCCATGATGAGCTTGATGTGTTGTTTCCCCTTGGTATGTAGCTGTTTGATTTCTTCATAGAATTCTTCAACCTCCTCGTCGGTATGGCTTGATGTTGGTGCATATGCCTGTACTATCTGAAGTTGGTATCGCTGGGTTAGTTGAACAACGAGCCTCGCTGCTCGATCTGACGTGCTTTCGACTTCAAGAAGGTAGTCTTTAATTCTTTTGTTGATTAAGAAGCCAACACCACTTGTTCTTCCAGTTTCCGTTCCTCTATAGTAAAACAAATGTCCGCTTTTCAGTTCCACCAACTCTTCACCTTTTCTTCTAACTTCACTGAGTCCTACAATGTCCCATTTGATCTTGTCTAGTTCCTCTTCCAATTCCTGAAGTTTTGCTTCAGAAGCAAGGGATCGTCCATTAAACGTAGCCAAGGTCAATAACAAACGGCAGCCTGGGCCATTCCAGTGATTCTTAGCACCCCCTGCTTTCATGCCACACTGACCGCTGCCTTGATCAGGAGCACTCCAGCACCTGGAGACTAGGGGCCATGGTTTCTGGTGTGTCAACATAATGGAGGAATTAGCCATAATTTCACCACGCTGGCTAAACGGGTTGGTGAATTAGCCCTCCCCTTCCGCCTTTCTATCCGTGTAGCAAATATTAATTTGCCACATAAATAGAAAGCTCAGCCTGCACCACTTGAAGGCGGGGTAGGACACTAGGTTACTGGCCTGGCCGGTTCCACACATCGTCACATACGTTCAGCGTGTGGGTCTCCTTCCAGTTAGATACCAGCAACCCTTTTGCAGGCCATATATATTAGTAAAATAGTGACGCGTATTATTAGTTTTTATTAGTACAAGAAAATTAATATCTGAGTATATAATTAAGTTTTATGTTAATAAAGGCGTATTTCCTGCGAGACCTGGAAGCACAGACCGAAGACAGACAAATAAATAAGTCAATCAATGGAGAAACAATGTTCGAAGAAAGGAAGACTGTAGTCTAAAGAAAAGATGTTGGAGATATTCGGCAAGTTGAGATGTAATAACTTTTTTCCCGATGCAATGCAAACTATTAGAGTGATGCCATTTCGATTCAGTGTTTGTAAGCACTAATTAGCGGTAGGTAGCAAAATTTTAATTTCTCGCTTCGCGAGAGATTTGAGAGAAACAAGACTTCAAAAACACGATATGAAATTAATAAGAAAAAGTTAAGTCAATTAGGAATGGCAAAATTCAATTTCGTATTCTTCAGATAAGATCGGTTTCCATATGCCGTATAAAGCTAGAAAATAAAATCAAAAAGAGGAGGATAAATTGAGAGATATTAAAATTGGTTTTCAAAAGCGAATTTAATTCCCATCTAATTAATTTTTCTTTGGGCACGCCATGCCTTTAACAAAGCGCCTAATATCCATATACCTAACATCACAATTTTATTTAAATAAATTGAATACTATGCTTTTTTTTTTTTTACTTTTTGGTTTTACGGCTCAAAGACTACAGTGGTCATGCTGCGCCGGGACCTACTGTTTTCCGAGGAATCCGAACCTCTTAAGGCCTAGGGAACTACGCCAATATTAATATAATGTTGTTTAGTCACAATTTTTATCTTGTTATCAATTGGGAAAGAACATTTTAATACCCAGCAAATTTTGCTGCGCGCCCACAGTTTCATTAAATTATGTCAATACAAGCAAAACAAAAACTGATATTTACAGGAGAAGATATTAAAATGCATGGGGGAGAAATAGTTTAAAAGTAGTATTTTTTTATGCGGGAATTAGTTTGTATCTGACCGAACAACTTTCTAGAAATTAGAAACTTGATGAGAAATATATATTCAAGGAAAAAAAAAACCAGTGTATATTTGAATATGAAAGTAAATTTAGATTTAAGCGATTATAAATATGGAAAGATTTGATATTTGCCGTTTCGGGCAATTTTGTTGGAGCTCAAGATGATAGGGGAGGACTGAGCCGCCAGCCAGTCTGCCCTCCGGGTCGGTGTACCCACATGGGCGAAAGGACTTGCGCCTCAGAATGGGCAAGGACCCGCGCCCTTCAATAGTTCAAGGTATGCACCCTTCGAGAGGATCTAGTCCACCCCTGAAGTAAGGTATGGGCTACCTCATGCCTACTAACTTCATCCATGCCTTATTTTAAAAATAATTTTTTCACAGAAGTCTCCATATGTTATTTGTATTATTGTGGATGAAATAAAAAAATTGTATCATTCGTTCATCCGATTATTTATTCCTTTAT
>QLNU02015270.1:126499473-126520428 GCA_006491805.2 Dysdera silvatica
ACATTATGTGTGCCGACTGCCATCGCAAAACGGAGCAACAATTACTTTTGATAGAAGATCTTAATGGGGGGGTCCGTCAAAAATTGAAATACGCTTATACGCAGCACCAACTATTAAAATGCTATAAAGGTTTTCGACTAGAATCAAGAACCATATTATTAATCAAATAAGATGGTATGAATTAAATATTTAATATATTTAATAACAAAAATAATGACTAAAACACACACACACACACACACACACATATATATATATATATATATATCATCATCATCATATTCAACCATTATCTATCCACTGCTGGATGAAGGTCTCTCCAAATGCTTTCCACACAAGTCTATCCTGAGCAATTCGCTTCCACGTCACCCCAACCTGTTTTCTTATTTCATCCACCCATCTAGTTTGAGGACGTTTTCTAGGTCTTCGGTGGTCTCTTGGAATCCAGTTCAGAATTTCTGTTGTCCATCGTTGATCAGTTCTTCTTGCAATATGCCCAGCCCATCGCCATTTCAGCCCTTTTACTTTAACAATGATGTCCTCTACTCTAGTTTGCTCTCTCACCCAAGTGTTTCTTTTTCGATCTCTCCTAGTTATTCCAAGCATGCACCTCTCCATGCTCCTTTGCGTTGTCTGTAACTTTCGTATTGCTCCAACTGTTAGACTCCATGTCTCTGATCCATAAGAGAGGACTGGCAATACACACTGGTTGAAGACCTTTCTTTTTAGACACAAAGGCAATTTCCCCTTCAGGATAAAACTGTTTCTTCCAAATGCACTCCAGCCAAGTTTAATATACATAATGTTGCCATCCATTGAAATTGGCCAAGGTAAAGTGAATCAGCAATTTCTAGTTCAATGTTGTCAACTTGTATTTTTGTTTCCTCTACGAAATTATTGAACATGATCTTAGTTTTTTGTAGGTTCATCTTGAGTCCAACTTCTTTACTTCTAGTTGAGAGCTCCTGTACCATGTCTTGGAGTTCTGATGGGTTCGTTGAAAAAATAACAATGTCATCAGCAAACCGCAAATGATTTAAATATTCACCATTTATTTTTATTCCCTTGTTATTCCAATTTATCTGCTGAAAAATCATCTGTAAAGCTGAAGTAAAAAGTTTTGGAGAAATGGTATCTCCCTGCCTCACACCTTTACCAATTTTGATAGTTTTGGTATCTTTATGTAACCGAAATTTTGCACTTGCATTTTTATACACACGTTTCACCATGTCAATGTACACATCCTCAATGTCTGTTGATCTTAAAGAGTTGATGACTGCTGATGTTTTAATAGAGTCAAAGGCCTTCTCATAGTCAATAAATGCAACACACAATGGAAGTTCATATTCATGTGTTCTTTCAATTAATTCTCTTAATACTTGAATATGGTCCACTGTACTGAATCCACTTCGAAATCCAGCTTGTTCTCTTGGTTGAGCTGCATCTAATTTTTTCTGCAGGCGATGTGTTAGCACTTTTGTGAAGATTTTATAAATAGCAGGTAACAAGCTAATTGGTCGGTAATTTTTCAAATCCTCTTTATCACCTTTTTTATGCAAAAGAATTACTGTTGCAGAATCCCATTGGTTTGGTATGTTACCACTGTTGAGGCATTTGGTAAAGAATTTTGCGAGTATGTCTTCTACATGTTCTCCAGCTTCTTTTAAGATATCTAATGTAATGCCATCATCGCCAGGGGATCTTCCTTTCTTCATACTTTTTATTGCAAATGCTACTTCTTCTTTTAAGATTTTAGGAGCTGTTCCTTCGACTATCTCAGAGTCTTCGTTTAATCCACTGTTTCCTTCATATAGTTTTCTGTAGAATTCTTCAACTCTTCTAAGTATTTCTTCCCTATTTCTTGTTACGGTGCCATCCTCTCCTTTTAATGCAATGATGTGTTTCTTCCCAACAGATAAACTTCCTTTAACAACCCTAAGGCTCTTGTTATTTTCAATGGCTTTCCTTACTAGCTCACAGTTGAATTTTCTTATGTCTTCTTTCATGCTTTTGCGCAGAGTTTTACAAAGTTCTACATACTCGATCCTGCAACTAGTATTTTGATTGTCCACCTTCATATGTCTTCGCCTTTTCATGAGCTGTTTCCTGTTCTCAGATAATTTGCTATTCTGCTTTTTACATGTTACACCACCAATTTCCCCAGCAGTTTCAATTATTGTCTTAACAATGTTTTCATTTGCTTCTGAGATGTCAACTTCTTCAATAAGTCCTTCCAGTGCAGAAAAGCGATTTTTTAATTCCAACTTGAATGCCTCGGTATTTTCTTTTAATTTCTTTAAATCCACCCTCTTACATACTTGTTTCCTAATGAGCTTCTGTCTTTCTAATTTAGTATTTAAGCACACTTTACATCTCACCATTCGATGATCACTTCCAGTATTAAATCTGTTCAGTACGCTGCAATCTTCAATAATTGATTTCTTGTTTGCCAGGATGTAGTCAATTTCGCTAGTTCCCCATTAGTAAGTCGCATGTCCATTTTCTTTGTGGTTTTAAAAATCAATTCATGATGCTAGATTTTTCATTTCCGAGAAATCTTCGCAGGAGTTGATCGCCATGTTCATTCCCTTTTCCCCTATATGCGTATTTACCAACCGATGTCCCTCCTTGTTCCTGTTGTCCAATTCTTGCATTAAAATCCCCCATGATGAGCTTGATGTGTTGTTTCCCCTTGGTGTGTAGCTGTTTGATTTCTTCATAGAATTCCTCAACCTCCTCGTCGGTATGGCTTGATGTTGGTGCATATGCCTGTACTATCTGAAGTTGGTATCGCTGGGTTAGTTGAACAACGAGCCTCGCTGCTCGATCTGACGTGCTTTCGACTTCAAGAAGGTAGTCTTTAATTCTTTTGTTGATTAAGAAGCCAACACCACTTGTTCTTCCAGTTTCCGTTCCTCTATAATAAAACAAATGTCCACTTTTAAGTTCCACCAACTCTTCACCTTTTCTTCTAACTTCACTGAGTCCTACAATGTCCCATTTGATCTTGTCAAGTTCTTCTTCCAATTCTTGAAGTTTTGCTTCAGAAGCAAGGGATCGTCCATTATACGTTGCCAAGGTCAATAACAAACGGCAGCCTGGGCCATTCCAGTGATTCTTAGCACCCCCTGCTTTCATGCCACGCTGACCGCTGCCTTGATCAGGAGCACTCCAGCACCTGGAGACTAGGGGCCATGGTTTTTGGTGTATTAGCATATTGGAGGAATTAGCCATCATTTCACCACGCTGGCTAGACGGGTTGGTGAATTAGCCCTCCCCTTCCGCCTTTCCATCCGTGCAGCAAATATTAATTTGCCTCTTGGATAGAAAGCCCGGCCCACACTACTTGAAGGCGGGGTGGGACACTAGGTCACTGGCCCGGCCGGTTCCACACATTGTCACACACTGTGAGCGTGTGGGTCTCCTTCCACAGAGATACCAGCAACCCTTTTGCAGGCCATTTAGAGAAATACGGCTTACTATATCATCGATAACTTTCTGAATTTTCAAGATATCCCACTGGTATTTTTTTTAAGTTTCCCTATACTACTGACTACAAAATTATGAAAGAAAGTTATTCATATCTTTCGCGCATGCGCAGTAAATAATTATTTTCTTCAAATGCTCATATCTCATCGTGTATTCAATATATTAATTTCTAATTTAAGTATAATATTTTTCTTGTACGTTGACAAATGTTCTGTAAGTTTTGTGAAATTTGACTGAAAATGGTGGATATTATAAGCAAAAAATATGTGACAAAATTTGGGTTTTCTTAAAGAAACGTTTCTATCTTCATGAATATACATGTTTGTTTTACAAGAACGCACACTGGCATTAAGCATAGCTGGTTAAATATTTTCTGAAAGTTACAAATAATTTCCAGCTTTTTATGATACAGGGTGATCAAATATATTTTTTCATTTTGTCAATATGTGGGTGGTCCCCTAAATGCACAAGTCACCGAAATTTTATTGTAAAGTATGTAATCGAGCATGTTCTATATATCTTCAAAGTCAAAGAATAATTGGCAGAGTAGTTTTTAGAAATTCGAAAAAAATTAAAAAATCCAAAGTGTCCGGATACTTTTGGGCATATAGTGTGTATCTTATGTCTTAAAACTGCACTACAGGGAACCTGGGATAGTGTCGACGTCTCAGAGCAACCCCTGAGGAGCAGCACACTTACGTACAACCGCGGTTACCGTGAGTCTTTTGGCGCAAGAACACCAGGGGCTATGCTGGACCTGGACGTACAATCTTATAAGGAATTCGAACTACTTAAGGTTTAGGGAATCAACCCCCGGACTACGGTTGGCAGTTGGTCGGTAAGCATTTTTTGGCACAGTTGCAAGACAAACCCGAGATAACTGCACGCTAGGCGAATGCATTACCATTACAGGACCCTTAATGCGAATCAAATCTAGTCTAGTTGGTTCGAAAGCGGCGTTCATGTCCACTGGGGCCTGCATTTTAATGAGATTAACCTATATTAAATACTTCTATTATTGTGTTTTACGGCAAAAGGACGGTTAAGGACATGATGCGCTGGAGCTTGCAGTTTTTCAATAAATCCGGTCTGCTGTCAAGAAAATAAGGAGCCCCACTCAGACTACAGCGGGAAAAACAGCGCGTATTCTACGACAATGATTTCCTTTTACTTACACTTCCTTAATTATATTTGGCGCAGTATAGCCCAGATGCTCTTGCGCCATAAAAAAGCCAAACAATCAATCCTTAATTATACCTAGTACTCACCCCTTCACACTTCTTTCGTTCGTTTTCAATTTCTGAATTGTTTCATTAGATATTAATATTATATTTCTTTAACCAATAAATGGGCTGATGTTAATCTTCAATTTATTGTTGATATTATAACGGTCTTTATTACTACGACAAAGACTGATCGAGTATTTAAGAGCTTTTAGTTTCTACAAGAATATCACATGTAAGGCCACATTTAAATTTTGTATCCTGGATAATAAATGGTTGGTTGGTTGGTTGTATTTTTATGGCGTAGGGACAACAAGGGTCATTCCTGCGCCAGACAAACGAGACCGTACATGAGTTCTCTCAATTGAAAAAAAGATTAAAAAATACAAAGGTAAAATGTATTAAACGTACAATGAAGGCAAATGATGTATTAATATCAGATCAAATTTAAAAGCATTATTAGATAAAATTAAAATATCATGATTAAAATAGCCACATAAAATGTCAAATGAAGGGTAAAATTTCATTTGGTTAAAAAGCTGAGAACGTTAAGCTGGTTGCAATGGCAAGCGGATAAAGGATAACAAATAAAATAAATAAAGAATTAGTAAAAATGGTTTTAACAAAGATGAGATTTAAAATTGCTGCGTTTCAGGACGCATGGATATAAAGCCATGGTACGTCGACCCGCTGTTTTCAGGAGAAATTCTCGAACCCCCATTGGTTAAGGAACTAAACACTGCCAATGAGAAAACGACTGGTTCAACGACACCGTTGGAATTAAACCTAGCTTAATGGTGCGACAAATGGGCTACATTCACGCCTCCTTAGGGCTAAAGGAGACACAAATGAAAGTTTCGCCATAATATAGTAGCCGACGTTGAAGTCCAGGGGGAGATAAGGCTCTCTCTCTCCCCATGCAGTTCATGTAGCATTTATTTGTAAGCTTCATTTTTCTAAAGGGAGAGCTAACAAGGAAATCCCCACCCTCCCCCACAGAGCTCACCAGCCGAATCTGACGAATTTAATTCAGCCATAAATACTCACCCTAAAAAAACTAATATGTGAAAATTAGTGGCTATCTCCTTAGATTAACGTTAAAAATATTTAATAAAAAATGAATTTGAGTTGGCAGAAGAGAGACTTTATCGCCATTTGGTGTCTTTTAATTTCTTTCACAAATTCCTCAAAAAGTCGAACAACATTATTTATAGTCTGTTCCATGTTATCCTCATACGGATAAATAGAATGCAAGCGATACTTTGTGACAGAATTTTCAAAATAAAAATAAATGCTTCTCTTATGCACAAACTGAATTGCAACTTGCAATGTGATTATAAAAATTAAAGTAAATTGTTTTCTGCTGCGACTTTCAGCAATAAAACAAAAATAATATAGAACTTCAATTTAACGAATAGAAAAAAAAAAAAGAGTTTTTGCAGCTACTTCAAAATCGAGTATGTTTGAATCTAACGAACTAACGCAATCATTGTATTATTTGACGTATTCTAAACTTTTAAAATACGACTTCACGTTCGCTTTTCACCTTTTTCGACCAACTAGCTACCTCGCCACGTGTTGCCAAAAGGGTTGCAATTGGCGCTATTTTAACTACCTTTTAACATTTAATTTCTCGATTTCTAGTGGGAGATAGCTGCTAATTTTTACATATTAAGGTTTTTATGATGGGTACATTAAGCTGGATTAAATTCGTTAGATTCGGCGTGTGAGCTCGGGGTGGGGGGTTCCTTGTAAGCCACATTGCTCCCCCTCCCCATCACTAGTTACATCAGCGTTAAGAAAAGAGAGCTGGCACATATCCGCCATATTGTTTCCATCCCATTCACTGCTGTGTATTAAAATTGGGTGATTTATAAGTGTGCTGCTTTTAATAAAATGAAGTGAAATGTGTGGGTGTTCCGCTGAGAATTGTTCTAATTATTCGAGGAATAAATATAGAATGTTTAGATTTACAACAGATCCTGCAAGAAGAAGAAAATGGATTATTAATTTTCCAATGGTAAACGTTGTGTTATGAAACCGGAAGTAGACCAGAAAATGGCGGTCGATGCGCCGGCCTATAATTTTAGGGATTCTAGGTAAACGTAAGGCTCCTAAAAAAAAAGTAGCTGCCGCATAGCGGCCATTTTTTTGTCATTGTATCATGCGATCGTGGTCGCAAAATATATTTATTGGCGACATTTTAACAGATGCGCCAATATTTACACTCGTCAGATAATCGCGGATTGTTCTCTAATCTTCATCTCCGCTTTGATTAGTTATAAGCCTATTGGTTTCACATTCTGGTGCATAGTATTTCAGGTGGCATTTTTGTTAGAGGGCCACTTACGAATGCTTCCATACCTTCTCCACTTTTGAGCGACATGCTGTGCTAATCCGGATAATTACTGAATCTAACCGATTCTTTTCATAATTATTACCATTCTACACAGAATGCTATGCAATTCTAATGCTTCCCTCTTAATGAGCAGATTTTTTTTGTCACAATGTACACAATGTAACTAATTAAATAATAAAAACATTTCGATGGTTAGAATGCGAAGGAAAGGAAAAAACAGATAAAAGAAAATGGTAAAATGGAGGAAAAGATTAAGGAACAATGCGATGAGGAAATAAAATGTGACGTAAAATAAAAATAAGGTAACTGAAGAAAAAACAAAATGTAGACAAAGAGTAACAGCAAATAAAATAAAGAAGAAAAAAATCAGTAGAAAGGAAAAAGGTAAAACACACCAATAGCATAAAAATTAATAAATAAATACAGGGTGATCCAAATTAAACAGGTGTTCAGACCTCTCTGTTGGGAAAACTACTTGGCCAATTTCACCCAAATTTCGTACACATGCTCTCCTGAGTATGCGGTTTTGATTTCTGAAAGAAAACATTGAGTTCATATTTCGGCCGCTAGGGAAGGAAATGGCGCTGCGGAGCAGGCAATTTATTAATATTAACAACGAAAAAGTGTTTTAACATGCAATAACCTTTATTGCAATCACATGAAATTAACTACAAATTACAGTATACCGTAGGATAGTAGGTATGACTAAAAAAAGATTTGTGCAATAACTTTATTGCTATCATATGTGGAACCACACTATCATCACAGATACGGCTCGATATGTCCCCCGTCTCTTTGCTCTAGAAATTGCATTCGATGCACAACACATTCCACGGCAGAACGTAACTCATTCGCTTGGAGGTGGGATACATGTTGCGAAATTCTGTCTTTTAAGACTGCTAAGTTCGGAACATTGCCTTTATAAACGCAGCTCTTTAAATATCCCCACAGCCAAAAGTCACAAGGGTTAAGATCGGGTGACCGAGGCGGCCAAGATGTTGAAAATGACCTGCTAATCACTCTGTCATCCGAAAAGTTTTGCCGTAATAATGTTTGAACAGGCAACGCGATGTGCGGGGGTGCACCATCTTGCATGAAGATTGTAGCGTCAAGCCAATTTCTCTGTTGAAGCAAAGGAATGACAAAGTTCCAGAGCATAAATGCATACCTAGAGCCAGTAACAGAACATGTCATTGGCCCCGAGGCCGTATTTTCTTCAAAGAAGTAAGGACCAATGACGAAAGATGAGGTGAAGCCACACCACACTGTCACTTTTGGAGCATGCAACGGAATTTGTTGATGAACGTGGGGATTTGTGTCAGACCAAATACGGCAGTTACATGTGTTTACAGCGCCATTCAAGTGGAAATGGGCCTCATCACTCCACAGTATCTGCCAAGGCCATTCATCATCCACTGTCATCCGAGCAATGAACATCAAAGCAAATGTTTTCCGCACGTCATTATCACCAGAAAGCAATTGCTGAGTGTGGGCTATCTTATACGGATAAAACTTCAGGACATTTCTCATAACTCTCTACACTGTCGTATATGGCATGTCCAATTCCCATGATATCGCACGTGCACTACTGCTACCATGTGCACTTGCTGCTTCCTGCTTCCCTAGCGGCCGAAATATGAACTCAATTTTTTTTTCTTTCAGAAATCGAAACCGCATACTCAGGGGAGCATGTGTATGAAATTTGGGTGAAATTGACAGAGTAGTTTTCTCTACAGAGAGGTCTAAACACCTCCTGTTTAATTTGGATCACCCGGTACTTGCATAGAAATTGGTAATATGGAAATAATATTGCATTTCAACAAAAGTAAAATTAAATATTATTTTTATTAGAAAATATCATTTCAAAACATGAAAAATTACTATCAAAAATACAGTTCTTTTAACTTGTAAGAAAAATTTGTGTACGAGCATAAGAATACTACCTGGTCAGAATAAAATTCTGTTTGAAAAGCACTTGTATAATTTTGTCATCGAATACATTTAAGGTTGTAACATCCTCATCCTCATTAGGAAAATTCAGCACCCAGATGCATTTTAAAAACAAGTATTATAAAATATATCTCTACATATAAATGAGTATAAGGGTTAAGTTATATTTAAAACAAGATGCCATTAATGATTTAATGTTGTTTCCATATAAAATTGGTTCATTATATCACGATTTTTAACTTAAATATTTTTTAGTGAAAAAAAATATTCTAGATAGCAGAGAGATTTTATTAAGGGTGAGTCGCAACACAGGACAAAAGTTAGTTCCTTTTCAACAAGCAACTTTCCCAAAAGGACGTTTATCTGCCTGAACCCACTAAAAAATTAACAGTGGGGGGACTGACTTTTGAATCACCCCATATGTTACATTATGTATATTATATATGTACTGTGTTAGTTATATATATTATATTAATTATATATTTATGTATATTATAGATATAAAGTTAACAACCATTAGTAAAATATTGCAATGTGTGTAGCCATGTTGAAATATAAAAGCGTTGGAAACATTTGGTATAAAATTCCTTATAAAAATAATTGCAACTAAAAATAGTTGTGACGACACCCAGAAATCTGTTCGCAACCTCCTTGAGGGTCGCGACCCCCACCCCAGGTTGGGAACCACTGAACTAGAATATCATTATATACAGATTTTACCGTATATTATTTCTTACCTTGCATGGTAGTTCAGAAAAATCCCATATTTAAGGATTGCATTAAATTAGACCCTTCTCTTCCACAATACAAGTTTTAATAAAAAGAATCTAAACAAGTAAATGCAAATCACTGCACCACAAAGTACAAATCAGATTTAGAACAACGTTAAAGTGGTTAAAAAATTTAATAATACATAAACATGCTTTCAATCATTCAAAGTGATGTTTATAATCAGATATTACAAAATCTGAAAATTTCAAAATTAAGTAGATGTTACAAAATTCAGATTTTGTAACATATGATGATGATTATCATTTTGAATGGTTGAAAACATGTTTATGTATCATTGAAAATTTTAAACATTTCAACGTTTTTCTAAATCTGATCTAAACAAATAGTTTTATTGTAAAAGTTATTTTTTAGTAAAAAAAGTTAAATTTTTAGTTAAATTGCAAAACAAAAAAAAATAAGTGCATGGTTATCTTTGACGTAACTTTTTTGAAAAATATAACAATGATTATTACGATGAGCAAGGGAAATACTTTATGTAATGTCGTTGTATATACATTGTAGTGGAACTAATATTATGCAGTACCGATTAACTCTTACGTAATTCCTTTTGCATAGTATCATTTTTTTTTTCTCTTCTATTCTTCGTGCAACAAAGGCAGCTTTCATGTTCAGACTTGTTTCTATATTCATCTAATATGACACCTTCAGAAAACTTCATCAGTTTTAAATCGGATTTTAATAGCACACGGTTTTTACTTCCATGTTGATCTCATTTCACTGCTAAAGGAATAGAACTAACGTTAGAGGTATTCACTTTTGAGAAAATAATAAAATAATCGGGGGTATCTAAATTTGCGTAAACAACAATTTTTCCTGTGATAAAAAGTGAAATTGACTCTTACTTTTTTTTATGTTCCTACCTCTGGGAAGAAATCTTACAACCAGATACATTTCCT
Organism: Dysdera silvatica; assembly: GCA_006491805.2. Lineage (NCBI taxonomy): Eukaryota > Metazoa > Arthropoda > Arachnida > Araneae > Dysderidae > Dysdera > Dysdera silvatica. Next base: position 126,510,183 of record QLNU02015270.1, read on the forward strand.
ACCTTTCCTCTTTCTAATTTATTCATGAAGATCGAAATATTTTGAAAATAAATAAAAGAATTCATTATATAGGATTCAACACCCTTTCTTAAAAATGTGAAACAGTGTAATAGATAACACGTAGAACTGGTAAATATTATTATACATCCTGTACCAAGTGATTCTAAGGCAAATAACTTGCTGGAATTTAGACAGTAATTGCCAAACTTTGCTATTTTTTCTAAGTTGATAAATTCTTGTACGCCATCCAAAACATAGCGTATAAAAACCTTTAAGGATCACTAGTCCATGACGACGATTAATTACAATTAACCATAACAAATTTCATTTCTTTCATGTCCACGTTGTCACTTATTTGTTGGTTCACTCGTAGCAGGCGTCGAGTGGGACCGGGATGGCGCGTACCTGGATCGGAAGAGGAAAGGTTCCGGCCGCAATGCCTACTTCGAAGTTTGTAGGGTTCATTGAACACGAACCGACTTCGACAAAGCAAACTCTCGGCATTTAACGACTTACAATTAAATTCAGATAGAACTCTTCCCCGTGCTTTCTTCTGGACTTGGAAATTTTACAATCCATTATTGAGAAAAAAAAATGAAACAGTCTGTTTAACATTTACCTTATTTCCTTTAAATTGTTTTTTTTTGTACGCGAGGTTATATGATAAGCATTCTGGTTTACACGCGGTTTGAGTAATCTATACTTCAGTAATACGTTCTCTTCTAATTGAAGCGAAGGATCGCTGATATTTTCAAATATGAAATACCATAAATTTCGATCAAATCATTAAGGCATTACGATAATAATAATAATATGGAAACATACATGCAGGAGAAGTAAAATAATCTATGCACCAATTTAAGAGCAGTGGTTACTAAAGATAAGTTTGGGCTCAATTTTCGAAGATCGAGCATGCCCGTCAGAGCCCGAAATACTTCGTGGAAATTTGAGCTCGAGCCCGAAACTTCAATATAGAAAAGTCAGTTTACATCTTCAGTCAGTTTGCATCAGACTTATGAGCCCGGGACAGCTCGAGCTAAATAATATGAAATATGCACCCCCCCCCCCCCCACGTTTCTGGCATGGTCTGAGGCAGTCTCATCTCTAGTGGTTACCCAATTTGAACATTTTATTGATTGCATTTTTCCTCACTTGTATAAATTTTTTGAAGTTTTGAATTATTGATATGACACTATAAATATTTTATTAAACTATACATTCAGGGTTTAACGACGTAAAATAAAAGTCATGTGTTTGTTTTTTTTTAAAATGAGCATTATATTGGAATATAATGTTTTATAAAATTTATTACAATGTTCTTCATTGTACTAGAAATAGCGAATTTCCCTATGAAACATAATTAAACAATGAAGGTGAGCTACACTTTCACCGGTTATCGAGTCACATTGAAGGGTGTAGGATTCAGTTAGTAATCACTTTAAGTATCTTGATTGTTTTCAGTCCCAGTTGTAGGATTTTTCTATGGTCGAGATCAACAGGGCAATTAAGCTAATGCGGACAGTGATTAACTAAACATAAATGATTTAGGCTTTTATGTAGGACAACAATTTACAATTCGAGTCTGGTAGTAGAATTAAACAAACGAATTTAACCAAATTAGTACTTTAAATAAATTAAAGTTAAAAAAAAATATTTTCTTTTGGATACTTTTCGATAAAAAATGTTTTCGTTAAATTTGTATTTTTTATCTAATCAGAAGATTGTTCGTTTGCGTTTCTACGGCGCAAGGATAGCAAGAGCCATGCTACACTAGAACTTACAGTTTTCCAAGGAATCCGAACCTCGTCTTCCGAGGGAACCAAACCCCGGTCTGCGGTGGGCACTCCACGATTCTATTGGAAAGTGAATCCGAAATAATGGCGCGATAGATGAATACGTTACTACTACGCCTCCTAGGGCAGTGAACCTACATTTCCCAAGGAAATCGAACCTCTTAAGGCCTAGGGAACCAACCCCTGGACTCAGAGCCGTGGCCAGGACGGGGCTATAGGGGGCTTAGCCCTCTGGAAATGCAGTCATTCCACCCCCCCCCTCCCTGGAATATGTTTTTTCTCAAAATAAAGCAACGTGGAATTTTATTTTAAATTGTTTGTTTTGTATGAAATTGTTCTTCGACGTTAAAAATGTATTCGAAGTTGTGTCGAAGAAATGTATCTTTCAAGGTAGATCTTGTGTATATAATGTTTTTACAGAGGTTTCAATCTTCATATACTTTACAATAAGGATAGGGGAATTTTTAGAGGGGTATACTAAAATTTATAGATTTTCAATGTACAAATTACGTTAAGAAATTCATTACCGTTAAATATATTAGTCTGCTTATATATTTAGTATTATTAAATATATTAATAAAATACATCAAAACATTTACGAATTTTAAGCCCCCTGTAGCTTTCAGAGCCTCCCCTGTAACTTTCAGAGCCCCCACCCCTATAACAAGCGTGTAGCTACGGGCCTGCCTGGACTAAAATAAGCAAGTAGTCGGTAAGCGTCGCGTCGTTAAAAGTCGAAACCGTTAACGTCATGCACAGACATAACTTGGAGGTTAAAGACAGCTTAAACTTGGAGGGGAGACAAAAACAAAAACTCAGAATTGTATGGGGAAAAAAGTACGATTTTGCCTCTTTTCTAAAAAAAATTAGGGAGGCAAATGCCCTCCTTGCCTCCGTCAGATTATGCCTATGACGACACGCTAAAAGGCAGCCTTAGCACTGCGCCACACAGGGTCTCTAACCAGAGGAAGTCGGTAGACGCACAGAGAGGAGAGAGAGAGAGTATCTGGACAGGACTTTTCCTTACAACCAAATTTACGTTTGAAACGTTGAACTTCAGCTTAAGAACAATAATCAGCATTAAATCGGCGAAAAGCTCACAAATATATACCGTTTTGTCAGGAAAATATTTCATAACATTTTTACTTTCAGTTTTGGATCTATTTATATGGAAATTGGGTTTCATTACTCTTTGTTTTTTCTTTCCCAATAAGACAACTTTCTTGAACAGAGATTAAATTACGATTCAAATCATTTTGGGCATCAAGAAATATTGCACCTTTCCGGTATATAATCTTTTCCTGATTCTCTTTCTTAACTCGAGTTTTTCATTTGTTTTCTTTGTATGAAATGTCGTTATTTTCACTGCACATTAAGAAATACTCACTCCGTTCATCGTCCGGAAACTTTCACCTAACGTTGAACAAACAATTAATCCGACTTCATTATTACGTTATTATAAATACGATCATTAAAGGGGTAAAGTATTGAATAGGAAGCATAAGGGTAGGTTGAATTAGGTACGAAAGTAAAATCTCTAAATGAAGTACAAAATACATCACACCGCTCTGTTAATTAACCTGTAGTGCTTCAAATTCAGAAGCAATTCCCCTTGCTATTAGCCGAAGCTATGCAGTATAGTTTTATTCGCATCTTGGACAATACGGAAACACTTTTTCGCCTCAGAAAAAAAACCATCACATCTGCATTGTATTGAAAAACTAAGGAATTGATTATTTCTTTTTCCCCCCGAACGACCCCATTTCCGTTTCGCATTGTAAATCAATCAGTATTTTTTGGAGCAGATCGTTTCTTGGACTACAATGAAAGCGATTCTCGGCAATTTAAAATAAATTAATATATTGAAAGTAATTCGTTTATTTTAACCGAAAACATTAATCGCGTAATTGGTTCACCAAATCATGAACCCCTAAGAAGACAAGAAGGGCGTGGGGAGACACAATATCCTGTATAATTAAGTTTTTACACTCCACTTTTTTTACATGGTTCAAGTAAGAGCCTTTATTTTCGGCAGAGAGAAAAAAAAGGCACCATGTAGCCAATAAATCGCTAGTTCCTATCCAGCCTGGCACGTGTCATACATTTTTTCCTTTATCCGAGACGAAGGTTTTAGTGTGAACTATAAATAATGTGGAGTGTGACTAAGTGTACCGTATAATTGGTTCATTAATCAAACTTTCCAACATCGACTATCTCCGCTTAAGGCAACCATATTAGAATTCGGAACTCTATACAGTTTTAAAGAGTTTTAATAGAATGGTCGATTTATCGTTATATACAAATTTTAACTTATCCACCATGGGGAGCCTGTAACCCCTACATGGCGCGGCCCCAGGTGGCGGATAGGGGATGCCTCCACTGGTTTATCCTGTGGGTGGTAGGAGGGAAATAAAATACCTCCCGCGGACCAACAAGCAGAAGTCCAACCTCCTCGGAGGCTCTGGCACCCCCTCACCCTCATGATGATTTCAAATGTGTGTGCGAATAATGCTACCGCGTCCGGGGCAGCCGACGCGCCAGGAACTGCAGTCCGGGATCCTGTTGACAAGTATGCTACGAGGACATCGCTCAATATTCTTCAATTAAACATCAATGGAACTCAGAGAAAAATGACTGAACTGCAGAGTCTCCTACGTGAAAATAACATTCACATCGCATGTTTGCAGGAGACAAAACTTGGCAAGGGAAGAAATTTCAAGCTCAAGGGCTACACAACAGTTAGGAAAGACTGAAATGATGGATTTGGAGGTGGACTGGCTATGCTCTTTAAAACACCAGAGATCAAATTCAAGGAAATCGTCGATGATGAAGGAGATCCTGAGAACAGCTCCACAGAATTGCAGGCTGCAGCTATCTACCTTCCTGACCATTCGATAACCATCACTAACGTGTACCATCCTGACAATTCAAGCATCAACACCGCAAAAATAGAGAAGTTAAGTCTTACACGAACAGACTCCACCATCGTCTTGGGCGATTTCAATGCAAAGAGTCCAACATGGGGTTCTGCATCTTTGGATGTGAAGGGATCTCAGGTGGAAGAAATGTTGGATGACCTGGAACTAACAACCCTCAACAATGGAGATAATACGTACCTCTCAAGAACATATGGAACTGAATCGGCAATTGACATCACAGACATCGATTACCTGAATGCATCCAGGGCACAATGGACAGTTCTCAACTCTGCAATCAGTGACCATAGGCCAATCATTACAACCCTTGACTTTCACGTTGAATCAATCAAACAAAGGAAATGCTCCTGGAACTTCAGAAAGGCGGACTGGGTGAGTTTCGAGAAAATCCTAGAAGATACCTGTACTAATAATCCTCTTACTGGAGACATAAATACCATGACGAGAACGTTTGGATCCAGTCTAAGAAAAGCAGCTTGTCTATCGATCCCGAGAGGAAAAAGGAAAGACTCATGGGTCCCCTTCTGGAAAGATCACAACATTGATAAATTGATCGCCAAGAGAGACAAAGTAAATGAAGAGTTAAAAACAAAGAACACAGAAGAACTTCGACGCGAGCTGGCACAGCTAAGCCACAACGTAGAACAAGAAATCTATAAATGCAAACGAGAGAAATGGGCTGAATTCTGTAGTAAACTAGACCCTAGGAGAGTGTGTCAACATTGGAATTTCATCAAAATTTTGGACAATACCAAAGGAAATGTTCAAACTAATTCAAATATTGTTCTTGACGGCAACAGGCCTCTCGCCAACGATCTTGACACAGCTAATGCTCTAGCTGAGCACTACTCAAGGGTTTCAAAGCTGAACTATGAAACAGCAGATAAGAAAATACTCAACTACAGCAAAAGGGTCCTTCTGAAGGCGAGAAATTACTACTCAAACTGGGACTTTTCTGGAGACTTCACACTACACGAGCTAAATGGCTCATTAGCCAAAATGCCACCTAACAATTCCCCGGGAAATGACCTCATCTTTGCATCAATGTTTAAACATTTGGGAAAGACTGCTAAAGTGCAGCTACTCACCATCATCAACAAATCCTGGCAAACTGGTAAGATTCCTAAAGAATGGAAAACCACAATAATAATTCCCATCCTAAAACCGAACAAAGATGCTGGTAGCTTCTCCAGCTATCGTCCTATCTCTCTAACCAGCACTTTGTGTAAACTGACTGAACGTCTGATTCACTCGAGACTCATGCATTGGCTTACCAATAACCAAAAAATTTATTTTTATCAGACAGCCTACAGAGCGCAGCACTCAACCACAGATCAGCTCTTTTATCTTTGCCAGTCGATAATTGACTCCTTCCAGAACAAGCCATCAAGAAAAACGACTGCCATCTTTCTAGACATGACCTCCGATTTTGACCGTGTCTGGCGGCAAAAGCTCATTCAAATAGTACACGACATTGGAATAAAAGGAAATGCCCTGATCTGGATTGCGGAGTTTCTAAGAGGAAGAGAAATTAGGGTTAAATTTAACGGTGTTCTATCCAAAAGGAAACGACTCTGGGCTGGTGTTCCACAAGGGTAGGTTTTGAGTCCCTTGCTTTTTCTTCTTTACGGCAATAACATCTCTGAAGAAACAAAAGTAGCATGCTACGCAGACGATATCGCCATTTGGCACAGTAGCGAGAGTATTCAGAAATCCGAAACTGAGCTTAATAAATCAATGACAGGTTTGGAAAGGTGGTCAAGGGATCTAAAACTAGTCATCAATCCTAACAAAACTAAACTCAGCGTATTTAGCACTGATAGAAAACACCGGCATACGTTTTGTCCTAACATCACAATATTTAACACTCCTATAGAAAAGTTATCTAAGCCAAAATACCTCGGGATTATACTTGACGAAGAGCTTCGTTTTCACCATCATATTCAAGAGTGTTTGAATAAAGTACTAAAAAAGTTGAATATCCTAAGAAGGCTTTGCGGCACAAAATGGGGTGCTGCACCAAAAACACTGAAAACTACATATACAACTCTTATTAGACCGATAATGGAATATGCCACACCAGTATGGTCACACTCCTCCTCTACTTCAAGAGAGAGGCTTGATAAAGTGCAAGCGAAAGCAGCAAAAATAATGTCTGGTGCTGTCTCATCAACCAACAACTTAAGAATTCAAGAGGAATGCGGCTTGGTCCCATTGGAAGAAAGGAGACAAATGCTAACTGTTAAATTTACAAACAGCGCTCATTGCCTTGATGAGGACCACATTTCACACCGTACTATCGTAAACTGGAATAAAAAATCTAGACTTAAAAGATCATCTCCCCTTCTGTTTGACAGGGCCATCAGAGATAAAATTCACCTCAAACCCGATGACGTTTGCTTCAGAAAAGAAACCCCTGTAATTGGAGTTGTTCCAGATAACACTACAATATGCCTGGAACTCATCGAACCCTGTTCGAAAAAAGACTCCAATGATAAACTCAAGGAACTTGGGATGAGAACTATCGATTCCCTTTCTGATCTCAACCACATCAGGGCTTTCACAGATGGATCTTCAGACTCCACTTTCACCAACGGTGGTGCGGGAGTGGTACTGCTTCTACCTGATGATCAAAGACGAGAGATTGCAGTTGGCGCTGGAAAAATTGCGTCTAACTTCACGGGAGAATTGACAGCCATTTCTGCGGCTATCGAAACTTACACCAATCTTGGACCTTCGCAGCAGCTTAGTGGTATCACCATTTTCAGCGACTGCAGGTCTGCCTTACAAGCCCTCAGCAAAGGTACTTCAAGTCTAATTTTGAATATCCTGGCACAACTTAGACAACTTCACCGTCTCCAGAAAAAATGCTTCATGCAATGGATTCCTGCCCATGTGAACCTTGAGTTCAACGAAATTGCTGATTCTTTGGCTAAAAGTGCCAGAGATCTCAACCAAAATACAACAACCCCAATTTCGCTGGCAGACGCAAATGCTTTTGCAAGGTCAAGACTATTCACCCCCTTGAAAATCAAGGCCCATGATCAAATAACTAACCTTGACATTGACAGGAAGACAGCCGCCACTCTCATCAGACTAAGAACAAAACATCATAAAAACATGAAAATTTCTGCAGATGGGACTAAAAAATATCAAAACTGTGGCAGCTGCCTCGACGAGGAACTTACACCACATCATGTTTTCGACTGCCCTGCAGTAGCTGCAGGCCTTCACCTCTTAAACTATCCTACAGAAGAAGATTTATACTCCTTTAATGCCATTGCCATTGCAAAGACTATACAAGCACACCATGAATTATGATTCTATGGGGGATACGACACCAACCAACCAACTTATCCAGAATTAATGCCACAAATATGCAAAATATTCCACAGGACAGTTTATTAATATCTTCTGAAATTCAGTAAAACAGTAATGAATTCAGTATTGTTATATACGTATGGTAAGTCACTTCAAACACTTTGGACTGCTAAAATCTTATATTTAGTGGCCAACAACTTTCGAACAATAAAATCAATTTCAATCAATCAAATTCGCTCGTACATCTATATTTTAGTTTTTTCCCCAACAAATTCGAAATTCCCGAATTCCTGTGAACCCTCAGTTCCTCCTAATGCAACAGCCACGCATTCGAAATCACGCCTTTTGCAGAAGCCGTATTTACAGTTCCGTTTAGTTTGGCGCAGAATGATCTTCGCAGTCCTTGCGCCATAAAAATTAAACCAAAAGATCGAAATCGTAACACTTATTAAATTCCGTTGTCTCTTTATTGTTAGCTCTCCTTCCGCACTGACGCTTTAGATTAAAATGCACTCCATCTTAACGCCGCGTCCACACATGCAACAGAACACCGTATCGTAACACCGTCGCGTATAAAGTCTGGACCGCACTCCGTGACAGAATATCGCAACATTTCCGCGTCCCACCAGTTGCCGGTTTTTCCTCGTCGCTTCAAAGGAATGTCATGGGTCTATGTTGCACCCCATGTTCGTGCATTTGGTCCGGTTTGCAAACAAAAGCGTTTTGTCACTATGGATATCGGCGTGAACCGATGGGACAGAGTGATGTTACGCACTGATGATACACGGCGATGTTCGCCCCCGTATCATCATCTCGTAACACGGGATGTTACCTAACGATGTTCTGTTACGACGTTCTATTGCATGTCTGTACGCACCCTAACAGGTCTCACTTTAATCAGCCCTTTTGGTTGAAAGGGGCGGGGGAGTGTCGCTGGGGCTTGGCCAAGTTTTTACGTTGTGCTACAACATTTTGCTTCTACATGTCTTTTCTTGTAAATTATAATTATATCATTTTAAAATCAATCCATTTGGAGGTTTTCGTTATAATATGTGAATTTAACCACTCTTATTCTATGAACAGTTTAATTTTAAAATTGACAGACCAGTATCCCTTTCTTGCCATTTTCGTTTGAAAGGGAGACTACTGTATTAAAAGCACCCTCTACACCAGTGGTTCCCAACCATTTTAAAGCCGCGACCCATTTTTATAGTAACTAAAAGATCCGTGACCTCCCCACAATTATTTATAACCCCCAAAACACTTTAAATACAAAATTATGTATATATATTGTGGTACTGTAACAACGTGAGTATATATATATTACATTAATTATGTACATTATATTAGTTATATATATTGCATTAGTTATGTACAGTGGAGTCTATTTTCGTATTGCCTCCCTGTGGGGCGTGGGCCCACGTTGGGAAACACTACTTTACCTTGTTGCTGTTATCAGTTAAGACGATATAGGGGCGAAGATAGGGAGGGGGCAAATGCCTAAAAATTCGGGATCCTAAGGTGGTATGACGCGAATCCTTATTAACACAACAAATATAATATGTTAAACATAATTAGTTAGGGGCCCTCAATTTGCTGAATTGCCTAGGGATCTGTAAAGCCTATCCTCGGCCTTAAGACGATATACAAAAAATCATGTAAATTAAATAAACACATACTTCGCCTTCGGGTATTCTTGGAAGTCAAGTCTCAAATGCATATCCCAATTTTAATAATTACAATTGCGGCAAATTATAATACGTAACATGCATAAAAAGACCATTTCGTCACGTCAGTACCTTCGTTAAATAATTTTCCGAACTTCACATTTTGATTTTGAATGCAAGTGCGTGTATATTTTTTTTATTTAGTTATTTATTTAACGAATCGGTGAGATATCACACAAAAGCATTACATGACGACATTACATGATTATGAATCAAAAAGATATCTTACCAGGGCAGAATCTGATAAAACGTAAATCTGACAAAGCCGATGCCACCCATGAAGGAAAGAGAATCATACAATCGCCAATAATTATCAGCAATAATAGTAGTTTCCACTATAATATCTAACAATAACTCATAAAAACAATTTAAAAATACTACTATTTAATATATATTATATGAAGAGAAAAATATCGGTAACGTAAGAGGTCATATAATGGGGCAGCGGTAAAGAAAGATGCACACTCCC
>QLNU02015270.1:126520528-126535186 GCA_006491805.2 Dysdera silvatica
GAATGAACGAACCATATTTTTGAAGGTTGATGTAGAACTAATTGTTGCGATTTCAATTCGGAGCAGATTCCAGAGGATAGGAAGAGAGCAACCCAATCTTCTGCTTGAGAGCTCAATGCGAATGGGTATAGGGATCCATTTTGAATGTTCTGAAGTAGGGAATCTGTGATTTGAAGTTCTCAACGGTATTAATTGAACACATTGGTTAGAGTAGACTCTGTGAAACATAATCTGGAGAACCTTGAAATAATATAATTATAATAATATATAGAACACGATAATGAAAAGATCAATTAACAAGAAATAAATTTATTCAACTTACACTATGCAGTTATTGGTGATACGTCTGTTTTGAAGTGATACTAATGTTACAACTGATATTTTTAAGACTTAGAGAATACTGACATAATTAGGTTAGAAACGGAGAACAGCAGAAAGCAATACCTTTTTACGAGGCTCTTCTTCAATTGGGTAATATATTTCATAAATCATAGTTGGCTTGATTCATATTATTTTTATAGACTTGATGAATAGGGAAACAGTGATTTTATGTCATTAAACTATAAGACAAAACATTTGTTCAATTTTATTATATATTATATATTTATGGTTATTTTATTATATATTTATGGCCTTATTTAAGAAATTGTGATAATGAATAAAAGAGAGAGAGTGTGTGTGTAGAGCAGGGCTATCTATCATGCGGCCGCGGGCCACAATCTGGCTCGCCAACAACTGTTTAGAACAAAAAAAATCCAACACAAAAATTTTAGATTTTTTTTTTAGAAATAAGGAAGAACATGGCTAACCCCTTTTCGTATCTGAGGTGAATAAAAAAATAACCCTAAGAAACTTTGATGGAAGTTTTTTTTTTATTTAATCGCTGGCTCGCGAGATCTATGAAAAATTTTTTAGTGGCCGGCTGCTCAAAAAGTTTGGATAACTCTGGTGTAGGGTATAACCAATTCCCGTTTTCTTTAGTGTACTGTTAAAAACAAAAGCTTGTTCTAATTTTGCCAGTTTTGCTGCGAGCTGTTATTTTTTAATAACATAAGCTAACTTTCATTGTGGCGATTTGAAAAAATAAAAAAAAAATAAAATTACTTCTCCTCCAAAAGGTTAATAGCCAAAATTAAAGCCAGCTTAGTATTAAGGAACATATTAATCCCATTATATGAAAGAATTTAAAGATTTGGCTCAATTTTCATTCGCGGTCCAGTAATTCTTAAGAACTTAAGCGGACTGCATAAACCATATTTAATAAATTAATGATGTAACCGCGGGCGATATTTTCCCAAAAGTTATACAAACGTGCTTTATATTTTTTATAACTGAATTAAAATAAAAAAAACGTAAGTATGAATTATGATACTATAAGCTTCAAACGAAAAAAGGTGAATGTCGCTGTTAACGTATTTACGAATGTGATAGAATGATAGCGCTTTGGGAAAGTAATAATTTATCACCATACTCGGAATAGAGATCTTACATAGCTACTGTTTAATATAAAGTTACGTTTGTAATGAGAGAAATAGGATCAAAGAGTTGAGCACAGCAAAAAAAATAAATTTAAAATTGACATATGTCCAGGAGGTATAACCTAATTTGTACATAATAAATTCTCATTTATCCGCGGGAATTACATGTCTACCCGAAAAAATCGAATTTATGGATAATCCGAAAACCGGAAAATATCAGTAGAAATACTGAGCAAGCATTAAAATTTTGTAAAACTACTGATTATAATGGCAATGGTAATAACATCAAACATCTAGTTTTTAGTTCTGGATTTACATTTACTACAAAATTCTCCACCAGAATCACAACTAATTCTCAAATTTTGATCGATTATTGCACAACTAACACCCCCATTTTCACTCTCTGGAATACTTACATACCACATTAGTGATCATGCTCTAATTTTTCTTGTCATCAAAGCTTAAGATCTTCACTATTCCAAGAAGGTTCAAACTTATTTTCTTATTAAAGATTTTTCTGATAATACTTTATCTTCTCCAAAAATAAGCTTTCACTCGCTGACGTCACCAGTTCTCATTTTGAACAATGCCTAAGACGCCTATAGCCTCTTCTTTCAAATTTTAAAAAAGATATCTCCACTTCCTAAATTATTAAACCTATTCTTCCAGAACCACTGAAATAGCTTACGATCGTCAGATATTTTAATCGAAAAATTATTTACCTTTCATTTGTTTTCCAATTATTAGACTTCTATCTTCATGTTTTTAACACTATACGAAAAGGCATTCATTCTGACCTCATTTCATTACGCTTTCCTTAACATATCCACTTTACAAGAATATTAATGATTTAATACCAGAGTACTCACGGACGGAACTTGGACTCTCGCTCATCTGTTGCTTTGGCCCTAGGGTGTGGGATCTTCTTCCTAACTCACTTAAATCTGTTCATTCCTTTGCTCAATATAAAAAACTCATCCGCAGACATCTATTGGATAGAGAGAATCATGATATCATCATCCTTTCATAATTCATACTTTCCATGCCTATGTTGAACAACCAGCTTTTTTACTTTATTTACTCACGTATTACTTCCACTTCCATTAATTATATCCAATTCTGGACAGCCGGTACTTTGTCAGACCTCACAATCTTTACCCTTTGCTGCCCAGATGAGTCAACTTAACTTATAAATTGTAATTCATGATCACCTTATGTAAACAATTGTATGCGTCTCAATAAAGTTTAAATTGATTTAACATTGCACAGCAAATTCTGAGGCAGTAGAACAAAGAAAATTTTAATTAAGACACGTTTGGGAACAGTATTTGTCCGGATGTTAGGGGAACAATCACCCATGCAGCGATGGTGAGACATTTCCCTTAGTTGTCTCTGACATTCAATGGCCCGAAGACTATTTTATATTATGTGGAAACGAGTAGGCGAGTTGAGAGGCGCCTTTCAGTGTGTTAAATGGAACTCACCACATTTTTGGGATTTGAATTTTTTTTTCGTATCGTATAAACTTTAGTTTGGAATGACGTCAAGGGTTTAAAGAGAATTAAATGTTTTTATATACAGTATCTTTAAGTTGAATTTCAGCGTTAAAACTAATCGGTAATCTCCTGCATTTTGCGATTACTTTATTTTCAACAATCAAGTTACTCTTTTGTTTTTAGTGTTTGAGGGCGGATAATCGAAAATTTACCGTGTATATACATAAAAATGTAGCAAATTATGTATGTTAAAACGCTTTAAACACAATAACAGTGGTTTCAGTAGCCATATGCTACCCTTTTCATAACCAAACTGATACTATGATAATTCTTTATATACAATTTCTAGGCAGTGTGTCGCAATAGAATTAACCAAACAATCTAATTTAATTGTATTCATTATATGTGGCAACAAAATTAATTTTTAGGATGAATAAAGAGAAACGTACAAGATTTGAAATATGGGTATAAAAAATAAATATTCTATCAATAAATAAGCATTACTAAACTGATATATCGAACAAAATATTATTATCTTAATAATCTGACTTTCTCTCTTCTTCACTGCCATTTCCGTTGATACTAAAATAAAAATAGTAATAACATAACATTGGGGATACATACGGTCGAAACTACATATACGCAAATGGAGGCAGCAACGAAATTCTATGCATATAAGCGGTATTCTCTGAACTTGTTCAGTTCGGTTTACAGGGCATTTCTCCATTTGGGGATACCCTCCATCATGTAGTGCATTTCTTCCATTGGTCTCTGTTCTTCCAAGTGTCCGCATCAATATTGCTTTTTTCCATTGCCTCTTTTACCCCTGCCATCCATGTTTTATATGGTCTTCCTCCTTTTCTTCTCCTTCTCCCCACTGGCACACACTGCAACTTTTTCGGCCACCTTTCATCGCTCATTCTCATTACGTGTATAAGCAATCTAAGGCCCTTTCGTTGGATTTTTTTTTTAAATGGTTTTATTATTTTCCACTAAAATCAAAATGGTGTCATTTCTCACTTGGTCTAATCTTGTTTTTTTGCAACATCTAAGCAAAAAGTACATCTCGAATGCCTTAATGTTTTTCTCCAATTTGTTTGTTGTAGGCAAGGTTTCAATGCCTATGTAAGAATATTTTCAATGTTGATTTAAAAATTATTTTTTATTTTTCAGCGAAATTCCTTGGTTCCAGATAACCGGGTGTTGAATACGAATTGCCTTTCTAGCAAGACAGATTCTGTTCTCAATGCTCTCATAATTACTTACATCTTCTTCCATTATGGATCCCAAATATGTAAATTTCGAGCTTTTTGTGCAAATAATTTGCTCATTAAATTTTTAATGAATTTTATTATTAAATTAGATATTCTTATTTCTAATTTTATAAATCATACACATTATTTCAATATTTATAATCGCCAACTTTTTGTCAAATTTTAAGCAGATACGCAGTTCATTTTCATCTGCCATGTTCACAATAAATATAAACTAAAAAGTGCAAAAGAAGAAAGCAAAAAACTTGCAAATAGATTGGTAATCTTGTGGACCAATAAAAAACACTAAAGTCGTAATTCTCTGCCCCAAAACGTCTTCGTTACAAAATCAAATTTTGAAAGCGATTCCAGAAATCACAGAAAGAGGAGGAAGGTGCAAACAAAGCCATAAATAAGCTGGTAAGTGAAACTTCGAAAAGAATATAGGAGTTGATAGCCATTTCCGGTGGGGAAAGCCACTCCTTAAAAATAAGGGTTGCCAGCTATTTACTGTGATTGAAAACTTTCACTCGATGAAGGGAACAGTAGTTCTCGAAACGTTGCGAATATTTTTGCAGATGGTAAATGTCTTTTACCTTCTTCATTTGTATTTCGTATATTCCGACCAGTGTCAAATTTTACTAGTTATTATAACCCTTCTCATTGTGGAAACAATTATCAAATAGTTAACACATGAAGCCACCGGGGCGCATTTATGTGATTTTTCGTGAGAAACTCATAAATTTGACACTTACACCTAATCTCAAATTAGAGATTTGTTTTTGTAAAGAAAAAGAGATGCCCCCCCTCCCCTTAGCCCAAAATCGTACCGGGGACTCTTCATATAAACCGGTGTACTTAAACCTGTATGGTAGCAAGGACAAAATTTATTTCAAATTTATTTCTAGTATATCGTAAGTTTATTTCAAAAGGTATTCAAGTTTATTAGCCATAAATACACATCTTGTTTGATAAAAATAAACCTCAAGGGTCAAAAATGGACTTTGTATTTTTTAAAAACAGACCTTGTATTGTTAAAAGAACAGAGCCTTTATTGTTAAAAAGCAGACTGTGTATTGTTAAAAAAATAAATTACGTATTGATAAATATTTTTTTCAAAATACCGTCGGTTTTAACAAACTAATACGATGGTGAATGTTAACATAAGCTACCTATAATCATTAACATTTAAAGCGAATTTTTTTAAATACAATTATGGAAAAGAATTTGCGTACCAAGCCTTGACTTTCAAATTCTTTCATTTCGAAACTTCCAACAATATGATAAAGCTTTTAATATTCAATTGTCTTTTGCTTATAACTCATAATTCCTGCCGCACATCTTCTTTACCAAATTTATATAATATCAATTTTTGTAAAGTGTATTGTATGTTAAGTTTACCAAAACTATTATTATAGTAAAGCGCCGATTATCCAAACTTGGATTATCGTTGAACTCTCCAATTATCCAAGGAAAATGTTTGAAGGTCTTTAAATAACTAGCAAAATGTTACTACTACTGGTCCAACGTAACCAGTGACGGAACTTTGCTAGTTATTGCAAGCCCTGGTCAGGGCCGGCGCAAGTCAACTTAGCGCGTTAGGCAAACGACCTGTGTCCCGTCTCTTCGAGAAAATCGACCTACAGACACATTTTAAATAAAAAAAAAAAATAGTGTTATGCTTACATGCGTAATAAACCCTTAGACAAATTATTAAATATTACCCATAAGCTTAAGAATTTATCTCAATTATCTTATAGTATTAAGCAACTTAAAATTCTGTCGTGATGCCGCCCCACCAATATGGCCGCCCTAGGCGTCTGCCTAGTTCGCCTTATGGTTGCGCCGTGTTTGGTCCTGGTCAGTCGCTGTATTCTTTTGTTAATATCTTTGAATATTTCCGTACTCGCGGGGCGAACCAGGGCTGACAAGAGGTGGGATAGCAGGGGCCGCAGCGCGGGGGCCCGCGCTGGCAAGGACCTATGTGTAAGGCTAGTTTTGCTATTTGAAAGCCCAGAGAAGGTGTTCTCTAAATCCAGATTAATAAGATTTTGTACATTTTTAATGTACAGTTTTTTAATTATTCTTTATTAGCCTGTCTCGATTATTAAAAAAATAAATAATAGTAGCTTGCGTTAGTTCCTTTTTTCAGCAGTGATTTTGTAAAATAATTAAGTAATAAGTAAGTAAGTAAAAAAAAATGCTTTCTTATTTCATACTTTTTGTTCATTTAGTGATCAAACCCCTTCTCCCCCAAAAAAGAAAAAAAATATCTATGCCATTGCCCAGGGAAGGTGTCATGGGGGTCCGCGTTGGCTTTTGGCGCCCCTGGGGGGGGGGAACAAAGGAGAAGATGCACCCTCATTGTGAAGGAAACAGTACATATATACATACTCCCTGCATCTAAATCTAATAGTTTACCTATTTCACTAAGTTAAAAAGCTGATAATATTTATACGTCCACAAAATTTCGAAAAACCATATTTAATACTTCGTAAAATCGTTTCAATTTTTTGAAATCGATTGTCCAATTATCGGAAATTTTGATTATCTGCATTACCTTCGGCCCAATCTGTTCGCGCGCCCGAGAGTAATCTACGCTCTACTCTATTATTATTATTATTTATTTAAGTACATTAATTTTACGGAGAATACAACATTAATAGCTATAATGGAGCGTTATGAAACCAGAAAAAAAAGCGGAGATAATTAGAAATCTACCTCTAATTTAATGGCACTTCAATAAATGTTTCAATATTGTGCCCCCGCCATACGTACACAATCTGAAAAAAAAAATTAGATCGATGGGATTGCCAGTGCCTGTGGTGTGAGGACTGATTCCTTTTCGTAGATGGCGTTCCACGTTTTCGTCAATTTCATTAACTGATATTATCGATAGTCGTTTAAACTTAGCCATGCGAAAAAAATTTTATTTCATTTTTCTAACGCTCGCTTGGTCGCCTTCTTGAAATAGAGAACTCAAAGCCTTATTACATAAAGTGCCTTTTCTAAAGTTATATTAATCTGATGTCATGTTTCGACCGTCACAGTTGGTTGAGTGATTTCGGTTACTTCGCCAGCTCGTGCCTGTCGTACCCAATGCACATTGCTTCCGATATGTCGGTTACGATGAAGAAACAAGAAAAATATGGAACTGTGATACACACTTAACAGATATGACTTTTGTCACTTTAGATTTTATCTGTTATTTTTTTCCTAGATTTGCTTGATGGATCGCTTGATATAGATCGAAAGGAAACTAATTTTTTTTTCGCAACTTTAAAATAAAGCTTCATTTTAAAAAGAGCAACCAATGGAATTCAGGTTTTAATTTTTAAAACATACATTAGATTTCATAATTAAGCAATCATAATTTATAGTCACATTCTATTAATTTCTTGAGTTGTGTGAGTTAAATTGTAGGGTCAGTAGGTTATTGGCACTTAATATGAATTTAATTTAAATTGACACTATTAAAGCATTTGCTCATTATTTTAAAATGTAGATAAGTAAGGTTTGAGAAATACTTTGAAAATAAACTATCCATCCGCATACATCTTTTCAACTTATGGTGGTATACGTGTTTCTACGCATGCATTTATTATCAATGATGTAGGGCATATGTGTGTTTTCGGTGCAAAAATTATACTTTCGGGAAAATACAATTTAAAAACTTATACTAATAGATTAAATAAATAAATTTTACAATAAGTTTTAAAATATGGTAGAGCTCCGCCATGTTTCTAAACCTCATTGCAAAATTTATTAATTTGATCTACATGCGTCATTTTTTAAACTATGTTCTTTGAAAATTTAACATTTTAACTGAACAATATTTATGCACTATTATTATCAGTTGTGCAGTGAGTGCGATTGGGGAGATTGGCCAAAGGAGAGGTGTATTCCCAAAATATTTGTGCACTATCCTATTAATATAATCGCATTCTAACCCACACCCCCATACGTAAAACATGTGCCGTGTTAATGATATACGGTGGCAATCTTTCCGTATTGAGTGAATACTACAAAAAATCAGTAAAATATCTTAATTCTATCAATACTGTCAAAAACAGTATTGATATAATTAAGTGAAATTATACCCCGTAATTTGGCGCTCATATAGTTATCATTAATGACTTACTTCAGCTACAATTATACTATTTTGTGGGAAAAACTACAAAATAATAATTTCATAAAATAAATGTGATCCTACTTGTAAATACTATGGAAGCCGTGTACTCTCTATGAATGACGCGAATTTAATTGAAACTGTAAAAAGTATACTAAAAGCCACTTAAAAAGCTGGTGAAAACTAATATAAATAAACAAAATAGGAACTAATAATAATAATAAATAAAATAAATAGCGTTTCTCTCTAATATATTGGAAAGCTGGTTACTCGTCCTATTTTAAACACTGTTAGAAATGGGAAAATTAAATGTAACATTTATAAGGATAATATATGGCTTTGTATACATATATAAATGAAAATTTATAAATGAAATATTGCATCTACTGTGCATGATGGTCAATTAGAACTATGATGAATTAATTTACAAAGTGAAATTTTGCATTTTTTTTTATGGCATCAAGACTGACCATGGCAGAAGCGGACTGGATCCTCTCAAAGGGCGCATACCTTAGATTATGGGAGAGGGCGAGTCCTTGCCCATTCAGAGGCGCGAGTCCTTGTGGGCCCACCTACCCAGGGGCCGGTTGGCCGGCGGCTCAGTCCGCCCCTGGACCATGGTGTCAAAATTTATTCAGCGACCCAATAAGCAAATGCCTAGCGCGCATCACAACAACTATATCACTAATAAAAGTTCTACCTTTTTTTTTTATATTTAAATATCATAAATATGTTGTATCATTTTGCAATAGACGAAGTTAGTTGTGAAGAAACAATTCGTTTTAATTCTAAAGTGGACTTAAAATGTCCACAAACGGATCTCAAATTCCTTAATAACATTCTTTCATTAAGAAACGCCAATACTTTAATAATATTATTTTATTTAATAAGTACATTAATACAGGGGTGGACTGGGTCCTCTCAAAGGGCACATACCTTGGATTATCGCAGGAAGGGGGGGAGCGAGCCCATTCGGGGGCGCGAGTCCTATCACCCATAAGAGCCCACCAGCCCAGGGGACCCCTGCATTAATATTAATGTACTGTGTGTTAAATTTCGCAAATGGCATTGTTACTACGGACAATGGAAGTTGAAGACCTTTCCAAAGAGAAAGCAAGAAGAGAAAAAAAAACAGCAGCAAAGTGTAAGAAAGAATTTCAACACACACACACATGTGTACAAAAAGTATAAAGTAACCCCATTAAAATTCACAAAAATGATTCATTTAGACTTTATATCGGGGCTATGTGGACATTTTATGACGTTGTAATCGAGGCAAACTAACATCATGCGTATAAGGATCGCGATGAGACTTCGGATATTTGACTTTATTACTAGGTTCTACTAGGTAGGTTCTACTAGGTTTGACTTTATTACTAGGTAGGTTTATTATTAGGTTCTACACTGTATGGAATAATATACTTAATGGCCTCTTTATAAATATTTAAAAATAAAATGCAGAATTATTCATATATAATTAGAATTAATCGATTTTAAACCATCGTGCTATTTTAGATATAAATCGATTAAAATATCGCTTTTTCTCTTCCGAGGCGGAAAATGATGGTATGTGTAAGCCATAATTACATAAAATTCCTTCCACAGATTTGCATTCCGCTCAACTTGTTACATGTCTATTTTTAGGTTAACAAACTTCTTTTTGTTTTACCAGAAGTCATGCCATAATGCTCGTATTACCATCAATAACCTAATCCTTTACAAATGGATGTCTTCTTGTGCGAAAAATTGAAAATATTTTCTTTTCTCTTCTAAGTAGGAAAAGAGAGTTCGTCACGCTCTGGGTAGTTTGCGGAAGAGAAAGAATTCGAAAGAAAGTTTTTTTCAGTTAAATAACAAAAACATATTCAAGTGCATTAAGCATCTAGCTTTTCAAAATCAAATAGTAACACACGAGTGGTGTGAAATACGTTGATTGGAAAAAAATGAGAAGAAATTTTTAATCAGACTTCGATTTCATGGTCTTTAAAGAATTTTAATTATGCGGCTATGCAAACGCTCGTGAAATATAACTAATATGGGTAAATTGTTTATTGTATCTTATGTCGCAGAAGAATTTTGGTGTTTATTTTCCGAATTCCCCCTTAAAGGAAGATTTCCCCTATTTCCGACGAAAAGGAAACATTTCTTATGCCCTAATTACTTTAAGAACAAGTATGAATTTTCACGAGAGCACCCTATAATCATATTTCCTGCCATAAGCGGAAGTGAAAAATACTTAAGCACGCGGAAAAAAACGGAACAGGTATTTAACTATTGCTTTCAATGAATCAGGCGCTTCCGATCCGTAGGTAATGGAGCAATAAATGTCATTTGTGCATTAAAATACACCAGGAAAAACATCGTTCAATCCTTACAAAATAACTTTTTTTCCCACTCCTTGATGAGTTCCTTTTATGTGAAATGTACGAGTCATCATAAAGGAGTGTATTTAGAATTCAACTTCTAAATAAATATCCTAAAAGAAATTGACATCAAGCCAAATAAATTTTAAAGCAACGTGTCTATAAGATAATTTTTTCACAGAATACCAAACCTTTAATTTTAGTTTCTACAAATGTGAGTCAATAATAATAATAATAATAATAATAATAATAATAATAATAACAAATTTATTTAACAGCTAGACAAGAATATAAAAGTACATTAGTTGGATATGAGATAATGAATAGAATCAGCTACTTGAGGGATAATCGGAAAAAAAAGGCTGATGTTAAAATCAGATAAACGGATTTCGATCACCCCAATAGCAAGATATGAATTCATCTATGGTAAAGTCATGATGGAATAGTAAACATGTTTTTAATCTTGACCTAAATAAGGTCTCATTATATACGAAAATTAGGGTAATAGGTAACGAGTTCTAAATTCTAAGATCTTTAGAAATTATATGATTAAATATATAAGAAAAAATTTGAAGATTAACTTCAGACAAACGAGCCATTCACTCGCAAAGGATTGTGATCAGATCTCCAAGTTATGTCAATGATATCCTGGCGAAGATTGATTTTGATACATTAATACATTAGTAGAGCCATACGATGTTGGGCAGGTTTATGGAAAAGTAATATTCCAAAGTATGACCACATATCTTGAGGTCTACCCATTCCAACACACTCAATTTTCAATACTGATCCTTGAATTTGTTCAATTTTATTAATGTATTGAAGTGACTTAACTATTGAAGGACTTAAATTGGAATGATCATATAAATAAAATAGCAAAGAAAATTAGTACAAGATTAAGAATAATAAAAAAAAGGCAGCAGGATCATTGTCAAAATCTCTTTTAATAGAATTATATTATGCTTTTGTTCATTCTCACTTAATATGCTGTAACAACTTATGGTGGAACATGAGTAGCATTTTCGTACGCAGGGGGTGAAGTGTTGATCGGGTTGTAACCCCCATTGCAATGGAATATATATTTAACATAGGAATATGTGAGTTGTAGCTCTGTAACCCCCATTGAACCCATAACCCCCCCACTTATGAATGCTCTGCGTACGCCTATGATTCGAACCCCTGGTGCCTAGAGTACCAAACCCCGAATTACGCTAAAGAAAAAAAAAGGCACCCGTGCTATATAGCTTACCAATGGAATCGAAACCGGATTAATACACAATAATAAATAAATAAGGAACTTCTTGCCAATATGACACCATAGTGTTTTAGTATTTGATATCTTTCACGTGTAGCTTTCATAATATAGAAAACTATCATTAATAAGTCAAATAGTGATACACTGTGCGAAACTACTAAATAAAAATAAAAAAAAAACACAAATTAACGCAATTTAATTTCGAAAACATCGACAACTGTTTCAATAGCACGTGTCTATTTTCGTCAGAATGATACAACTAATACGGTGTTTAATGTTGCTATTCAAATAATGCCATAGCCTAGATCCGGGGTCTTCAACCTTTTTCAGTCCAAGGGCCAATTTTGCTTATTTTGATGGCCAGCGGGCCGCGCTACTATATCAGAGGAATATTAGCATCGAGCAAAGGCGGATTCTGTGGGCGCCCCCCCCCCACCCCCACTCCACCAAATACTGGCTCAACCTTTGTTGCTGTTTTTTCTTAGGTCTCTATGTTAGTTTGGATCCCCCACTTGAAAACATTTTCTGAAACCGCCTCTGAATATATGTATTGCAATTTAAATACAAGTGGAAGCAAAACACATTTACAATACTTTTAGTTATTAATATAAGGTGTGTCCCACCGAAATAAAGCCACCGTGATTGTGTGCCATGACTGGACACGAA
Organism: Dysdera silvatica; assembly: GCA_006491805.2. Taxonomy (NCBI): domain Eukaryota; kingdom Metazoa; phylum Arthropoda; class Arachnida; order Araneae; family Dysderidae; genus Dysdera; species Dysdera silvatica. Next base: position 126,533,169 of record QLNU02015270.1, read on the forward strand.
ACAAACCAATAAGAACGCAGCAAATATATTAAGAAAGTCTATATACAAATACATATTTACAAGGAGTAACTCACTCCCTGCCCCACCTGGGCAGGAAAAAAAATGAACATGTAAAAAAATAGGGGGAAAAAATGTCCCGCCGAAATAAAGCCACTACTGTTAATAGCCAATATATCCGCCATGATTATATATGACTTGGAAAACACGATGTGGCATACCATTTACCAATCCCTGGAGGACAGTGGCATCAATATTATCCCAGACTTCAATGATGGCAGCCTTCAATTCTGCCACAGACTGAAACTGTCTGCCATTGGCATATACAGCCCTACTGAGGTTACCCCCACACATTTTCTTGGGAAATAAGATCAAGGGAAAGGGCAGGCCACTCCATGACATGCACCCCATTATGCAAAAAACATTCACAAGAGGGTTTTGCAACGTGAATGCGGGTGTTATCTTGCTGGAAAATCCAACTTGGGCCACCAATTCTCTCTGCAAATGGCAGTAACTGGATTTCTAGCATTTCTTGGTAATCGGTAGCCTTTATGCGGCCTAAGGGGAAAGCCAGGTTAAGTTTACCACCATAGCCGAAGCCTCCCCACACCATTAATGAGCCTCCACCTTATTATCTTTTGGAGAAGATTTCCTCTTCTTCCCTCATGCCATGCCAATAGAACGCAAGACCGTCTGGGCCATACAAATTAAATTTTTCTCATCTGAGAATATAACACGATGCCACTGGTCCTTCCAGGTTTGATGATATTTGGCCCAATCTACTATCCTTTGCTTGTGAATAGCTTTCAACATGGGCTGCTGTTTCCTTTTTTTATATTGGAAGTTTTTTGTATATTTTACAATCCGTGACAGGGTTGATTTTGTCACAGGGATGTTATCCTCTTTGGCCAATTGTCTGAGGGAAATACCACCTTGTGAAAAACGATGCACAATATCTCTTTCCTGCCTGGAAGTCATTTTTCTGCCTATACACCTCCTTTTTTGATACCTATAAGCATTGCCCTGATTCACAAAATTGTCTATTACGGTTTTAGATCGTTTGATTTGCTTAGATATTTGTCTGTGTGAAAGACTTTGTTCCTTAAAAGCTGTTAGCTGGCCTTTCTCGAACTCTGATAGCTGGGTTCCCTTTCCCATTGCAATACTGCAGGAGAAATAGAAAATACAACCTTCTGAAATCAATGTTCGACTGGGATAGAACAGGTAAGTTATTTGACAACTTCCTGACGTCATAAGCTTGAACGTCGGGAGTTGCCCGTAACGCTTATAGGGATGGTGGCTTTATTTCGGCGGGACACATTTTCCTCTCTTTTTTACACGTTCATTTTTCCCCCCGCCCAGATGGAGCAGGGAGTGAGTTACTCCTTGCAAATATGTATTTGTATATAGACTTTCTTAATATATTTGTTTCGTTCTTATTTGTTTGTCTCGTGTCCAGTTACGGCATATAATCACGGTGGCTTTATTTCGGTGGGACACACCTTATAAAGCGAAATCAAACCTTTTAGTGAGATTTTTAGCACTGTTTATTTTTAACAAACCTTGCACTATCACTTCTTATTTGTGATGTAATCCTGAGAGTATTTTCAACATGGACGTCTATTATTCTGGTCCGAACTTTTGATTTTACATACTTCATTCCTGACAAACGCACTAGCGTACGTAGAGGGGTTGATGGGGGTTGTAACCCCCCATTGTGATGAAATTTTGTATATAAGGGAATATGAATATCTGGAGTTTTTGCTCCATACCCCCGCCCTAGCCCCCCCCCCCATTATAAGCCTGAAATCTTCTTCATAAACTTTCTGTGTATGCCTATACGCAGGTATAAGTGTTCCTGAACAGTGATATTTTCAGAGAATGCAGTCAGATGGTTCAGAAGATGTTTTTATGGACATATTTAGAATAGAATTCAATAAGTTCTAAGTTGATTTTTTTTTAATCACCGTTGCACTGCAAATCAATAAAACTAACCCTAATGCCCGTATACGCTAGAAAAC
>QLNU02015270.1:126535286-126547019 GCA_006491805.2 Dysdera silvatica
CCTCTGATTTTTTTTTAATTTATTGCAATTACAAATATTGTAATATTAACATATATCAAAGTTTATGTACTTTGAACTTTATGGAGAGGGGGAATTGGGTGAGAAATGAAGAATTTTACCTATGGCGCTCTTATAGCCAGGACTTGTGGCTCTATTGGGAAATTCCAAACTGCCTATGAGAAAAATGTTAATATTTACATATATATATATCGATAGGGCAAATGAGGCCGCGCCCCTACTGTCCCTGGCTTGTCTACAGGTCTGATTCCGTTACAACGAAAGTCTCTTGGCAACGAAATATTTTAGCCGTCCCGTGTGGAGTTCGTCATAACAATCTATTGTACTAATGACAGACTTTAATTCCATAATGTAATTTGAAATTTCGCTTCAACTTAATATATTCAAATTAGTTTTGTGTCGTCATTACTGCACTTCACTTCATCCGCCAATATAATCTAAGGGTTGGGAACCTTCAAGTATTACTTAAGAACCTTGAGGGGGGGGGGGCAAAACATTGCTCATATATTACTTGAACTCTCCTTAATACATCTGTGTATATATAAAAGGAAATTTTCCTAAACTTACACTTCAGCTATTTAAGAAATTAAAGTATTATGATGTAATGTTTTGAATAACGTGAAAATTGAAAATACTCTGTTTTCAATTTTACAAAACAAAAATGTCTAACTTGCAAATCTGGCCCTTTTTATTCATTTATTTTCAACACTTTTATATGTGATAAGAGGGATCACCATCTTTGAAAATCGACTATTTTTCTGATAACAGCGTTTTATGACATATTTTATGGATTAACCTCCAAATTCAAAAATTCATGTAGTTTCTTCAAAACTGTAAGTTACTTGCCGCAGAAGTATAAATCTTAAGAAGGTATTGCAAGTTTGCACGATGCTCTCTGTAATGGGATTTGCTATTTTGTCTAAACGAAGATAGATTTGTTACCAGTAATTTCGCCGTTACGTCCGTAATGGTACCAGCACCCGATTCAATGAATGTCTTAATCCCTTCCCCATTTTCCACTCCGCTTCACTACTTGATTTGCCAATCACATGGTAAGCTGAAGCCATTTGGCTAACTGTGCACGAGGCGAGAACGTATACAGTGATGTAACAGTCAGTCAGTGAACAGGCTTAGATCAAACAAAACCCTTTGGCTTGAGGTGGATGGGCTATACCTTGGGGATGAACAATTCCTCTTTTTTTAGCATGAAGAAAAGTATTGGCCGAATATAAGAAAAAAGTACATTTCATATGATTTGTGACATGCATTGAGAGACAAAAAAGCAATTTGTTGTAACTTGAAAATTATTACATTACTTTTCCTACGAAGCAATATTGTAATGTATCCATAATTTTAATCAACCTCAAAATTACAAAATGCATAACGATTTTGCGATTCTTTGAATTTTGATATTCGGAAATGTGGGATAATTCTGCGAATTTCAAAAACAAATATATCAATCTCATCATCAGCTAGAATGATAATAGAAAAGACTTTGGCGTACATTTATTTTTATGATGCGAAATGAAGTCCCAAAATTCGTGAAACTTTAAAAAATAACCAGTGGCAGCCAGTCCTTGAGAGCTGCAGAAACCCTTACAATTTATTTCAAAAATTGTAATTTTATCTGTTCATTTAATAAATTCATTCAAATCATAAAATTATAATTTTATTTATTCGTGCTTAGCCATTCGTAAATCTTTAAGCCTTCAACACTAACTTAACTGTATTAATATTCTCTGTTTCTAAAGTCTCCCTCGTCATAAAAGTAGCATGTGATTGTGTCAATATCACTCTTGTCCTTTTTCTTGCCTGACTTTCAGATAACGACAACGTCGCTGCGAATTCCACCGACCGATGAAAAAGGCGATTAAAACCATATCACACACAAGTATTTAGGCACTGCACTAAGGAAAACAAAGCCAAACTTTGGAAATCAATCAAAAATTATCACTGCCCTCAGCACCTCACTCTCGACTAACCAAGAGAAACATCTGAATCTTGACGGAAGCCACTTATTGATAGTCTTCTCATTTTTGGAAACCTATGTAGATACAAAAGATTAGTATGTTTCAAAAGCAAAGGGTAAAAAATATCAATTAACGCAATATTAAACACCAACTTAATCATTAGATGTTAAATTGACTGATGATTTAATGATTTAATAATTAAATACCAATTTGTTTATCAGCTTTTCATTTAATAATTTAATATCATAATCGTTAACCAACATTTTCTTAATTTCAAATTCCCAACACGCGATAACTCAACTATAACGCACCCGATGTATATTAAAAATTCTCTACATGGTTGAATAATTTCTATTATTATTATTGGTTGTCATAACTTTTGCTACAGTTCCTGAGAAGTACCTAAGCCTCCTTAATGATCGTCGCCTATTCTCCTCTATCCAAGGCCTTTCTTTGATATCCACCTACTCCCATTAATTATTATTGGATAGAATTATCCCATAGAATTATTGGCTGCTTATATTGAGTTTAAAATTTATTGAGATATTATTTATTTGATCTAATTAATTAGGCCTTTGGTGTTTTTTCCTTAATATGTGATATTTTTAAGCTCATTTATGTGTCTATCTTATTCACATCTTAACTATCCTGTATATTTATCTTACGTATTCTGCATATTTTGAACTTATATATTTTGTATATTTAAATTAGATAACATATATTTTTTCTCTCACATATTTTGTTTATCTACCTTACATCACGTATTGTACGCTTATTTTATATACAGTAAAACATCCATATGACGAACTTCCATATAGCAAAATTCTGGTAAAAGCGAAGTTTTGGTAAATCCCCATGGTCATTACATATGAAAGTGTTTCTATATAACGAAATAAATTTCTATATAACGACTAAAACAGAAAATCGAGTGGTCACGTCAGTGACATCGGTTTCCCAAATACCTTCGGAATACAATACGATTTTAAGGTAAGTGGCAAACGAACAGAATGAGGCACATCTAAGGGACTTTAAACTCCCTAATAAAGAGTTTTCCTAAGCACACACACACACACACACACTCCTGTGTCTGATTGCCCCATGCAGTGGAAAGCTACTAGGATAGTAAGTAACAAGCCCCAATTGTCCTTGAATACACTGTATTATTTGAATAGTATTACTTGTCGCGCTTTTTTGCTCGGTTGATTACCAGAAATCCAGACCTTGCAAATTTCCCACAGGGGTGCTAACACTTTTATGATGAATCAACACCGCCATTTGTTGTGCAGCAGGATGTTAGAAATTTTTCTACAAAAGCATGAATGTGTATGAAAGAAGCATTAAATACGTTTTCATTTTAAGGTAAGAATTGTTCAACTCTCTTTTATACGCATGTATATTTCACACTTAAAAACATCTATTTTTAAATGGTTGAATGTTATTTATGAGAAACAGTCGTTTACTGAAAAATGGGATTTTAATTGTGGTACCATATCGCCCTGCCTTGGTTCATGAATACATCGTTTCCACATAGCAAATTTTCTATATAACGAAATTTTTTCATGGAACCATCCATTTCGTTATATGGAGGTTCTACTGTATTTAATGTGTTAAATATGGGAAGAAAAGGTACACACTGCGTTTTACCTGGTAATGAACTTTAATGTCATGGGTATATCAGATATTTTCTATGAACTATCTTTTCCTATGACACCCGCAGGTTGAAAAGGTAATGGAAATAATTTACATCTAATAAATGATCAACAATAGTGACCCTATTCTTTGATCTTGATATTTTCTTTATTCAGAGACTTCTATGTAGCAACTAAAATTTTTTACACCACTTATATATAAACACCACATATAAGCCAATATTCATACAGAAAGATAATTAACCGGGAAATTGTCAAAGTTTAAAAACCCAGAACTTCGTCAACGACTTAAAAATGCTAATGACCAGGAAAAGGAATCGATGCCCAAAATAAGAACAGCTTCAACAATACGTCTTCACATACCAACCGATTTGCGATTTACGTTCAATAATGTGATTCACTCAAATAACAATGACCTGCTGCTTCTTGTTCAAGAAACAAGCTTTTAGAGAGGAAAAGCGCTATGAAAATAGTTGGGGGAAATGAAAATATTTGCAAATCTGGTAAAACACACACACTTCTGAGTTCTTTATTTAATAATATGGATTAGCCATAGATATCTGATTCATATTCAATTTGAAATGCAAAATAATTATTAATTTCCGTTCAATGACTTCGGATTAGACACGCGTAATTACAGTGCTCTGTTTACATATATCGTTTACTTCCAAAGCATTTATCAAATTTTTCCTAGTGATATGCAACATAATTATCATAATTGGTTAGAAAGATGATTGATCTGCTTGTGTTTTAAGCTGCAGCTAATTACAGACTATTTCACTTTTTACTACTAAATAATTTAAAGGAAATTAAGAGCCAAAGCTAACGTTTCCGGCTTAAACTAGAGTTCTTTTACTTATATACGTAATCGTATGGCGGTTTAATATTGCTTCCCTGCTCATGATGATGATAATAATGTATTCAATTTTAAATTACATTAATATAAAGAGTTCTAGATTGAGACGAAAATTTTGGGTGTGAGAACTTAATTGTTTTAATTAGTTCCATCACCAATCTTCTCTTTATTGCCTGAATTTAAAATTTATAAACAATTACAACTCTTAATTATTAGCAGTAAATTATAACATTTCGACGATAAAATAATGAATGACTCTTGAAGGACATATAAGTCCCGGTATCTAGCACTGTCGTGACTAGTCCTTAAACGAAAATCAATAAAAAAGTCCTTAAACAAAAGACAACGGAAGCTACAGGACATACTTATGGCATTTACAGTATCATCTCAGGTAGCCCAAGGAGACCCAAGTTCCCAACTCAAACAGGACCCCTGAATTGGCAAAATTTGTTATATGCATTCTCTCATTCTAAAAATCTAGAAATTTAGAAATTAGTGTAAAATGGGCCATGAAAATTATCGTCCGGACCCCGAATACGCTACAATACATAGTCTTCTTTAAAGTATTATATGTACGTTTACCGAGATAAACTTACTATTCGCTCATGTTCATGCTGGAAGCATTTTTGAAAGCCCTTACACCATGTATTTTCAATGTTATATTTTATCTCATGCTCTTTTTATCTTGGAACCTCTTACATTTTTACCGTTTAAATGCTATAATTAAAAAAGAAAGTAACGTCTCTGATGGTAATTGAACAATTTCATGTTCCTCCAAACCTATTGCACATTCATCATTCTTGGAGCAACTTCGGGTTGCTTTACGAGGAATTGCGCCCTGATTCCAGAACTTAAGTATAATACCTTCTTTTGAGAATTTGACATGACGAAGATCACTTATCACACATCACACTACAGATGTGAAGGAGTTGAAAGACCGCGTGTTAGAAAGAAAATGGGAGTTTTACATCAGATATTCTGCCCCTAAGCTTAGGGATTACGAGCTACTTTTCTGTATTAATATACCGTAAGTAATTCAAAGCACACATCCCAAGTACCTTCCAAGTTATGACAGTACTCCCAATGTTTTTTTTTTTGAAGAGATGAAGTACTAATCAAAAGCATTCGTGAATATTATGTAATGACAACATTTAAAACGAAAAATATGATTTTCAATTCCCACCAACTCTAAAAATTTAAAACTATTAGTGGCATCTTATATATGCGTTCTAGAAAATAAATACAAATGTATGGTGGAACAATAATAATAATAAAATTTGTTTATTCAACCCAATTTTTATACAATTTTCGTGAAGTACGTATCATAAACATGTTGAGAAAACATAGAATAGAATAATAAAATCATAGCATACGTATTTTCGTTACATCAATCCATGTTTCAACTTTATGATTTGGTAATTTTGAGTGAAGGCTAAACAAACAAAAGTTTCCCATGAAAACTAATATCATGATAACTTTAAAGGAGCTGAATTTTGGTTCAACTGATTTCATTTCGTGTAAAAAAAGAGTTAAAAATCAACTTATACTTAAATCCGCGCATTCGATCTAATTGAATATTTAATATGTATATAAAATCTTCTTTCAAAATATTAATGAAATATAAACGCAACTTCTAAATATATATCAAGATATTCTATATTTCATAACAAAAAAAATAAGAATTAACACAGCAATAGATCTGAAGGCGACAAATCGCGAAGTACAGTACTCGTCAGACATGAACTGTACTCATCGATCTCAATCAATTAATAATAAACTAGATCGTTGATTTGACACCATCCTGAGTGTACAGTACGTTTTTTTTTTTCTTTACTCAAAGCAGAGATGATAGTATGAACCTTACATAAAATGGGAAGTGTCAAAACTTAACTGCATTAAAATTAATTTTCCTTCGAATATCAAAAAATCAATTGCATTTCATTTGACTGTCAGAAACTGTCTTTGGATATTCGTGGCATCATTAGTAATTTTGGTTTAAGACATTTCATATTCTTTTACGTTTTTTAAATCACACAGAAAAATGTGTAGTCAAATAAATTGTCAATATTTCTCAAAGATTTACTTGTACCTAAAGCGCATAAAGTTTCTTTGCGCACACAGCAGCTTTAAAATTATAAATTAGATTTAAATTAAATTTTTCAAGCTCTTCTCAGAGGATTATTGATCGGACAATGGCTAAAGAAACTGATTACAAAAAACGTTTTTAATTATGGTTTTGGTTTCAGTTTCACGCGAAATATCCAATAAGGTTTTTTTAACATTAAACGAGGCTTAAAAAATATAATTTGCTTAGAGTGAAATTATATGATTAAAATAATGTACAAAATTGAATTTTTTGTGTTTTCTATATATTCTTTTATATTGAATATATACTAAAATTAAATGATAAAAGCGTAATAAGCATAAACAAAGATGTGGATACAGATCTTGATTGTTTGCTGACTAACAGTTCATTATAGTTCGAGAATTGCTCCCCTAATGCTTAAGATGTTCAGATTCTTCGGAAAACTGGAAGTTCCGGCGCAGAATAACACTTGCTGACCTTGATCCGTAAAATTCACAAAGAAACAATAATATATAATAATAATCTTTATTTAGTTACCATCTATATTATTTAATCAACATGTCTGTACACAGATACTTGCCTAACAGCCAACACAATGTAGGAGGTTCGGAGAAAATACACAAATATAACCGGCTCCAGACCTGAAAAAAATATATCACGAAAGAATTGACTTATCGTTTTTTACTACAATTTTTTAATAAGAAAATAAAATGCATTTTTTGGTTTAGAAAGAGAGAATATACGTGGGAGATTAGGAGTCTGGATTTATTTTTTTAATACGTTAAAATAGTTGATCTTTTTTGAGTCAGTATTATTTAGCACGTGGACATAACTTATGTATTGTTAGTGAAAAGAGAAGGATTGGAAGAGGTTTCAGCGGAGCTTGATTAACACACGGGCCTTCGGGGCCGTGACCTTGGACCCCCCATATTATTGGGGCTCCTAAATTTTGTATATTATTATATTTTTTAGAAAATACAGTTTCCATTTTTTGAAATAAAAGATAATGCTTCTGTATTAATATTACATTCTTTCTTAATTATAACTTGGGCGTCATTGAAAATGGCTGTAAACTATTGATTATGCAGCTAATATACATAAGAAGAGTTTGCATTTTTTACTTACTTATTGGACAATTTTGTTGCGAGTACGTGGGTAGGGGCCCTAATGAATACTAGGTCTTGAGATCCACTTTGTCTTGATTTGGCCCTGGGTAGATGTAGTCCATTAAGAATGAAAAGAAATTTCTCCGTACATAAAATATGAAAACATATATCTGAAACCTATATTATATATGAGATGTTACAGTCTGGAAGGAAATTGTATTTCAATTTAATGGCGATGAATCGCCATTTTCATTATATTCCTGTATGACAAAAATAGGACATTTTAAATTCATTTTCATATAATTTAAATAACCGGAATTTATATACAAAGAGTACGGTTATGATACTTTAAAATTTGATTGGTATCGTATCTACACTTTTTCATGCGAAATCTTGAGTTACTTAATAACTTAATATCATAATTTAATATCGTAACTTAGTAACTTTAAAATATGAGGCGTTTTAATTGAGTTGTTTGTAAAATAAATAATAGAAGCTATCCTTTAACACTAGTGACCAAATCTTCATAGCCCAAAGTTGATTTTCAACACTGTTGGATCACAAACGTCAATTTGTACTGCACACGTCTGAACTAATGAAAATGAATCTTAGACCTGTCACAGAAGCGTTTCTTTTAAAGAAATCACTCCCATGTTTTTTAGAACAAGAACAACTAATTTAAAAAAAAATGCCGAAGAGAGGAAATTTTAAAAATAAATCACCCTCTTTTTGCCTGACCTCTAACGTAAATTAATGTATTCACGTCGAGAATATGTGAAATGACGCCCAACAGGTAAAATAAAAAAAAGGCTCAAATGTGACAGTTATCGCGTTCATCCTTGCGTAGCCCCCACTTTCACGGACGTCTTCCTATCCCAGAAGATTCGTAAGGAGCAGAGTACGAGCGAGTTCATCTTCAAGTGTTTCCTTTCGTTATTCTTCAATGCGGAGCAGTGTTACTAACTCACTCTAGGTGGAGGAACTGCTAGCAAAATGTAGGACAACAGAACCAATCGCACCCGGTGCCGAAGTACCACTTCCACCTTAGGATTATCCTCTGGATATCCTCGCACGAACATTTCTGGATCCTGGAACAGGGTACCACGGGCCCCAATTCAACCATTTCACTCCCTGTGAACGAACGCATGCCGTTCACTACAAATTAAACACAAAAAATCAAAACTAAACGGTAGCAACTTGATGTAAACCAATCACCGACAGTCTTCTAGGGAAGGGGAGGAGCGTGTCGAATTTCCTTTGACGTGTCTCAATACGGTTTTAGTCTAAAGTATAAAAGTGGAAGCCGATTAGCTATTGGCATCAAAGGGATTTCCAATCATCTGGAGTAATACAATGAAGTTGAAGGTAAGTAAATACCATTCCACATTGGATACAATCGTCCCTTTGGATATATATGCCGCGAAATATTGGGTTTCTTTTCAAGAAACATCGTCCATGGGTTATTGTGAGTATGTTTATATGCGAAGAGTGTATGCCTGAGAAAACCTATTAGTTCTTTAGAAAAGAGAATTTAAAATTTTAAGTATATAATCAGAATTTATATCAGTCTTCTAACGTAAACGATATCCATCCGGCGCATGCTGTCTGCAAAGCAAGATTTTAATATGAGGATTTATGACTCTTATAATCTCTCCAGTAAGCTTTACTTAGTTTTTTCTATCTCGTAATGTATAAGCGAGATCAATAATAATTATTGATAAATTTTATCGCAAATTGGAAGAGATATCAATAAAATTATTGATAAATTCTATCGCAAATTGGAAGAGAGATGAATAATAATTATTGATAAATTCTATCTCACATTGGAAGAGAGGTCAATAATGATTATTGAGAAATTCTATCGCATAGTGATTATAAAATTTGAAAGTTGTTATAAGTTAAAATATAATTTTATACCTATATATTTGGCATCTTAAGAGCTGCATTTTCCAGTATTGTTTTTTTCCTTTGTTTACTATCTCATTTTCCATATCAATAACATTAGTCTAATACAAATCATGAGCTAAAAGTATGTTCAGATAGTATGATGTCACCTTTATCCGTACACTCCCATTTTAAAATGTATTTTCTTTAGTTCTTTCTTAAATAGGGAATTAGAAAATTATTATTAAATCTTAAGTCGGTAATTTTATATAATAATTTAAAAGTGCGATATAAAATATATTTTTATTACACAATATAACTTTCCGCAGTTCGGGCAGGAGCTCCCGCCCGTACTGCGGAAGGTCGTGGGATCGTGCCCCACCGAACACAAAAAACATTTCTTTTCTTTGCGAACGTTTCATTATCTAGTCATAATATAACATCGGCGTTACTATTACTACGCCTAAAAAACGTTGATAAAAATTGTTTCTTAATTTAATCTGCGTAGTGTTCGACTTGTATAAATGAAAAAAAAAGACAAATTAATTTAAAATAAGATAAAGAAAAATGTATTATTTAAATTTCTTCCTTACAAACGTTCTTTTCTACATAACATAATTTTTGTATTGACTTGGAGGAAGAAACAACTTTAACATTTTTTAAATAATAAGGAAAATTTGCTTTTAATTTGTACCTTTGCATTTATTCTTCCTGCGTTAAAAATGTTAGGAGAGAATATAGAGCAATCGCCGTTATATTTTAAGACGCTTCAACAACGGTTCAGTACCCTTTAGTACCGTGGTAATTTCAATTAACTCTCTAACGAGAAAATTGACGAGAAAATTTCTCTTTGTGAAAGTAAACGACGTCGTTCATTCATGCATAAGCCGCCCGAAGCTCTTGCTGAAAATAGCAGAAGTCAACATCCGTTGCTACACAAATTACTCGCTCTATAGATTTCAGTCTATTTAAGAAAGATGCTTCTATTTTGTTAGAGAATGATAATAAATATACATAGTAGTACATAAAATCATCCGGATAATAAAATATAATGTATATATATAAGAGAATGTTACTTGTACGTCATTAGATCCGAAATTATTTTTTGCTTATTTATCTTCTCTTTTAATTGATTTTCCCATTTTAATTGATGATCTGCCCATTTATTGATCTTTTTTTCTTTTATTTGCTATTTTTATTAATTATAATTTGATATATAAGGATGTAAGATATTATTACCCTTCACAGGGATAACACAATTGCCAAATAATGGTCAACACGGAAAAGCCTCGGGGGCGAGATTTTTGTGAGTTTTCGTGGGGGAATTTATTATACTTAATAATTTTCGACACCCACCATGTAACCTCAAGATAGAGCTTTTTTGTTTAGGAGAAAAAAAAAAGAGACGCCGTCTCCATCCTGGAGACGAATCAGGGTCCCTCCACCCAGAGTATCTTGACCACCAGACGAACCAGGACAGGACCAACCCTCTCTTTTTTTTTCCCTATATAAGAATGTAAGCTATTATTACCCTAAATTATTAAGTATAATTAATATGCATTCTCTAAAAACACTAAAATATAAGTACGCATTTTTCTAACGTTAAGAACGAATTTATTAAGACGAGTAGTACTGAAGTATTTTTGATACTACAATTAGGAAGGATTGGTGAGTAGTCGTTTACAGATAATTCTCACAAGTAGGAAGGAAGGAAGGAAGGAAATACTATTGAGAAATGAATAAGGAGTAATACCCTTATTATAACCATTTACCGGAAGACCAATTCATATCCGGAAGTATAAGCTCAGTGGTTTTTATTAAACTATATCGTCACTAAAATCTAATGCAGATCTCGCTAAATTCCGTAAAACAATTTCAAGATGTTATCTTTTATTTCCTAGAAAAAATTTATTTTGGTCTGTTATTTTGATAGCAAGTATTGCACACACATAATTATGAATATCTGTAATTTACTTTTGTTTAACAAATTAAAATCTGTACATGGAGCTAAAAATTCAAACGTTTCCTACACGTACATAGTTTCTTCAAACTTACATCCTAAAAAATAAATCCGAATTGAAATTGTACTCTAAATTCAAAGAATTTTATGTTGAGTTGCGGTAATCTTTTTGTAAAATGATCTATGAGTAAAAAGTTAAAATCT
>QLNU02015270.1:126547119-126565431 GCA_006491805.2 Dysdera silvatica
TTTTTTTTTCTTTACAGGTGTTATTACTTTTAACACTGGCGGGATGTTCTTTTGGTGAATACACAAAAGGTTTATCTGGAAAATTCCCCAGCTTTAAAGATATAGATTCACATTTTACTCTCTCTAAAAATCAAGCTTCGGATACTGATAAACTAGAAGAAAGGAATGCAGGCCGATCTGCTAAAAGTGCTCCTGGCGCCATTGAAGCCAGGGGTGCTTCTTTAGGCTTTGCTGGGTTCCCGGAAAAGGCCATTATTAAGGAAGCTGATGTCGATGTCCATGTTGGACCCAATGGATATGGCATCGGCTATGGTTACACTTACGATACAGAAAATTCCCCAGCTGGCCATGATGCAGGCGTGAGCGAAAAATCCTATGGCGGAGGGCATAGTATCGCTGGACATGGACATGGGTTAGCTCATGGACACGGTCATGGGTTAGCTCATGGGCATGGGCATGGACACGCTCGTGGACATGGTCATGGTTATGGTCATGCTCATGGTCACGGGGGAGGGCATGGTCACGGAGGAGGGCATGGTCACGGAGGAGGGCATGGCCACGGACACGGAGGAGGACACGGACATGGACACGGAGGAGGACACGGACATGGTCATGGTCATGGACATGGACATGGTCACGGACATGGGCATGGTCACGGACATGGTCACGGACATGGTCACGGGCACGGTCACGGGCACGGTCACGGACATGGTCACGGGCACGGTCACGGACATGGTCACGGGCACGGTCACGGACATGGTCACGGACACGGGCACGGACATGGTCACGGCCACGGACATGGTCATGGACACGGGCATGGTCACGGGCACGGTCACGGACATGGTCACGGACACGGGCACGGACACGGTCACGGGCACGGACACGGTCATGGGCACGGACACGGTCATGGGCACGGACACGGGCACGGACACGGTCATGGACACGGGCATGGTCACGGACACGGACATGGACACGGGCACGGACATGGTCATGGGCACGGACATGGTCACGGACACGGGCATGGACACGGACATGGTCATGGGCACGGACATGGTCACGGACACGGGCATGGACATGGACACGGGCATGGACATGGTCACGGGCACGGACATGGGCACGGGCATGGTCATGGACATCATGGTCATCATCACCATGGACGTTTTGGTGGCGGTCTTGTCATCCCACACACTAAAACCACGTTCGACCATTCTGCTGAATTAGCTGCAACTCAACAACAGCGATCACCTAGTCTTAATATTGCAAAACCTGAGCAACTAAACTTAGACTCGGGTGAGCTTTCTCAGTTAGAAGGAATAATCAAGGATCATTTCGGCACCGAACATGTTCCCATTGGAAGAAGTGCCAAAGGTCAACTTGTAGGAGGATCCTTCACTGGCCCTGCTGGTCAAGGAGTTCCTGAAGCCAAATCTCCGTGAAAGCTGTGATATTAAGGAAAGGGTCACCTACGACCAATGATGCAATTCTAATCATTCGAGTAAGTGAAACTGTTGGTTACTGAAAAATTCTCCCCACAAGAAATAATTCAAATTTGTAAAATCCAATACTTTGTTCTAGTGTGTAAAGTACCATTCTAAAATTGAAAATACATTAGTAGAAAGGTTGTTGTTTTTTCTTGTAAGTGTAAAATTTAAAATTAATATTCAAATATCGTTTGAAAACTTAGAGCTTAACATTTGTAAAGCTTAAACTTTGCACAGATATCCTGAAAGCTCACAAATAGCAGGAAAAGCCGTCATTAATATTTATTCATCTACTTTTGATTTGTGAAAATTCTCTGTAAAGTAATACTGATCACAATTTGATAACTCAACGAAGCAGAGCTTTGAACTTCGTTTCGTTTAGCAAAAATAATAATAGTTCAAACAATTTTTTGAATGCTATAATAGTTATATAAATATTCAATTATGAGTACGGAGTATGTTTAGTAATACCCGACGTAAAAACAATCCTAAAAAAACTGCACGAAGGCAGTCTTTATAAATCTGGAAAATATGCAATCTACGAAAAACAACTCTACATAAATAATAGGAATATTCGCATTTAATCCAATTTGAAGTACACGTTGTATGGTATATATATTGTATGATGCATAAGAGATAAACATCAAAAGTGAATGTATCAGCATTTATGCTTTAAGCTTTGTGTGAAAATTCGAAAAGATGATAATGTGAAGCTTATTTCGAAAGTATATTCCACAATTCTAGAGATGTTACATATAAATGAAGGGTAGATTCTTTCTAAAGTTCTAATTAAATTTCTGTTAAGATCCGGTTTTTTTTATTATTTAACAAATATAATATAATATGTATAATATTATTAACAAATTATTATTACTGTTATCAAATTTATTAAAGTTAAAAATTATTTAATGAAAGGCTAAAGAGTTATGCTTTCAGTTTTGCATGTCATAAAATATGTAAATAATTATTGACTTTGGAATTACCAATAGAGGTTCACGCTTAATCGATTTTTATTTTTAGATGTCTTCTTGAAAGGCATTCCAGTCATTGAAAAAACGAGAAAACGAAAAATTGCGAAAACGAGAAAGAGATGACAGAGATTACGTAGAAGGAAAAATCAGCAAAAGCGCAGCGAAGTCAAAAAGTAGTCAGTGTATATACCCATTCAGCACGAAAATAATTTTTTTTCTCAGAGTACGGACGTTATTGCAGTTGAATAACGTAAATCATAACAATGACTATTTTTATGACGTTGCTGTTCGAGGTCATGAATGGATCACGTGATATGTGTGTACAGAATGTTTTCATTGAAAAAGAAGCGCTTGAAACATTTCGTCAACTCGAATCGTAATTCTCATTGTACGTCACCTCATCTTCTAAATCGCAAGATGTAATGAAAGATAATTAAAGTTTTTACAAACCTCTTAATGTCTTTTATATTACGCTAGCTTTAACTATTTATATCTATTAATTTACCTCCCAAATTTTACAAATTTTAGGTTACCTCTCAAATTCGTTTGATGTGTATACTGCCAAAATATTTAAAATACTTACGTATAACACATCGAACTGTAAATGCAATTACAAATACATTTTACAACAACATTATTACAACAGCAATTACAACATCATTTTTGGGGCATAATAAATATTATATACTCCTGTGAAGCACAGGACTATTTCGTTTCCAATCGGAGTTTAGAGTTTTATTGAATAAATAACAAATATTTAGTTGTACATTTATTACTAAGCTTAAACTTTGTAAAAGAAGTGTCTGAAAGCAAAATTTCACTTAAGTGCCGAAATGAAAAAAAATTAAACTCATCATCATCATCAAGTGCCTTCTCCAAATCGGAGGTTGGCTACCAAAATGGATCACATTTTCCTGTCTCTACTGGCATGGATAATGTCTTTCGTGCTTAGCCTAGTCCAAGCCTGTAAGTCATCCATGTATCCTCTTCTTTTTCTGCCTCTGGATCTCTTCCCCACGATGTTTCCTTTCAGTGCCAATTAGAGTAGATGGTATTTTTCTCCCCTCACTACTTGGCCACAATATGCTAACTTTCTTCTCAGAATTGAAGTGATGATAGTTTTTCTTTTTTTGTGTTGGATCTGTTCAGGACTGCTTAATTGGAGATTTGGCCAATCCATTTTATTTTCGATATCCTTCTGAGGGTCAACATTTCGAAAGCTTCGATTTTGTTTCTGCGTCTTTTTTTTTAATGTCCAGGTCTCGCAACCATAAAATAGTATAGGCCAAATATAAAGTTTTAAAATTAAAATTCTGAGATGTAAATTTAATTTTCTCTCGCACAAAACTTTTTGTAGTTCATTGAATTTTGATTTTTCCAGGCCCATTCGGCACTTTATTTCTTTTGTTTACTCGTTATTGTGGCAAAAACGTTTTCCCAAATAGTAAAAAGGATTTACTTGTTCTATGTCCATGTCTTTACGATGGGCAGTGAGGTTGAAGCTTTTTCTGCGAAGACACGTAGTTTTCTTCACGTTGATGATAATTCCCATTTCTGGGCTTTTTGTATCAATTTCATGGATGAGCATCTGCAGATCTTTATTTTTTGAGGTAGCTATTATTACCATATCATCAACATGTCTCAAGTTATTTCCAGTAGTTACATTTATCTTTAAACCTTCTTTCCTTTCTTCCATAACTTCTTGGATTACTTCTTCTGATTGAAGGTTATACAGGATGGGAGAAAGAACGCATCCCTGTCTGACTCCGCGCTTTATTTCCACCCAATTTATTTCACCGTTTTAGATTTTAATTTTCGTCTTTTGGTTCCAATAGGCAGCTTTATTAATATGGATATCTTTGTCATCCAGACGCGTCTTCAAGGGTATTTCTATCAGCTTGTCATGTTTTATCCTATCAAAAGCTTTCTCGTAATCTACAAAGCAGAGAAAGAGAGGGATATTCATTTCAATTGCCTTTTCTGCTAACCGCGATAATGTGAAGATTACTTCTCGTATGCCAAAACCAGTCCTGAAACCGAATTGTATATTACCAATCCTTTCATCAATTTCTTTGTAAATTCTATTGTGGATAATTTTTAGCAAGATTTTGCTTTTATGATTAAGAAGGCTGAGCTTTCTATGTTCTGTGCACTTGGTGGTTTTGGCTTTCTTGGGAATTGGAATAGTTATTGATTCGATTAGTTCCTCTGTGATTACACCAGATTTATAGATATTGTTGAAAAATTTAGTGAGTTCCTTTATTTCTGTATCTCCACTAAATTTGATTAGTTCTATGGAGATTTCATCCGTTCCGGTTGCTTTTCCTTCCTAAATTAAACTTAACATTGAAAAAAATGTACGAATATTTCTATATCTTGTATAAAGATTTTTCACTATTGACTTTTAAATTCAAAATGTGCCACCATCATTACTTTTTACACGATTCCTCAAAGTGAATGTTAAGAAAATAATTTTTTCTCAGAGTGCAGTTTTTCTAGGAACCATTGAGCTTCAAATAGTAAAGTTCATTTCAGTCTTCATTTGTTCATTTGTTAAGCTTTGTTCTTTATTTGAAAGCTTTAATCGTTGTTCTTCATTTCTTTGGCAGCAGTTTACATCAATAAGCTTCCTTCTTCATTTCGTTGGGAATGGTTCGTCAAAAAAAAAAAAGAAGTTTGTTAGGCATTATTACCCTCCGCAGGGATAACACAATTGTGAAATCATGCTCAACACACTAAGTCGCCGGGACGAGATTTTTGTGTTTTTCGTTGGAATTCATTATAGGGAATAATTCCGACACCCACGTTTTTAGCTCAAACTAGAGCTTTCTTGCTACAGAAGAAAAAGAGGCACCATATCTCTCGTTGTATTTAAAGGTTGTGAGGTATTATTACCCTTTTTTTTTCTCATGTAACAAATAAGCTCTAGTTTGAGCTAAAAACGTGGATGTCGGAATTATTACCTATAAAAGAAATAAGTATTGAGGAGAAACACCACATTCTAAAACAGCCGATTCATCTCCTAAATATCGTCAATAGATGCAGTTCCATAGACATAAATTAGCCACATTTTTGCAGTATTTTGAAAGGAAAGAATGAAAATGTCGTCAGTGTTGCTTCAAATGGAAATCTTGACAAAAGAAAAGGGAGGGTAAGACTGCCAATGCTGAACAGAAGTTGTTAGAATGGATTACCAAAGTTAAGCTGAAACTACTCCAATAAACAGAGGTATTTTAATTTGAGACGCTGATGATTCTGCAAGAAATTTTGGGAAGTGTAATTTATAACGACAGTGGGGTTGTTTGTAAAAAGTTGTCTGAAAAGAGGAACGTAATATTGTATTTAAAATAGTCGACAACGAAAAGCAAGTTAACAAAAGTGAGTTCCACCCATACGAGATGTAACTTTCAACATTTTTGACATATATTTATCTAAGCACACTTCATATCATATTTACAACATATACGAAACTTATGTTTATTATGGTAATAGATTTATCTTATCACGTTAATCACGTTATTTGGTTAAAAATAACATTGCATCTGTTCAACAGACTAATTGAAAACTACATTACTAGTATCCTGACTTCAAAAATGGTCAATCTCCAACTGTTTATCATATGCCCTGCGAAAAAATGAAGTTACGCCCATATGTGTATAATCGGTCTACATAAAGACCTATGTATAAATTTTGACTTTCTTATTCGTGGAGTGGGGTAGGGTATGGTATGGTAAACCATTGGAGATAGCCCATTTTTGAAATCGGGCTTTGTTGCTGATATTACTGTTTTCCTAGTTTGCAATGCGACAAGAAAAGTTAAATAGAAATCAATAATAAGTTCGATAAAAATCTGAACCTTAGATATTTTAGAAGGACTAAAACGTTGCTTTTCACTAATAAGGGACAAAAGATCTCCACAAGTCCGGTTGCTCAGTTGCTATTAGCTACTATTATTGCAGTTGGTGGCTAGGAAATTTTTTTTCCTACTAAGATTTTTTTTTTAAGGTCGGCTAGTACGATTTGTTACAATTCGTCAAACCCTGTCTATGAAACCACAAGGGACCTGGAGCACAAGTAATAAATTTACAAGTTTCTAATTGGATGGGTATAAAAAAATTAGAAATTTAAAGAGGGCTTTGATGTTAAACATAACTTTTCACTTTGTCTGAATCTCAAATTCTATATCGTAAGATTCGTTTTCCTTTATCTAGCACGGCATCAATTATTTACCGCTAGATTAGATAAACATAAAATATTGGAATCAACGTAAATGTATTAGATTGATTATTGTCAACTGCACTGATAGAGGGAAAAAGGTATTTCTTTAGAAATAAGCTGCACAATTTGTTAGACACCACAGACTAGCGTACTCAAGAAGGGTTGCAATGCAATTTTGTATGTATGCATATACATGTATGGGGTTGTATCTCTGCAAACCCTCTGCTTATGAAATTGCTGCGTACGCCTATGAAATCATGCATATAACTGCAAACGGGGATGTGCCAACATTTTGGAGAGTGTGGGGGAGCGAGAGATTTTTTATGGCCATAAACTTGTGGCTCCATCTATTGCCACAAATCCCCAACGGTTATTATAAAATGTTTATTAAATAAATTAATTGTTAATTAGATGTTAATTAGTTAATTAAATAGTTAAAATAAACTGAATTACAAAACAACAACCACTTGAACGATTTCAATTTTACTGATTTCGCAGAGCACCAAGCTTTAAAATCAATGGTTTCACAAAGACTGAAAAAAAATATACAGGTAAAGAGACGCTAATTTTTTTAACAATAGATACAGGCACTGTCAAAGCAGTATTATTGACGGTATAGTAGCGACATCTATTGACAAGAAATGAAATTAGAATCCAAAGTTAATTTAGCTTTGCTACATTAGTGGCAATGCTTAATGTTATTTTTGAAATTAAAATTTTAATAGTATTCCTCGATAGTGAGGGGTGGGAGATGAAATATACCTTTCGCCCCCCACTTCCAAAACTGGTGGGGGGGAACCCTGTTCCTCTGTTGGCACGTGCCTGACTGTAAATGCTTGAAGCAACGTAGCATAAACCTTAACTCTTTTAACCTCTCTAATGATTTTTGAAACTGCTTTTTCACAGTAATTGGGGGAATATTTCTACAATAACAAAGAAGATGAAACCATAAGTGATGATAATTTTGGTAAGGCCAACTTCGTATGGATAAATAAGAATAAGAATAAATTTCATTCGACCTAATTATAGTTTTGGTGATACATCCTTCCAAGTAATATTCTCGACTTTGAAATTAAGGATGTTAACTGGTGGTAATTAGGTTAGAAATGGAGGAGAGCAGAAAGCTATAGTTTGTTACATGGCTTAAAGACTTATTAAAGCGTTTATACAATACCAAGGAAGACAGTTGATGAAATTATACAAGCAATTAACATATTAAGAGAATAATTAATTTGCGAAGAGGAAAATTCAGAGGAAGAGAAATGATATAAAATAATTTGCCTATGTTGCTAACAAAGCATCTAGAACTTTCAGGGTAATAGGGAAACAGGGAAAAAACGCATCTCGTTTTCAATTACCTTTATGTGATATTACTTCGCTGTGTATGCTTATGTATATGTTATGTTAACATTACCATTGAGACACAACTGATGAAGCCTTATCTTCGTGCCTATAATTATCAGTTTTAAACTTACTTTTAAAGCAGAAGTAATCAGGAAAATTAAATTCGTTAGAATACACTTGGATGTCTACAAGATGTCATTGAAACAATTCCAAAAAAAAAGAAAAGATTTTTTTCCCTAACCCTTGTTATGTGCTATCTCTTGAGGGTCGTATAATATACCATATATATGGTCAATTATTTACCATTGTTATGATAATTGTGCTAACTCTAGGAAGGGTAATAATATCTTTCTTTGTATATATGAATAAAAGGGCTTTAGTTTGAGCCAAATTCGGCAAAAATTTAATTTCTAAGAATTAATTCTTTCTCGAGCCTACTCTTGAAACACTTGAGTTTAAAATTAAGAATGTGATGAATATTAAAACTTTATAAGAATTTTAAGTCTTTATTAAATTTTTAAGTTGCCTGAATATTTTAAATGTTTTGAAAATATTGTTATGGGAGTATTTTTAGCATAAAAGCTTCTTAAAATGTTTTTCAGATTTACTTCATAATATGAGGTTTGCAGAGGGTGTTTACACATATTTATAACGACTATAATTTTAAATTTAAAAAAAAAAAAACCAACAGCAACCCGGAAAAAAAATTTAGCAACACACTATTTTATTACCTGAAAAGTGAAAAATCGTTTGCGACTAAAAATTTAGTTTGCGCTGTGAAATGGCATACAAAAGGGACCTGTGGCTTGAAGGTTATATATTTACCCTTTCCGAAGAGAAATATTCATATTCAATAATTAAAAAACAATGCAACAAGCATAGTTTTCCAGTTTCAAAGCATAAAATAAGTGATATTATTAATGTAAAATGAAAAAATAGTCAAGCTTTAATGTCAAGAGGAAAAACAAACCAAAAGAAATATCCCAAAATGGTTCATATTTCTTCTAACATTTCTAAAGTGCAGTCTATGGTTTTACAAGAAAATAGCTTTGCATACATCAGCATCAATTTCTAGCTCAAGTCTCCAGATGTAGCACCGATGGCTTATTGTGCATTTGGACTTTTAAAACAATCTCTTTCAAAACGCCGACCTTGGATGAACTGTGTAAAGCTGTGGAGAAGAAATGGGAAAAAATCCACTTGTGACTTTACAAAAAGACCTACTATCGTGGAAATCTAGATGTGATACGATAGTTCGAAGACAGGGCTATCGGATAAAATACCTTAGAAAGTAGTTTATTTTATTGTATGTGTATTTTACCTACGCTATCAGAATCTTTGTAAATATGTGTAAACACCCTCTGTACTCTGTATATCACATATTGAATAATACACTAGAAAAATAGAATATTCGATATTCTTTTAAGAACATAAAATTGTACGCTTTTTTTAAATGTGATTATGTTTATTTGCGTTATACAAGTATGTAAAGCGCTTTAAACACACAGCAAAATAATTGTTTTACAAGAAAAAATACTAATTACTAAAATTGGGCAAGAAGAATAAAAAAAAAAAGTCAAAAGATTTTTTATTTTCTAAGTTTTTCAAAAATAAACGATTTCTCCTATGATGTTACTTTTAACTTGTTTAACAAAATTGATTTGATGTTTTAAAGGGCGAAACGATGAACGCGATTAATAAATTGATCGCTATTCGCTAATGACACAAACATACTTCATGCAAAACTACCCTTAACGCCAACTTCTCTGAATAGCATAAGTAACGTGAATAGCAAAATATAGACATTAAAAAAGTATAATATAAAACATCTACATTATATGCTTGGGATTTTACTAAACAATGGATCGAAGCCATGGCCACTCTAAGTGGACTATATATATGAATGACATATTAAAAAATATATATATAATAAAAATACGAGAGAGAGAGGAAGTTGGTCGAGGTCAAGTACACAGATGGTTTTAACAAGAGTTTTTATTTATTTTCGCTTGAAAAATGCTGTTTTAGGATATGCTCTGCTTCCATAGTATCTTCCATCTGGGTAACCAAATCCGTGATCCTTGTAGCTATAGATATCTTTCTTCCAACCGTCGTCATTGATGCCATAGTTATAAAAATGCTGAGGAATTCGGTTATAGTAGAACTCATAGGGGTGATATTGTGGAGCCGTCTTTCCGTAATTAAATCCAAAGTTATCATAAGTGCCTTCGTACTGATTGTAAACCCCTTTCGGTCTAAAAGCATAGTTTCCGAACTGCGATCCGCCATAATTGTCTATAGGAACGCCAGAAAGTGCTTGACGGGCTATGCTCAACAATATGCAGGCAGCGATCTATTAAAATAAAACATGAAATAGTGTTCTTATTACGTGAAATTGCAATTTTTCCATTTCAGCATCAAAATTATGGAATATACAACATTATAAAAAAGCCTGTGAGGAAATTTTCTCATGTCTTCACTATCCTCCTCGCCAGACTATTGACGATAATGCAATATAAAATTACACCATGAGAATCCATAGTATAATTCGATAATGCAATATAAAATTACACCTTAAGAATCCATGGTGTGTTTCGATAATGCAATATAAAGTTGCACCATGAGAATCCATGGTGTAATTTGATAATTCAATATAAAATTACACCGTGCGAATCCATGGTGTAATGCGATAATGCAATATAAAGTTACACCATGAAAATCCATGGTGTGTTTCGATAATGCAATATAAAGTTACACCATAAGAATCCATGGTGTAATTCGATAATGCAATATAATATTACACCGTACGAATCCATAACGCAACTCTTACTTCGGCATCTGGTTAAAGTTTAGCAACAGAACGTTTCGGGAGCTATTTGCTCCCTTTATCAAGTGAAGGAATTCGTCTTTCTGTTAACATCCTAATAAGATTCTAAAACATAAAGGGTTTTATTAATTCCGCTTGTACATAATCAACTTATTCTTTTGTTATTATGAACAAAATTAGAGTCTATACAGTAGTGTTACGTTCAATAAATTTTTCATTAACTAATATCATATCTTCGATAACGAATATCATGTCTTTCATAACCAATGTCAAATGCAGTTCTTCGAATTGACAAAAAGGCATAAAAAAGAGAAAATAAAAAAAGCACTGGCGTGACGGGCTTAAAAGAATTGTATTATCCATCCAGGATTTGAGAAAGCATAATGACGCCTTGCGTGGTAGTTCCGATGTAGTATTTACAAAAAATAATGGAAAATTTCTCGCCTTATTAGAAATAATTTCAAAAATTAATGATTGAATGGCCGAATATTTAAGGCGTATAAAAATTAATGAAACATATGACAATTATTTAGTGCTGAGAATTCAGAACGAAATTATAAACTTGATGAGCAACGAGGTCAGATAGGAAATAGTTTCCAGAATAAAAAAGAGCAAATACTTGGCAATCCAATTAGATTGCACTATGGACAAAAGTCATATAGAACAACTGACATTCATAGTGAAGAGTGTGGAACTATGCAAAAATAAGGAAGTCAGAATTACTGAGTTTTTCATTGGATTTACACCAGTCGTGAAAAGTTCTGTATTTAATTTGTTCGAAGAACTTAACCACAACAACACACAAAATTTTTTGACACAACTCTCCATTTTAGACATTAACTTGAGTGATTGTCGTGGGCAATCATATTACAACGGCGCGAACATGATTGTTAAAAATAAAGGTGTACAGTCGAGAATTTTGGCTGAAAATCCAAGAGGTTTTTTTTGTGCACAGACGATGAGTTAAAAAAAATATTTTATGGACATGAATATCAGTTTACGCAATGATTCTCAACGCGATATAAACGGAAGTGAGCTGTAGGAAGAAATCAGAAATTTTTTATACATCTGTTGTGAAAATTTTACAAATTTAACACCATTTGTGCGTTTGAAAGCCTTATCTGTGATTTATGATCCATTTCCGAACTTTACGATTGCTTTAGAAATTTTGTCAATGATACCTATGACCACAGCAGAAGCTAAAAGAAGCTTTTCTAAACAAAGGGTAATACAAAAATTATTTGAAAACGGGAATGACCTAAGAAAGGATAAACAACTTAACTCTGTTATTCATAGAGCACGAAATTTGTGAAAATTTAGATTTTGAATGCCTTATAAATGATTTCGCTGAACTGAAAGCCAAAGAAAAAAAGAGTTTTAATTATATTATTAGGCCTGTATAAAATCCCATGAGCAAATATTGTTAGTTAAGTATCAAATTTCTGTATTTATAAAAATATATTATTCCATGTTTTTTTCCTTACTCGTATATGTATGGGCCTCGGAAATATGTTTTTCCCCGGGTCCTGCATTTGCTGAGAATGGTCCTGCTCATGGGAACACTGATAGACTTGTTGAGAGCAAAGCATTTATTAATTGAATGGAAGAAATTTACCCAAGATTTATGAAATATAAAATATATCGAATGCACATCATTCTGGTCTTCCTTCCTTTCTCTAAGTTTCAAAACTCAAAAGACTAATGGAGAAAGATATGGTTTCACGAAGACTTTCACAGCGCATTTTGAATAGAAATAAAATACAGGGTACCAGGGAGGAAATTTACATAAAAAGGTTAAACACTGGTAAAATAGCAATGAAAAAGATCACTCAAGCTTTCGGACGCATCAGCAGCAGTCCTTCATCAGGAGTAATGACGATGTTATGTTTCTGTCTCTTTTTTATACTTGAAATTTCTGGAAAACCCTTCATCAGAGTAGTCCCGCAGAATGGGAAAACCCAATGAGAACCAATGGGAGGCCTCCAATAGAATCATGGAAGAACCCCAATGGGAACCAATGAGAAACCCACACTGCGGGTTACCTAATTTGGGGATGTCTCATACATTTCAGAGTAAGAGTTGTTTATAAGTTTCTGGAAGTGGTTGTGATGTATTAATGGCTTTCCCGTGTAGTTTGTAAGTTTCCCAAGATTCTAAGAAGAGTCTACTATTCTTGTTTGTGATGTGACGGTGTAGTATTTTTGTTGAGTCCCAGTCGGGTTCGTGTCCGTGTTGTAAAGCGTGTTCTGCCAGACGTGAGGCTATGTCTCCTTTCGCGAGTGCTTGTTTGTGTTCTTTTTTTCTTGTTTTGATCATTCTTTTTGTTTGTCCTATGTAATGTTTGTTGCAGTCTTTGCATGGTATTTGGTATATGGCGCCTGTGAGATCTTCTGGTGGAACTGGGTCTTTAACTTTTGTAAGTTGTTTGCGAAGTGTTGTGACAGGGGAATAGAATGTTTTGATATTTGCTTCCTTGAGGATGCGAGAGATTGTTTCGAAAATCGCATTGCACATAACACAAGTCTTAAATTTCTTTCCGCTAGAATTTCTCTCTGTCCCCGCGTACTCGCTCAGCTTCAAAATAAAATATCCTTTCTTACTTCCCTTCTAAATACTAAACTTGATTTTCTTACCATGCTCCTAGTTAAATCCGCTACTCGCTCACAAGAATCTAAAATCCAAGAACATATTCGTCTTACTCATTCACGTAAACTTAACAACCTTAGACCTTCTATTTCAAAACAGTCAAAACTCCTTACAAAAAACTGGATACTAAATCTTTCAAATAAAAATCTCACACCACAACAGCAATTCGTACTATCACTCGGCCTAAATTTCTCACCTGCTCCACTTAAAATTCCTACACCACAGATTCTCGCTTCCATAGAAAATGCTCTACAAAATACTCACACTGACGAACGCGTTGCAGCTGATATCCGCTGCAGAGTGGCAGGACTCCTTCGGCGTCCAAAACTTCCTGAGGACAACCTAACGCCTATGCAAAGGGTTGCCCTCCGGGAGCTACGGAACGACAAGGACCTTGTCATACTGCCAGCTGATAAAGGCCGTACTACAGTCGTCTTAAATCGTCCAGACTACTTACATAAAGTCTCTACACTCTTATCTGATACAAATACATACACCCGCATCATAAAAGACCCTACACAAACAATTCAATCCAAAATGAACTCTCTCCTTCTAAAACTCTATAAATCTAAAAAACTTACATTTAATCTCTACGACTCTTTAAAATGCACTTCCGGCCGCTTACCATCCTTCTACGGATTACCTAAAATTCATAAACAAAATATTCCTCTTAAAACTATAGTTAGTTTCTGCAGCTCTCCTACATATAACCTATCAAAATATCTTGCACGTCTACTCTCTCCTATAATCGGTAATAACGACTACACTGTTTCTACTAGCCAATCCTTCTGCACCTCTTTAAATAACCTACAACTTGACGACGACGACCTCATGGTCTCATTCGATGTAATTTCTCTCTTCACTTGCATTCCCACATCACTTGCAATCGACACCGCACTTACACGCCTCCAAAATGACACAACACTACATGAACGCACTTCACTAACACCTCACGACATCTGCACATTGTTGAAATTTTGTCTGGACTCTGCTGTGTGTTCCTCAAAACTTACAAACTGGGAAACTTACAAACTGGTAAACTTACAAACTACATGGGAAAGCCATTAATACATCACAACCACTTCCAGAAACTTACAAACAACTCTTATTCTGAAATGTATGGGATTTCCCAACATTAGGTATCCCACAGTACAGGTTTCTCATTGGTTCCCATTGGGTATTTCCATGATTTCTATTGGAGGCCTCCCATTGGTTCCCACTGGGTTTTTCCATTCTGCGGGACTACTCTGATGAAGGGTTTTTCCAAAAATTTCAAGTATAAAAAGAGACAGAAACATAACATCGTCATTACTCCTGATGAAGGACTGCTGCTGACGCGTCCGAAAGCTTGAGTGATCTTTTTCATTGCTATTTTACCAGTGTTTAACCTTTTGTAGGCATTTTAAATTGTAAAAAACAGATTTTCGAGTGCAGACTGTATATAAAATATAAACAGAGTTTAATTACTCAAAAAACTTGACGTTTCGGTTCGTCTTTTGCGAACCTCTTCAGAAGTGGTCCCAGTCGTTGATGGAAGTCAACTAAGATCACACACCTCAAAAGGATATCTCACTTGATAGAGAGACATATTGAGTATGACAAGAGTAGGGAAAAGCGGCTGCAGAAGGCAGCCGTATAATCCCGGACAAGGCGCAAGGCTAATGAAGACGAGCGCAAAAGCCCAATGAATTTCGAATCACGCTGCCAAATATACATGAATGAAATATTAAATGTACATTCAGACAATTTAAAGTAAGATAGGAATTTCTTAATGATGATGATACTCATGCCAAATAAATGCCACTGAGAGATCATGATATTTACTATTTATTTCCCTAACATCAAAAAGGATTGCAATTTATTTCTGTTCGCTTCTACCCATCTATCTATTTTTAAATATGAAAATACGTTTAATAAAAACTTCTCTTCGATTTTCCTAAGTATGCTCTTAAGATGTGTTTCTACATTTCGTTTGTGTTTAACGGCGCAAGGTAATTTATCATCATTTATCATCATCATCAGGCAACAGCTCATTCTACGTCAAGGGCTACAGTTTTTCGAAGAATTCGAACCCCTGGCGCCTAGAGTATCAAATCAAGGATTATGGTAAAGGAAAAAAAAAAAGGTACTCGTGCTATATATCTTACCATTGGAATCGAAATCCGATTAACAGCAAAATAATAAATAAATGAATGAATGAATAAATAAATAAATAAACAAATAAGGAACGTATTACCAATATGCCACCATAGTGTTTTTGCATTTGATCTCTTTCATGTGTAGATTTTGTAATATAGAAAACTATCATTAATGTTAATTTTGGAAATAAGAGCAGCAAATGACTTAAATTTTGCAACAGAATATTTTTCAATTAATTGAAAAGGAACAACAAATTAACACATTTTTAAAAAGATTAATCGTTTACCGACTGTTTCAATATCCGAGGGCTATCGAAACAATCTGTAACTGATTAAAATTTTTAAAACAAAAATTTGTTGTTCCGTTTTAATTAATTTAATAATGCACAGTGCCGTCGTCAAATTATTTCAAGAATATTTTTCAGCTGCAATTTGAAGTCGTTTGACAAAATCGAATTAATTATTATTTTTAAAGTACTAAATTTTATAAAATTAAAAATTTAGCTGCGGAACCGACAGATATACAGAAATGCCCCATGATTGATTTCATAGGACTTTTTGTTTTATATATAAATTAGAAGTAGGCTAAACAAGTTTAAAAATTTCTTGGGTAAATTTACTAGAATAACTACTTTCATTTTGAATTTAATGTTAACTTATCCTAAATTACTTTTTGGAATTTATTAAATATACCTTGAACAATTATTAATCTACGCACTTCGTGATTATCCATTTTTTATGGATGTGACAAAACTCTTTTCTCTACTCACCATAAATTCCATGACGAAGCCAGTTACCAGCGATGCAAATTCTAGAAGCTTGTCGCACAAAATGAACAAAACCCGTATTGTATGATGGTGGTTGTGATGGGGAATATTTATATACGAAAGAGATTACATACGTTGATTCGGGGATTGCGACACAAATCTTATTGTCGAAATCGGATGTAAGTTCCTTGCTGCCTAAAATATCTTTTTAGCACTTGTTTGTTTTCCGCTAAGCACCTCGCAAACCTAGAAAACATTCACAAGGACAAAAGTTCCAATTTCGATTAGTTACTCCACCCTCGTTTCCTGTACCTGCGTCGGACAAAGAAGAAACGCCGGTGTCCTGACACCAAGTAGTGGCCGCAAGGTTAACGGTATAAAAATATAAACCATTACTTTTTAATAAGTGAAATGCATGCTATATAACTCATATACTTCAATGACAATCTAACTAGTTATTGTTATGTGCTTTGCTTCACGTATCTGCTGTTTTCCTATACAGTCGACATAGGCGTACGCAGAAAGTTCATAAGGGGGTGTTACAGGCTTTCGTTGGTGGGGGGCGGGTGTTACAGAGCTGCAACACCATATATTTATATGTATATTAAAAATTTGATCGCAAGGGGAGATTATAACCCACACCAACCCCCTGCTTATGCCAGTGCAGTCGAAACCGTATAAACGGTATAACCGTCAACACAGTAACGAAGTTCTGTGCAGTTAAGCGGTTTGTGTACTTAAGCGAACTTCTTTAAAATAGTACGCATAATGAATTTTTCTACTAAATTGTTATTGTACTTTGTTATTAAATCACATATTCCTATTTCTTATAAGCTATAAATTATGTATAGTAAATATTTTAAGGATTATGCAATAGCAGTCTCTTATTCGTGAAGACAGTGAAATACAGTAGCACTTCCGTTTGATTTTAACGAATTTCAAATCTCCAAGGGGTGCCGTTGAATGTTCATTGATTAGATTTCAAAGCATAATAGTGAAATTAATAACTCATCTCACGCGATAAGGGGAATTTTGATATAGGTAGGAAAGTGTTACTTCCGATGCACAACACGTGCACAACACTTTCGCGGAAACACAAGTGCACTTCCTTGGACATTTCTTTGCGCACTTATCAAGAAGGTGAAATTCCATAATAACACATTAGTTTGACTTAAAATATACGTGCACTTCTGCAACTTGTGCAGTTATGCGATGTGTACCTATGTGACTGCATGCGTATATACGCAATGCAAGAGTAAACAAACTTTTTAGCAATTTTCATACTTTCGTAATAGATTTCTAAGAAAAAAATGAAAAGAAGTATATATGGTTTCCCATCTTTAATTGTTCTTTTACTAAATTTTAAATATGCATGTGTGTGTGTGTGTGGGCGTGTGTACGTATGCACACAATATATTCTAGTACATAGAGCAAAAAGATGCAATAGAAGCTTTAAACAAGGGTCACCCGTAAGACTCTGCCAAAATGGCCGTCCTTGGACGGTTGTTATTTAGAGGGTCACTATTATAAAAATCTAAATAAATAAAATTAAAACAACAAAAACACAAAATTTCATTTTAGTTGCACAAATCCCCATTTATATAAATCGAACACTACGCAGATTAAATCAAACAACAATATCAATCAACGTTTATTGGCGTAGTGATACCAGCGCCGATGTTATGGCGTGATTAGATGGTGAAACGTTCGAAAGAAAATAAATATTTCTGCGTTCGGTGGGACCTGAACCCACGACCTTCCACCGGTATCATTACGCCAATAAACGTTGGTTAATATTGTTGTTTGATGAAATCCCCATTTATTTTAATTTACATTAAAGAAAATCAGCGATTCGCGTTTCTTTTCTTTAATGACATACCTACATACATGCATACATTTTTTTTTTTTTTTTTTTTTTTT
>QLNU02015270.1:126565531-126580739 GCA_006491805.2 Dysdera silvatica
AGAAAATCAGCGTTTCTTTTCTTTAATGACATGCATACATACATACATACATACATACATACATACATACATACTTTTTTTTTTTTTCAACAAATCAAAACTCTAGGTTAAAACAGGCTAGGCAAAGTCTTGGATCTTCCGAAGGTTTGCAAAAGCATCGAAATGTGTTTTAATATATAAGAATTTTGTGGCTGTTCCACAAATTCTTTTTTCTTTTTTTTTTTTTTAACTTTCGTTTACTTACTCGTTTACGTACTTCGTTTACTTACCCGTTTTGTTTACTTTCTATTCGACCCTGTCAATGACAGTGAGTGGAATTTGACGCGGGAGTGTTTCCTAGCAACATTTAGCCGTTGGTCAAATTGCAGACACATCAAGTGAATTTTACTTTGTATTATTGATGCTTTGGGTTGGAAATATATTTTA
The DNA here is from genome assembly GCA_006491805.2 of Dysdera silvatica. NCBI lineage: Eukaryota > Metazoa > Arthropoda > Arachnida > Araneae > Dysderidae > Dysdera > Dysdera silvatica. The sequence goes on from QLNU02015270.1 coordinate 126,565,958, forward strand.
AAAGAGCACTTGGGCGGTTGTTAAAAAATTTTTCCCGGCGCCAACGTATTGTCGTTGTCCGAAATTCGCTGTTCGTATGCTAGTTAGTAGTATAAAGATATTTAAAGGTGGCAGTTAAAAAAAAAGGGCCAGTGATAACGTTTCTAATGTCGAGAAAATTTCGATGCAATCATTAGTATTTTAGATCATATCGAAATTGGAAATTCTGTGTCGAATTCTTCTAATTTCTTCTCAAGGAATTGGACGTGTTGAGACAACATCATAACGATTTTTCAGACTTAGCGGTCTTTCATAAGGTTTTCAATTATACAATGGATCATTCCATATTTTTAAATCATTACATACTTCACTGATTTACTTTTTAATTTCATGGTGTCTTGGAATTTATAATTGCCATTTTTTTAATTAAAAGTCTCTTCGAGAAAACAAAATTTCTCGCACAAAGTTGATTATTAAATTTTAAAATATTAACTTCTTGGTACTTCAGCGCAAGAGAAAAAAAACCTATTTTTTTATTTTTAATAATTTTTCCCGTCAATTTCTTAAATGATTCCGGAGATATTAATTGATTTGCGGCTTCTTTCATGAAATGAGAATTAAGTTCGTTTAATTTTCAAAACTGGACAGTTATCGGCATAGGCGTACACAGAAGGTTCATAAGGGGGTTTATAACTTCATCGGGGTTGCAGAACTACAAGTCTACATATTCATATGTAAATGTACAAATTTTCATCGTAGTGGCGATTACAACACTATAAACATCCCCCATGCATATGCCAGTGATTATCAGGACAAAAGGAACGTTCTTCCCTGGGTCAGACATGATTATCGGCTAAATTATAGTAACTAATTTCAATTTTAAAACAATATTAAGCTATTAGTTTAATTATCAAATGTCAAAAACATAATATGTCTTTATTGGAAATAATTAAAAAAATTAAAGATTCCTTTAATTAAAAATAGTAAAAGTTTAGTTTTGAGTGGTTTGTAATTGCACTGTTGACATATAGATGGCGCTACAATCAGAACCCGATCAAGCCTAAGTGGGACTTAGGGCTTATAATATTCAGTATTTATTCAGGGCCCCTCCCTAGGCACTCGAATCAAAATTATTTAATAAGTATGCAACAAACTCAAACTCTTGTTATATACGTATATTATCTGCATAATTAATAGTTTAAAGCGTTTTCAATGATACCGAATTTATAGTTAAGGAAAATGTAATATGAATAAATAGAGCCCGGATTATATGCACTAAAAAACCAGCAAAATATGTATGCAAATATGCATTAAAAACCTCAAAAACCTCCCACTAAAGAACCTCAAAATATGCACTAAAGAACCTCAAAATATGTACCAAAGAACCTCAAAATATCCATGTATATGCATTTAAAATGAATAAACATGCGCCTAAAATGAATGAACATTCACTTAAAATGAATAAATATGTACTTAAAAATTTTTAACGCTTAGAAATATTATATCCTGCATTTTAAAACAAATAGATTTATTATTAACTGCCAAGTAGAAAAATTCGATATACATTAAATCATATGTTTCATACGGCACAATTTCTGCGACGGTATATCACAATCTCGATGTTCTACACAGTTAAGCTTTACTTTCTATCATGTACTAGCAGTTTTATGGCCAAAAGAGTCCTTTGCAGAGCTACAAAAGTAATTGGACAACACACAAAATTTTTGCGGGATGTCTATTACGAATAGTTTATCGATGATAGACCCATGTCTATCGCTGTGGGGAAATGATGTGGAATTTTAGAATAAGTGTTTGTTTTAATCTAACCTTTAATCAATTGCTAGCCTAGTGCACTAACTAACTAATCTTTGGCTTTCTTAACAAGGATGGTGGCTATAATTCAGCTATGACAATATTTTTAGTGCCGTAGGACATCATTAAACGTGTACGCTTACAAATTCCATTGCCTTTACGCTCAGCTAAGCAGTAGGAGGAAAGTTTAACTTTAGTATTGTCGTCAAATTTTTCAGATGAGGAAATAATAAAATTCTTAAAATTACTAAAACCCTTAAAATATGCATTTATTCTGGAAATTCATCGTTTTTATGCATTTATATTCAAAAACACTAAAAACAGCTAAAATATGCAATTACATATGCACATATGCAATTACATATATTCTTGGCTCTATTAATAAATTAAAAAGTTATAATTAAGAAAATCAGCTTTCAAACAGACATTTTCAACTTGCTAAAAAATCATATGCGAAATTTGGGGTCCCCAATGATACAAGGCTACAGGGCCGCGGCCTGAAGGCGCGTGCGTTAATGAGGCTCTGAATACAGTTCTTAAATTTCTTAGTTCTTAAATTTTAAGGTTTTTTTCGTAAGGAAAAATTACAATTTAATTCTGTTAGGCGAGATTACAATTTAATTCTGTTAGGCGAGATTACAATTTAATTCTGTTAGGCGAGATTACAATTTAATTCTGTTAGGCGAGATAAATAAAAAGATAAAAAGCGAAATCCATATTATAGTATGTGGAAAGAAAAGAAATCAAGGGAAGAACTTAGGACGCACTAACGCCTAATTAAAACAATTATAATATTTCATATTTTCTTTAAGTCGATATTTATAAAATATAGTTAAATATTTTCTTCATAGAAATATCATAATAATCCACGCATTTGATTTTTACCTTAGGCCCTTCATATACTTTATGCCCGTCAATTGATCTCACATGAGCCCTTCGGAATTTAAAACGGGTGTGTGCATGTGCAATTTTTTTTTTTTTTTTACAAACGATGATTTATTAAAACCATTGTCATAACCAGGTATAATGTGTAATGAAAAAATATTTGCGATGAAAATTAGCTCCTTTTTATATTTCTCTGTCTTTTCTTTTCGAAATGAGATTACATACATTTTTTCGTTTTTACATTTCGTTTAAAAAAAAAATTAAATAGAAGGTTCAAAACTATTTCAAAATTTTTGGAAACAAAAAGTTTCTAACCTAAAATGATAAAATATTAAAAAATCTAATAATTTTCACGTTGATGACTTAAAGTTCCTTAATTGAATAACTTATTTCTTTCAAAAGATATAAATTTAAAAAAAAAACTGTGCAAAGGGGAACTCAGTTCTTTTTACTTTATACAGTCGAAGCATAAAAATGTTTTTGACTCCTTACTACTTGACAAATTTTTCGTAATAATAACAATAATCATTTTCACAAGTATTGAAGGTAAACCGAAGAGAACATTGGAATGCCATTTGTAGTCTAATTCTATAAAACTTTATTTAAATTTCTTTTCAATAAAATTAAAATTCGTTTAAATTAACTTTATTTAAATTTTCTCCAGTACAACATGATCATAGCAGTCCTTGCATTACGAAATGCGATCAATCAATCACCTCAACTTTCTTATAAATTTCTGAACTTCATAATTAATTTAGTGTTAGATGTCATTTGTAGTTTTATTTTTGATATGTCAACGCTTGGGGTGACATTTTTAATATATTCCTTAGTCAAAGCCGTAAAAGCGGGGAATTTTGTGGTTAATCCTTTCACTTGGACAATATTATTACGATATATTTCCTTATGAGAAAACAAAATTCTATCACCCTCCCATATTTTCAGCAAAAAAACCCCATTTGGAAATCCTGTACACGGGCCTGCCCTTAATGCAACTGAATTTATAAGGCAAGAGCCTTAGCAATTTCTGAACAGTATTTTTTTTTCAAATACAATTGTAAGTATCGTTCACTATACGATCAAACTTTTGAAGATTTGCATATTTATGCAAGCTATCATACAGTAAAAGGTTATTTTAGCAATGTTTTTTACCATGATACAACTTAAAAAATAAAAAATCGACGATAGTTTCGGACGATTAATGGTCGTCCTTCTTCTAGGATAGTAAAAATGTCGAATAACAACAAGTACGTGTTGCCGATTTCGGGCTTGTTAAGTTGCCACAAAAATTAACAAAAATAGAAACGATTAATCGTAAAGTGTTAAAGAGAACTGTGTGAAGGCCAACTTTTTTCTTATGAGAAGCGTGGAGGCCAACTTTTCTTTATGGTAAAAGAAGAGGCAGTATAATTGCGGAGGCGAATCAAAAATACAAGGAAGGTCTGATAAACGAAACGGAGACGGTGTAGGCTGAGTTCCAAGAATCACTGAAACCAGGAGTGGATCCACGGTCGTTAACTAGATAATTCCTGAACTTGTGAATAAAATAGGCTTCTGCGCAGTCCAATTCCAAAGGTGAGCGAAGTTTAAAGATGATGCTAGCATCGTTGAAGAGGAATTTGTGGCTGAATTCATGGCAATGCACCGCGATGGAAGATTTTTTTAACACTGCGCGTTCAATATATCTTCGGTGTTCTCTGAGACGGTGGAATAAAGCTCTCCTCGTCTGACCGATGCAGGACATTCCACATTGGCAAAACACCAGATAAATTCCCCAACGGTGAAGCGTATGAATTGGGTTTTTTAATTGAGATAGACGAAGTTTATTGACAGGAGAAAACACAACTCGGAATCCTGCCCGTCGAAGAATTTTTGCTATAGCCACCCTAATCTTAGGAGTGAAAGGAATGGTTATTGTACCAATAGGAGCGTCGGAACTGGAGGAGGTGAGAGTTGTAGAAGGAGATGGTTTGGAAAACTTAGCTAAAGCTGAGTCAATAATAGTGAGGTTCAAATCCCTGTAAGCGGCAATGTCTTTAAGGAATTTAATTTCACAAGCTAAGGCAGCTTTAGTTGAGCAGATACGTAAAATATGAAACACGAAAGTGTAAAAAGCGATCATTTTTTTGTTAGGAAAGAATGGCAAGATTTAAAATGTGGAGGAAGTGAAACAGAGAAAGGCTTACAGAAAACAGATGTCTCAAACCGATGGCAAACCTTTTTAATGAGAACATCAAGAAAATGGATAGTATTATATTCTTCCAAATCAAGAGAGAACTCAGGATAAGCGTTCATGATAGGCTAACAAGGAGTTTATGATAGGCAAAAAAGCGACAATTTGATCCGGAGGACCATCCCAGATAATAAAAATAACGTGGACGTACCTGATCTAGGGTCTGAAATCTACCTGGGTAAACAAACTGAGTTCAAAGTAATGCATGTAGTTATCGCACAATATAGGTGAGCGGGGATTACCCATTGACATACCAGTTGTTTGTTGGTAATGGACGCCGTTGTAAATGAAATAGATGAATTAACACACATTGAAGTTGAAGCAATTATTCCATCAATCTCAGGTTGATAGAAATGAAACCCCACAAGGCGGTACCAGAAACAATTAAGAGTGCCTTCAACATAAATGTTAGTGAACATAGACTTAATTTCACGTGTAGCCATTGTACAGTGATCTGGAGAAAATGAGTAAAGAACGGAAGTGAAATGGACGGGGGTTTTACAGGTAAAAGAGTTAGCGCGAGGTAACCTTTTACTATCTGTGCACAATGTTTTTCATTTCTTCGTTTATATTTCACGCTTCAACTGGCTTTTAATGACGTATTTTTTTGCCATCTTTTGTGTAATTTTTTTCAACTCTACGTGTGCCGTTTTTTCAGCCTGCTCGTTCTTCACGTTACAGGTATATCCATCGTATCATTCTACTTCTTGTTTTGAGTTTCCACTAAAAAACTTTTTCGTCCTATTTTTGTGATGAATTCTGATCGCAACCATTTTTTAAAACTTCGCCTTAAAAAGTGAAGTTCATCGACCATTTGAACTTTCTATTACGTTGCAAGCGTAATCAAGTGCTCCCCAAATTTATCTCTCGCGCTTTGCCACTCAAGCTCTCACCGTCAAGGTATATTAGTCTTGCTTGCAGCAGATGTCATTTCACCATACTATGAGCGCTCATTAAAGACACTCGATACATCCTTGCGCCCATTGAACATGAACTGTATGCGTTACATCTTCGACTTGTTTCGACCTGTAGTGACTTTCATGTGTTTGACTCACAGTCATGGAACCGCGCCCAATCGATTTCTTCTAACCAATGCCTCACACACAACAAAAAATTCGCTAGTTTGATTGGTTCTTCCACTCATCAGAATGTACAACCATCCTGTGTTAACGCTATTGTGAACATTTCGGAGGTTCCGCTCTCGCCAGTTCAAGAACGTGCTCTTTCACTTAATTTCAAATTTGATGTGACTTGTCGCCCTTCAATTCCGGACTTCATAGCTCCTATCGAAAAATCTTTTAAATTTAATCGTATTTCTGGTGTACAGAAAGATACCCTCCGTCATTTTCTCAGTCAAGCAATTAAGTCCAATACCTCCCAGAAAGTTGGAACATTCCTCTTCCGGAACGCCAAGCGTTCCATGAACTCTCTAGCAACGATCATCTGCGTATCACAAGGGCTGATAAGGACGATCAAATTGTTGTCCATATTATAGACCAATGTCATGCCGAATCCCTCAAGGTTATCAAATTTGGCCCATATTAATCAATCCTCCATGATCTTACCGAGCGTCTTCGTCTACAATACAACAACTCTTTCCTTTTTATTCAACGCCTGAAGTCAGCATTTTTTGTTTCGCACGCAACACCCGCTCGGTCTTACACTCTCCCTAAAATATATAAACCTGACATTCCTTTTCGCCCCATCATTTCTTGCATTGGTTCAGTGCCAAACGGAATAATTCCTTTAACTTCCATGTGCATTAACTTCAGCTATTTCATTTACAACGGCGTCCATTACCAATAAACAACTGGTATGACAATGGGTAATCCCCTCTCACCTATATTGTGCGATATCTATATGCATTACTTTGAACTCTGTTTACCCAGGTAGATTTCAGACTCTAGATCAAGTACGTCGACGATATTTTTATTATCTGGGACGGTCCCCCGGATCAAATTGTCGCTCTTTTGCCTATAATAAACTCCTTAAACGCTTGTCTTGAATTCTCTCTTGATTTGGAAGAACGTAATACTATCTATTTTCTTGATGTTCTTATTAAAAAAGTCGGCTATCGGTTTGACCTCTGTTTTCCGTAAGCCTTTCGCTGTTTTACTTCCTCCACATTTTAAATCTTGCCATCCTTTTCAACAAAAAAATGGCCGCTTTTTACACTTTCGTGTTTCGTGCTTTACGTATCAGCTCAACCAAAGCTGCTTTGGCTTGTGAAATTAAACTCCTTAAAGGCATTGCCGCTTACAGGGGTTCCGACCCCACTATTATTGACTCAGCTTTAGCTAAGTTTTCCAAACGATCTCCTTCCACTACTCTCACCCCCTCTAGTTCCATCGCTCCTATTTGTACAATAGCCGTTCCTTTCACCCCTAAGATTAGTGTTGCCATAGCAAAAATTCTTCGACGGGCAGGATTCCGAGTTATGTTCTGTCCTGTCAATAAACTTCGTCCATCTTTAAAAACCCCATTCATACGCTTCATCGTTAGGGAATTTATCGGGTTTTTTGCCAATGTGAAATGTCCTACATCGGTCAGACGAGGGAAGCTTTGTTCCACCGTCTCAGAGAACACCGAAGACATGTTGAACGCGCAGAGTTCAAAAAGTCTTCCATCGCGGTGCATTGCCACGAATTCAATCACAAATTCCTCTTCAATGATGCTAGGTTCATCATTCAACTTCGCTCACCTTTAGAATTATGGATTGCGCAGAAGGCTTTTTAATTCGCAAATTCAGGAATTACCTAGTTAACGATCTTGGATCCACCTCTGGCTTCAGTGGTGCTTGGAACTCTCTTCTCCAGAGTACACAGTCTTCGTTTTCTTCATCAGACTTTCCTTGTGTTTTTGATTCATCTCCACAATTATAATGCCTCTTCTCTCACCATAATGAAAAGTTAGCCTTCGCGCTTCTCATGAGAAAAAAGTTCGCCTTCACACAGCTTTCTTTAACGCTTTACGATTAATCATTTTTATTTTTGTTATTTCTTGTGGTAACCATCCTGACCATCCTCTCAACCATCCTGAAATCGGCAACACGCACTAGGTGTTGTTCGACATTTTACAATCCAAGAAGGAGGCCGACCATTGGTCGTCGATTTTTTATTTTTATGTTGTATTGTGCTAAAAACGTTGCTAAAATAACCTTTTACTATCTATGCACAACGTTTGTCATTTCTTCGTCTATAAGTCATCATATTTATAAAGGGATGAATATTAACGTTGTATTTCAAAAATGGTATTTGTATAAAAAAAATATATTCGTGTATACAATGGAGTTTCAACGATTTGACATATCATGAAGTAGGCGGTTCATGTCGAGTTATGCCGATGTTGAATTACCGTTGTAGATTGGAGAAAAAATTTAATTTTAAATTTTCAGGAATAAAATTATAGTTTTGTAATTATTTCTTACTTTAATACATTTTTTGTAGATATTTTATTTATATTAAATTAAATAGTGAATCAGCGTTTATTACGATAAATATGTACGTTTGGACTCGTTTACAATAAAGAGTGTTTTAAATACTTTAAAAATGATCTGAATTGTGGAGATTGTTTTTATTTTTCCATTGAATATTTAAACTATTTTCAATAGAATGTAAAAGTTTCAAAGTTCTTTTTGTACCATCTTGAACACGGAGAAACGATGAATTGTATCTATGGCTAGAGCAAAGTTCCATGTATTGGAATGACAAGTAAGCCTTCTAAACTTTCTTCTTGATCAAAAGGGTTTAAACGTTCAAGATGCTTTACTCTGTTTAGAGTTTCTTTTCACTTATTATTTCTTCAGTAGCTAAAGCGTCAATCATTGTGTCAGCTGCCAGATATTGTATGTTGCTTTATAGATATCGTATATTGGGTTTTTATTTTGTGAATTAATGTCAGTTATGTCCTTTACCTGTATATCAAAAAGAAATTGGGAATGTAGAAAGCAATTTCTAATGATGGTTTCTATAACTCAATGCTGAATGGAATCTGTCATTTCTGTAACATCTAACAGCGTAGTTTTGGTATTAGCAATAATATCTACGTTTTTAATAAAATTTTTTGTGAGTCTTTCATACAAAATCACGCTAGATATTTTGAATAACACCTTGTCTGGAGGCGATAAAACAGACTTTACACTGGAAGGCAGAAAACGCAATTTGACTGCGAAGAGATTTTTTTTTATATGAAGATAGAAAATCTAGTTATCAAGAATCTGCAAAATTTTTCAATTTTCGCCAAAATTGTTCATGTCAAATTTTCTTACTCAACGTTCAAAAGTTAAAAGAGACATAAAATTTGTTAATTTAAGCGAGTATCCGTTTTGAAATGTCGAGTTAGTGAGGTTTTCTCCACACGTAATATATATATCAGACCAAACAAAAGCTTAAGAAAAGTCTAGTTAGCCCGAATTTTGACTTATCCAAGGATTGAGAGACTTCACTGCATATGCTTGGTATTTCATTGTACTTTTATGTTGCCTTAGCTTTTATACGCTTTTATGTTGTTTTATTGAACTTATTGTAAAATAAGATTTCATGAACATATTTTACCGGAAATACTTCCTAACTGATTTATTGTATATTTTGAGAGTGCAACCAAAAAGGTTATTGGGTTAGATTATGCGTTTCAATACGAATAACGTAACTGACGAATGACCACAAGTATATATCTATCTACAACAAAACTAGTAGAGGCGCCTTTATTTACTTATCGACTTTTGTGAAGGGTAGCAAACTTCATGCTGCACCAAAGGAACGCCCTTAGATTGAAATCCAATATTGCGCAAACTATTGTAGATCCATATGCCCTTCCACTACGATATCTAAAATATTGCACAATTTGACAGCATTTACATTCTCTGTGAGGAAAGACACTTGCCCTAGTCTAGTTTTGCATGCTGGTTCAGAGGTGGGTAAATGATTGAAATATCTACCTTTGTTTAATCTTAATAGCTTCTAACTATATGTATAATCCATGCAAGTCGAACACCATGCAGATTAAATCTGCGTGGTATTCGACGTATGGATATATCTGCTGCATCGGGATTTTCGGTGAATTTTATACCGATCTCTTTGCAATTTTGTTTAAAAAACAGTCCACATGCTGCCCCATTCCGCGAAATAACCGGTTTCTGATTATATGCTGAAACTATATTCGTAAGGGATTGAGTGTTGGTCGTCTGTAGCTCACTTGGAGCACCTGCCCGGATTGTAGAAGGTCGTGGGATCGTGCCCCACCAGACGCAAAAAACATTTCTTTACGAACGTTTCACCATAGAGTCATGCCATAACATCGGCTTTACTATTACTATGCCTAAGAAACGTTGATAAAATTATTTTTTGAGTTATAGGTATAAAGTTAACTAACGTATCCTGTTTTATTATTTCCGATATTAACGTATAATGTTGTATTTAATATTCTATTTTTTTTAAGTCTGTATCGCGCAATGTTGTCGTTCATTGATTCAGACTCAGCATTTTGTGCATATATTTATTCGTCCCTACCAGCTACTCTTTTGCTAATAATATCTTTCTCGGGAACTAGAAACTTGTGAATATAAACTAAGAAAGAAAATAGTTGGATATGGGATACAAAAACTATTATCATTACTATGCTTTGTACAAAAAGAAAATTATCAAACCTCAAGATCTAGTTTTACAGATGCATTTCGGAAACACAGTCTTTCCGACGTTGTTAGTTTTTACGTTATTTCAACTTACTTTCTGATACCACTCATTCTTCTTTGCATTCTTCCCTGACACTTCACGCTGTCTGGGTAACCAATTGATAATGCTACCTTCAGCAACTTAGATATTTTAAACTTATTTGGACGTAACAAAAGCACATATTATATGCAATTATACAATTCAATAAATAAAAAATCGCAATTTATTTTAAAATATTGAGAGGGAGGGTCTTTGGCCCCATGAGGCCCATATTACTCTACGCTTATAGCTGCCTTGGAATATGCTTAGTCAGTTAGCGCTTAATGTCTATCGATTAAACAATATCTCTTCAACTCTTGTGTATGATTCTTCCCCTCCCTATTTCACCCAAAATCTGCAATGTACTGGTAACGCATTTGTTTACCATGCGAGTAATCCAGATTCGATTCCAGCAGGTTCCCAAAGCTTGATTTTTTTTAATTGATCTGAAGTCCAGGGTTTGATTCTTCAGATCAGGGATCAGCAGGTTTTTAATGGTGTTGTGCCGAAGTAATACCGCAGTATCATTCCCCGTGCCAGCCTTTACTTGCCAAGTGTTGTTTATTTTACTATCAATGTTTATTTTACTAACAAGGTTTATTTTAGTCCCAATGTTTATTTTACTATCAATGTTTATTTTAGTCCCAATGTTTATTTTACTATCAATGTTTATTTTACTATTAATGTTTATTCTAGCATCAATGTTTATTTTTGTATCAGTGTTTATTTTAGTATCAATGTTTATTTTAATATTAATATTTATTTCACTATCCAACTATTAATATAAATTAAGTACATTTTTAAATAATACAACAATCACATTCGAGATTATATTTTTACTTTCAAGACACTCCTCGCGCCGTGGATTGTCGTGCTTACCCCTTCTCTAAGCGAAACAGAAATCATAGGTTCTGATGTAGTGTAATCGCAGTTTTTCTTGCATCATATGATACAAACAAACCGTAACCTGTAGATTCAATTATTTTAGTCTGAGAAATAGTTTCAGAATTCACTTTAATTTATAGGCTCTTTAACATTTTGATTCAAGTTGTAAGATCGATATTTAAGGATTGGACAATAAATTTCTAATACGAAGATTTCCCAAAATAAATATAACATGATTATGATAGTTCTATATATATATGTATTTGCAAATAACAAAACCAAACAGAAAAATGCGTACAGTAATATCCAATTATTATTATTTGCCCAAAATTTACAATGTGTGTACAACTTAATATTTTTCTTTTTCCTTTCCTGTTTCCTAAATAGGAGGTCGATCAGCTAAAAACTTTGACATGGTGTTTCCTCCACACAAGCTAAAAATTTAAATAAATATATTTAAATGAGGTTACGGATAGACATATACAAAATCAATATTCACTACAATTTTCTAAAACGATTTACTCAAATTGCTTTTTTTTTTTTCTCCTTATAAGTCAAATAATAAATGGATCGAAGCAAAAACTTGGAGGCCTCAAAATTGACAATTTCGATTTAGTTTCTAGCTACTTTCCTTTTAATATGATATCTCCATTATGACAGACATTAAAATAAAAATATATTGAAATTTAAAATTAATTTACTTACACGTCTGAGGTCAACACTTACATATAAAGTAACATTCCTTTATCGGAGGCTTTAATAATTGTAAACACGAATTTACTATCAAAATTGTAAAATAACACAATGGGCACAGTTTTTGAACTATATGTTTTAATATAGCTTTAAAACGTTTTCTCGAAAGCTATATTAAAGCATATAGTTCAAAAACTGTGCCCATTGTGTTATTTTACGATTGTGATATATTCAGCACAGTGAGTCGTTTTATTTCTACATACGAATTTGCTAGTTTACTGCAATCCAGATTACTGCTTCTCAACCTTTATGAGGCCTCTGCCCGGTAAATTTTTTTTATGAGACTAGGGCCCAGTAAATTCTCTTTTTATAAGAAAAGGCCCGGTTTCGACAAATTTACTTGCAAATACCTTACATTTTCTTAAAGTTCATACATCAAACTATCATAAATATGAATAATTAATTATGGCATGATCAGAAAGAGTATTAGTGCACTCCTTCGATTAATACACATTTTTCTGTTACACTTCCTTCCTGACTGATCACTGACATTTGCAACACAGATGCTATGCCGTTCAGTTTTAAGAACAGAGGATGCACCGTACATTATCGTAATCGGCTCGTAGGCACTTTTTATTACGGCTAAAAGATTTCGATGTCTGAAAATTATCGATCATTCATGAATACTTACATATTTAAAAATACAAGGTTTGGTCATTGGTCGTTGCTGCACCTATTGGTCTCCTCAGAATATTTCCACGATAAAATATTTATTCATAAAAGCTGCTTAGAAAGTTAAGATGACAAATTCCTGGTGTAACTCTCGCTGCCCGGTGAAACTGATGCCAGGACCCGGTACTGGGCAGCGGCCCTGTGGGTGAGAAGCACTAATCTAGACTGCTTTTAAGGAAAGGATTTTATACTGCCTTTTTTTTCTTTTTCAGCAAGGTATTATAGAATTTGTCATTATTCAGTGACTGCTAATTCCATCGATACGCTTTTCTACCAATCTTGAAAACAGTTCTGGCCCTGTGATGTGGTAGTGGTAACGCGTATGGGCGCCCATATAGGGGGAACAGAGGGAGATCGAGCCCACCTAGCCATTTAAAAATTTAATTTGCCCGAACCTGCTATGCAAACATTAAAAAATCTAAAAAAACATCAAAAGTTTTACAGTCACATTTTAAAATAAGGTACTTTTTAGCTCATTACTAATTGTCAAGCAGTATCAATTATTTTTGTAGCATTTTAGTATTTTGTACATTCACTAAAATATTTGACAGCCTTGAAAAGGAGGTAATAATTTTTCTCAGCTCCCCCACCTAGAAGTAATAGTTAATTTTTCTCAGCAACCCCATAGAGGTACTCGTATGGGCGCCCATGGTAACGCGTCCTTCAATCGTGTGCCGGTGCTCCTGGTGCTACTCGCAACGACGCCAAAATGAAGGACTTTTATCCACTAACTGCTCGCTGTAGTCCGGTGGTTGATTCCCTAGGTTTTAAGAAGTTCGAAGTCCTCGAGAAAATGCAGGTCCGCGGCCCTGGACTGGGGGAATGGCTTTCGTCCATCGAGTCATTAATCTTGCTCTGACATAGTCCAAGGATTGGTTCCCTTGGCAACTGCGGTTCAGATCCCTTGGAAACATCTCGATCACGATGTACCGTGACCTTTACTGTCCTCTTATGTCGTATAAACACAAGCAAATAAAACAAATTTTGTCTTTGAATATATAGTTTTTAAATAATCGTCAAAATAAAATAGCTTCAAATAACCAATATAAATGATTAACCGTCGTCATTATAGCTTTAATAGCGTATCTTAATTACGTCTGAAATAAGGGTAGAAACCACTTCCGTCGGTCGTCCCTGAATGGTGTTCCTTGATAATACATGATGCCTAGAGGAAGCTTAATGACTAGTGGCAGATTTACCAATAGGCGAAGCATATTGAAACCTACGGCGGCCATTTTTGGATGAAATTTTTGCCCCCAGGAATCTGCAAAGACGAGGCTGAATTTTTGGTGGCCAATTGAGTTATTAATTTTGAATTTTTATGTTCAGTGGCGTAACTAGGCATTGGCAAAGGGAGGGCTGCCATGTGCGTGACTTTAAGAGGGGCTCAAAAGGCGCCAAATTCGCGAAAATATGAGGAAAAATTATTTTGAACTAACCATCAGGGGCATCAGATGAAGAATTTGAAAAAAAAAAATTCTGTTATGCCTCTAGTCACGTTTGGTAAAAGGAAGCGGCAAAATATGTCAGCCTATAGACGGCAAAATATGCCAGAACCTACAGGCGGAAAAATACTAAATCCGCCGTTGTATATGACTTTGGACGGAAGACACGGACGCCATTGGTGTCGTTATATAACTATTCTGGTGATCGTAGTCCCCGAGCACTTGTTATTCTAGATGTCTAAATTCATCGTACACTGATATATGCCCTCATGCCCTCTAGGTCCAAGAGAGCATGCATCAGTTACCCTAGATGCCTAAACCCTTCGGGCACTGATGTATGCCCTCTTGGACATATTGCTGCCAACATCGTCTTAATGCCGCATCGTTTTAACCAAGATGGCGGCTGGTAAGTT
>QLNU02015270.1:126580839-126612842 GCA_006491805.2 Dysdera silvatica
CGAAAATTATTATATAGTGAACAGTTCATTGATATGGGTTCTACTTTGATACCATTAGGATTCGAACCTTGGGTTAGCAGCACGCACGCTTGGCAAACGCTTTACCACTGCAGGGCCATAGAGGATAGTATAAAAGCAGAAGCTTGATATAAAGCCTCTCACCAATTAAGTAACGGATTACAAAGGTAGGCAATATTTCAATTATCAGCTTTTACAGATCAGCTGTCTCACAATTTCTTCTGTTAGTTTCGCAACTACAGGACACTTTACATTGATCAGTACATTAGTTCTTTATTTCAAAAGACAATTTTTATTTTAGTTAAGGGCCTCATTTGAGAAACATAAGGAGATGAGATAAAGACAGCACTGCACATTTCTAAACAATGCTCATCTATTTTAAATCAATTTCATTTCAATTGCAGTTGAGTTTTAGTTTTTCTTTGATCTCTTCAAAAATTACCCTTTTAAAGATTAACTAAATTTTTCATGCATTTTTTACATATTTTTTCCCTTTTTCTTTAGATTTTGGATGCCCTAATATTTACACTAAAGATCAGTTACTGCAGTAAGATTTCTATTCAAAATCTTCTCTTTGTCTTCTGTTTCTTCAAACTCTCATCATCTGTTTATTTATACTCTATCCCTTTTTCTAATTACACGGGGCTCAATTTTACTTAAAATGCTTTGTCTGTAAAGAAAGAACTTTGATTTTCCTCGTCGACCACATTAGTTCTACCTTGATGCATTTGTTCTTTGTATTCTGTCTCCTTTTCTTGGAATCATCTTTTTGTGCTGACTGGAAAATGCAAAACGCAACCTCCCATTTTTTTCTTAAGGACAGTTTTTGATTAATGTCGATACAATAGATAATTAAACAAAGTCTACTGTGTGAAAAAACTTTAAATTTATCTCAGTATTTTTTTCAAAACGATCTAATTGCAGCTACCTTTTAATTCATTTTTAATTTGTTATTCCACGGCTTGTATTTGATGCAGTTCTTTATTTGTATAAGCCAAAAACAAGGCGATATTCTAAGAGAAAGATCAGCTTGTATTAAAGATTAACGTGAGTTTAGTTTATTATATTTCTAAATTTCTTTTTTTTTTTAACTTCATGATATTATAACTTGTAAATTTAGATTTTAAGAAATTAGTATAATTTTAGGGATCTGATGAAGTATTTCAACGGAAACAGCAACAAAAATATAGAAAAATTTTAATGTCATTATTTAAAAATCGTTATTTGAAACAATTTGCATAATGCAAATAAATAATTTTTAATTAAATTAAGCAATTAATTTACACCAACATAATGATTTTAAAATTTAATTTATTTAATAATTCATATAAACTGCTTCCTTACATTTTCATAAAGTTCAAATGATAGATATAATGGACTGTTCCACCATTTAGAAATCAAGATTATCAGATTGTATAACAAATGTAAATAAGAATATTTACCTAAAAATCTATATAAGACTACCAAACACGTAAATAGCCATCTTTATTAATGCTTTACACTCCAGGCTATTTAGCCAATGGAATTGAAAGACATGTATTAAATGTCCTCCAGTGGAACCATTGAAATTCAAAGGTTAACATAATGGTAGTCAACCGTGAGCACTCCAGACAACAGCAACTCTATGTCGAATAGAAATGTACTAAGTTTAATATAATGACGTAATACTACTCAATATAAATGGAGAGGAAACTACACTTGAATCCATGGGCGTCAGTATGGAGTCAGTGGGAGGCTGGAGGCCCCCTAGCCGTTTAAAAATTTGATTCGCCCGAACCTGCTACGCATTTACTTTCAAAAGTTTTACAGTCACATTTTAAAATAAGGTACTTTTTAGCTCATTACTAATTGTCAAGCAGTATCAATTATTTTTGTAGCGTTTTGGTATCTTGTACATTCACTCAAATTCTCGACAGCTTTGAGAAGGAGGTAATATTTTTTCTCAGCCCCCTCCCCCAGAAATACTCGTATGAGCGCCCATGATTGAAACTTTGTACTTTTTCTCTCCATGTAAAAATATACTATTACTGTATAAAAGATACAAGTATTTCGTACCATTTGTATTGTAAAATCTCTACCAGTTCGGCAAGAAACGAAACTTAAGGAAATTATGCTTTCGCCTGACGCTCAAGAATTTCTCGTAAGGATTCAATGCTATTAAAGTCCGGTAACTAAGTACACTAGGTTAGCTGATTTGTTTCATCAGCAATGAAGAATTTTCAGAAATATTGGCAAAGAGAAAAAAACATATATTTTAAACATTTATACATCACAATTTATTTTAAATTATTGTACAGGGATTCGGGCACCACGGGCTCATATAACTATTCTCTTATGGATTTTACCCTCATGCTCATTCAATTAATTTAAAGTGCATTTCGCTATATGAGCGAGAGTATTATCCATCTGGACGTATAGGAGTGCATCAGAGAATATAGTCTATATATTTAATCAACACAATCTCTAAGAACGTTCAAATTTTATATGTTTTTCTCCAAGCTTAATAGTTCGAATCAAGCGATCACAGAATTTTATGCGTAGCAGTCGTCTCTATATGTGAACTTTTCTTATGGTAGGAAATAAGACGAAATTGGAACTAAAAAACTCTACTGTAATCATCAAGTTTCCAATTCTGATGTTCTTTACACTATCGTGTTCATTTTTTGGCATTTAGAGTAATAACCAGCGGTTTTTGAGTTTTACATTTTGCATCGTGTTAATTTGTAAAGTTCCAGATCAATTCTTCTATACTTGAAGTAGGATCTCCTTGAGTGATATTTGATGAATAAACCCAATATTGTCGTTATTAGCTGTTGGGCAATGTATGGCCAAATCATTTATGGTATTTAATTCTTCTGCTTCCTCTGCTGGGTTTTTATGATTTGGCTTAGAATTATGTCATTGTTCGGAGGTATTTGTCTGACAATCTGCTTCCCAATCCGCAATTTCCTCGTTTAGAGGAACCGCACTTTTTTTCGATAGGCAATTATAATTCCATACATTGTTCCTCATGCCAAACCCACGATTTCGGCTCTTTCAGTCACCGATGCATCTTATAGTCGCGCATCGCTGATCATGCCCTTTTGAAAGTTACTAATGTGTCTTGCATTTTTTATTAATATTATGCAAATAGGCGACATATCTGTAATTGTAGCATTGGATAACAGATATTATATTTTTTATCCTATGCATATAAATACCACAAAACGTAAGCAATATCAAATGGGAATTATGGTAATGGGTGTTGCTTCCATTTTCTTTCTTTCTTTCTTTTTTTTTATTATAATGATTGATCTTCAGTAAGTATTATCATTATTTTACCAACCTCTGTATATTCAATTCCTTTTTTTTTCCTAAAAAAGAAGAATATGTGAATAACAGAACCGTGTTACACTAACACATACAATCGTATGTAGGAAAAGGATGAAAGAAGTTAGGAAACATTAGGCACTGAAAAGAAATTTAAGTCTACGAAGAGAGAGTTCAAATATTACGTAGGTACCTTTGGGTGGTTGCTGTTGTGCTTATTTTCCTATGTTAGCCAATGTTAATTTTTGTTTACCAGGAGGAGGAGGTTTAAAATGGCCAAAATATTGCTTACGTAATACTTGAAACCTCCCTAACCGTAAATTTAATAAAAAGGACGTAACGTACTAAAGCCAAAGTTTTTCAACGTATTGGAACAATTTTCATGACGTATGAACTTAAATATTTTTATAGAAATATTTTAAGTAATCATTCAACTTTCAACTATAGACTTACATTGAAAAATATTTTATCTTATATTGACATATTTCATTATTTTTTTATTACGTTTTACTATTTTTTGGCATTTTTTTTCTTTCCTTACTTACAAAAGATGGTAATTGGAGTGGATTTTTACCTTATATTATTACAACGACCCTTCTGCGGCTTGCTTACTTAGCCAAAGTGCAAAAACGAAAAGCTGAAATTATCTTCTCGTCCATTTTGTCGCAAACAGCTACGTCATCTGTTACCTACCGTTCACTTTACATCAGCTTACAGAACGAGTCACTGTGGCATAATTGGCCAAATATCTGATCTCAACTTAAAATTACGTAAAATGGTTGTAGTGTACCTTTATAGTATGTGTTCAGTGCAAAATTAGCATTAAAATAATTATTTATGGAATCTAAAATAGGAAAAGAACGAATATCTATTCTTATTTTATCTTTTCTTTTGTTTTCATCAACATATGTAAATTGAAAGCATATAAAGGTTTATATACTTCGTAGGATAATACTCTTACTTGATATGGATAATTTTTGTTCTATATTTTGATATCAGAACAAGTAAAATAAAGATAACAAACTCAACCGAAAACTATCAATTTCTAGAACAAATTATTAAAAAATGTTAAAAGAACCCTGGTGACATTAAAATTATACTTATCTTCCAATTTATTTTTAACGTGTTTTTGCTTCTCTTCCTAAATGTGTTTCCCCCTTTTTCCTTGAATATTTGTTTGATCCCGAATAAAAGTATTTGTAACCAGAGAAATTATACATAAAACACAAAATACGAAAACACAAATTTTTATGCAAACCAATTTATCAGTTGCATAAAATCTTCCAGATGAAGCTAAATAACAATAATTTTTACACAAGTGGGTTACCCAACTTCTATTACAATTACGGTAGTTTAAAAAGCTATTCCCCACATATACGCAGTAATCCTGGTGCCTGAAAAAAATCGCAATTTTTGTATTACAATTTTAATAAATTGTTGTAATAGAATTGAATCCGTCATTTTGAAAAGGGGTCAACTCCATTTTTTCCAAAATCATTTTTTTGCCGGTTTCTCATCCCTATAACTTCTATACTGCGATTCCGTGTGAGAACGGATCAAATTTATTTTTCTAAGTTAGTTCAATCTAAGGCCACTACCAGCGTTCATTTTAAAAAGGAGTCATCTTTGGGAGATGACCCTCTTTTCACAATGGATGTCATCACCTCTCCTCAAATGGGATTGCGCAATACTGTTCATAGACGTAGAGTTACATGGACCCGTGGGACCCGATCCACCCCACCCCTAATAATCTGAAATAAATTGAGATTTTACATATACTGTAATGTATAAATATACATAAAATGTGCTTCCTCCGCCAATAATTTTGAAAACTCTACATTGATGATACTGGTCATGTTTACATCAGATTGAGTGGTTGAAAGAAACCCTTTGTTTATGTGCAAAGGATCGTTAGTTTAATTTTCTCCCACGTGTTGTCAGCTTGAAGAAATAATCATGGAAGAATTGCAGCAGCACCATCGATTTAAAATAATATTTATTGATGTTTTAAACGTGAAACTTAATTCATCAATACACGCCAATACATGAATTATTTCAAATACAACATTGGAGTAAATAAGTACTCCTATTTGAAAGAGCCTCCGTCAATTATGTATGTACACTACAACGGTAAGTTGAAGACTCGATTTTTTCGAATTCGGAGAACAACAAAAAAAAAACAACTGTTGTCAAATATAAAAATTGAAAATATAATTATACAAAATATTTGGCCAGATACGGAAAATGAAATCATGTATATTTGGAAAACATGTAATAAAAGGAACAATTTGGCATTTTGCCAATTTTAGAAATTGAAATCATTAATTTTGCTTCCCTTGCGTTTCTAAGTGGCAACAGTTAAGAAAGCCTGCGAAGTAAACATATTGTTTCTATTGTGGGAGCCCACAAGCTAATGAGCTGTTTCTGTGTAGTTTGTTTTAGGTGGTTTAGTGTTATTTGACATAATTATGTCAGACAGTGAAAGTTTATCTAGCACATCTTGTTCCCCAACGAAAAAACGCAGTAAAGGTGCGATCAACAGCATTAAATACAAACAGGTTGCTGCGATTCGTGAGGACAAATTGGATGGGCGAACAGATGTAAATTGTGCTGGAAAAGAAATGCAGCCCCGAAAACCTGGAGACGACTCCAAGTAAGTAGGAATAAATTTGTAGTTTCTTATCTATTATATTGGTATCGAAAATCCATTAAATTAGCATCTCATATTATTTTCTGCTCACTCAAAACATTATTTGCTTTTTAGGTGCCCCCCACCCCCCAAGTGTTTCTCCACTGTGTCTGCAGAAATGAAATAGGCAATGATCGAAAAAATGAATACATTTACGACCAAAGACGAACAAGACATTTTCTTACATGGACTGATCGGCGTACACGAACAAAAGGATTGTAAGAAGCGAATGTCCGAAAGAGATCTTCAAGCAAAAGGTAAGTCTAAGGCATGGAGAATCAAATCAAACGTGTTTGTATATCACATTGAATTTAACAATCGACATATTGTATGTCGCGTAGCGTTTCGATCTTTTTTGGAGTCACTAAAGAGTTGGATGGCTTTGCTCTTAGAAGAGTTAAAATTGGACTTCCTTAGACAAGAGTGGAAAATCGGTCGGCTCTCATTCAGGTATGATGTCAGGAGAAAATTGTCAAAAAATTCACGAATTCCGATACGCCATTATTCATCCCAGACCCAGCAAGTAATCCCGCCTACCGAGGAAAAATTCCAATAGAAAAATCCAAAAGTAATTTATGGATATAAAAAAATTATATCAACACATCCCAGATCTTCATCAGAATTTTTATCAGGCGATTTACGACTGGCCCACCACGTCTACTGGAGAAACTGCTGAAGAAAATTAATTTATTATTTGTATGTTTGTCATATTTTAAATTCCTGTTTATGTTCACGCTTTGTTTATGCAAGTATCTTAAACATTTAATTTGTAAAAATAAATATACATCGTTACAAATTAAAAATAAACATCGTTAATTAAAAATTTATAGTTTATCTTGAAAAACCTATGTTCATTTTGAAAACGGGTCATCTCCAGATAAGAAAGACCTGTTTTTTAGACAATTATTACAGCAAAATTTCGGATTCATGGCAATTTCAAGTAAGTTTTAACTTTTCTTAAAGAAAAAATAAACTAGACAAAAAATTAAAACAGAAAAAAAAGGACGAAATGACGATTTTTGTTTCTCCTGAAAAATTTGAAAATATGGAGTTAACCCCTCTTCCAAATGACCGATTCGATTATATCCAACAGCGATTTTTAATTATAATCGAACAATTTTTTGATTTCATAATAATTAAAAAACTAAAACTCATATGCCTTTACCTCTCGTGACTTTATTAAATAATAAAAATTTTATTATTTTTCCAAACAGTTTTGAATTGTCTAGAAGTAATATAGTTCAAAGAAAACAGTTTTATTGGATAAACTATAATTTCACAAGGCGAATGCAGTAATTTTTTATTTTTATTTCGGCAACAATTTTTATTTCGCCACATTGGCAACCATCGTAAGTGGTTTGGTCCACACATACTATTCCGCTGAAAGGTGATAAAGCAATTTTGAAACAATGAAAAATGTACGAATAAGTTAAAAACAAAATTATGGAAAATCGGAATACTTTTATGTCTCTGTTCAGTCATGCAAAACTACTTGTTGTTTACGACGCGTATGGTTAAACCTATGTGTGACATTTCCTCTGCTGCAGCTATTTCAAACGTGTTAAGACTTAATGCGTTTCTTTACTATAAAATACATTCCTGAGTTAGAATTCCGGTTTCTTTCGGTAACTTTTTTCTATATTTCTGTAGGGATTGAATACATATAAACAACTGTCATGAAAATAACCGTAAGTTCTTGGTCTTTCATAAATCTCGTCTAAGTTGTTAGCTATTATGGTTTTGGTTTCCATTTATGCCCGTTGTTTTCTCATCAGGGTTTAGTAATCTATATATATTTCTGTTTAATAAAAAATTAATTTAATTTAATTTTTTTTTTTAAATTTCTCTTCCATTTCTAACTTCAAAACTTAAAATAATTTAATATAGATCTTCTCTTACATTTCTATAATTTTTATACTGCTCAAGCTATGTATCATGAAATATTATATATCGGGTTGAATGAAAATTTATTATTATAAATATAAATAAATAATATTGAATTTTCCATCTGGGATTCCTTAGTCAAGTGATTGTTCCAATATCTTCGATTTTCATGTAAACATTTATAGGAACATTTATGTAAAAATTCGAGCATACAAACATGTAAACGTTTCGTTTGCTCAAAATAATTAAAAACCTATTCACTCTTTCTGTACCTTTTACTAAATTTTTAATGTATATACAACATAGCATCTTATTTTGAAAATAGAAATTTTTCTTCGTAGCACATAATTTCATTTTTTAGGGAATTTCTTACCGAAAATGTTTTCAATCCTACCTTTCTGAGTGATTCAATCGATTGACTGATCAGTTTCGGCAAGTGATAGAAAAAATATTTCCTGCCGTGCAGAGTTCTTTAACTCACAAAAGTTCCTTTTATCGTTGCCACAAAAAATTTCTTAACTCATAAAGAGTCTATTGAATTGTTGGTATTGCCATCTACGGGTTAAATGTAATATAGTTGGTTGGTTGCTTTTTGGTTTTACGGCTCAAAGACTACAGTGGTCATGCTGCGCCGGGACCTACTGTTTTCCGAGGAATCCGAACCTCTTAAGGCCTAGGGAACCAAACCCCGGACTACAGTGAGCAGTGCGATCTTTATGAGATCTCTGAGTAAGCGTTCTTTTTGCACTGCTGGGAGTCGAACCCGGATTAGCCGCGCAATAGGAGAACGCGTTACCACACTGCGCCACCGCAGGGCCGTTAAATGTAATATAAAGTAATTTTCTAGTACAACTGAAAATATCTATTGTAAAGAAAACGGCTTAGCTGTGAGAATTATCCATTTCTAATAGTCTGTATAATAGTATTCATTTTTACGTCGATGTAAACTGCATAACGCATTTAATTTCTGAACCGATATAACAGCAACTAACAAGACCATTTTAACATAGTATTATAAAGTTACGATATATATATGCGTTATATGCTCAATGGTTTAGTATTTGCATGAATGTTATTTCCTTATATACACGTAGCCATGAATAAGTAATTCTAGGAAGTGGGGGGAGTGCTGAGAAATATTATTACCTTCTTCTCAAGGCTGTCAAAAATTTTAGTGAATGTACAAGATACTAAAATGCTACAAAAATAATTGATACCGTTTGACAATTAGTAATGAGCTAAAAAGTACCTTATTTTAAAACCTACTTGTAAAACCTTTGAAACTAAATGCATAGCAGAATTAGGCAAATAAAATTTTTGAACGGCTCTCCCATATGGGCGCCCATGCACGTAGCCCATAATTTTTATAAGTTATGATTTAAAAATTATTTCATTATTTGGAATTTAGTAAAAAAATGATCATTCAAAACTAAAAGTCCTGTAATTGTTGTAATGTGTAAGAAGACCTCATCTTCTGAATGGATAATATTTCCAGTACCTGCGCCTATAACCACGTACGCTGGGTTTGTATGCTATCCAATATTTGACAAATTTAGCAAACTGTGTTATCCCTTCTAAGGATAATACCTTACAAATCTCGTATTCTGTCTGTCTATCTGTGAGTAGATAGGCAAGCATGCATGTATGCATAGTGCATACATAGTGCATACGTATCGCAGCGGTAATTCCTTCACCCGACATGTCGTTAATCCGGGTTGGACTCCAACAGTGCTAAAAACAAACGCTTACCGACTAACTGCTTACTGTGGTCCGAGGGTTGACACCTAAGTTTTAAGAGGTATGGATTCCTCAGAACAACGCAGGTTCACTCCCTACGATGGCATAGCAGCAAGGCACATTCACTTATCTTGCAATTAACCCGGATTTGACTCCCAATGTTATCGTAAGACGATGTGAATGTTATCGTAAAGCAAAATACCATTTACCCACTATAGTCCGAGATTTAGTTCCCTTGGTAGCAAAGATTCGGATCCCTCGTAAAACTGTATGTCCCGTCACAACGTCACCATTTCTATCCTTGCGTCATAAAAACACAAGCAAGCAAACAGTTATGACGCAAGAATAGAAAGGGTGACGTTGCGCAACAACTCTTTGTGTTTTTATAAAGGAAGGAGAGGAAGGGTGACGTTGTGTCATAAAAACACAAATAAGCAAACAGTTATTGTGATAAACCGGCCAAAACCAGCTGTGACAGTGTCAACATTCAACAACGGCACCAACATGTACTTACGTCAGTTTTTATGTGTGTGTAAATTTTCTTTTATGTACAAACAAATATTTAAAATTTCCTTGAATATTTGATAAATAATAGGTTTTACTATTTTCTTTAGGCATAAAATAATGCATGGATCTATTTATATTTCACAGGTTTTTGCTGCTGCTTTATGGGCTAGTTGTTTTTGGTGTGCGTTTGCATTTCCTTTCGTTCCATGGCTTGGATTGCCGCCACTGGTGCCGCCCAAACCCCTTTTTCCAGTAGCTCCGCCCCCATTCCCTGCTGGCGGATTTCTTTTGCATTATTACAAGCGAAGCCCCATTTATGACTATGGAGGCATCATTTCTGCTATAGGATGACTATGAAGGCATCATTTTTGCTATAGGCTGATTAGCTGCAATGTCATCTTTCGAGCCAGCTAACATCAAATACAGCCATTACAAATTTAATGGAAACTCGAGACGAATTATAAATTATTGTAGTTTTCCAATGAATAGAAAATAATTATTTTTATAGCCGTTTTCAGTTCGATATTGATAGTTTACTTGAATTGAATCGTTTCATTTTTAACTTTAAAGAATGCTTCAATTTTTTCTTTTAAGAAAATATACATTTTATATACTGGGAAAATTTCTCTTATGTTTATAATTTATGAAAATGTTATTAACTATTGATATTAAAATCAGAGTGGCCATATCGTCGAAAAATAAAGAACATATTGTCACAAACACGATATATATAACGAATCGCCTTTTTTATTTCCTGCTATTTTAATAATAACAAATAAATCTTCTTTGAATAGAGTGCAGCTTCCTCAGTATTTCTAAAGAAAACATTCTTGATGTTCGGATGATCGTCAAACCATTTAATTACCTGAAAAATGACAACAGTTAATTAATATCTTTTCATAACGAAATATGAGTTATTTACTATTATAATATTTCTCTTTTAAATAAGCCAAAAGCCAATAAAATTTTATATATGTATTATTACTATTTCATCTGTTATTTTGATGACAATTATTTGTTTTAATCTTACAAATTTATTATTTCTACGGTATCATACTTTTTAACTTCAAGATTAAACCAATAACGCATTCACATCAATATTATAGTAGTCTCAATACGTAGATTAGTTTCGTAGTCATAAAACAACATTACAAGCGTAGGTGAAGTTATCTATATTTATAACGTTATTTTCTGACTATAAATTAAAATAGTCATTGATAAACGATATTTATTCTTTTTTAAAGAAATATTTTATGAGGAAGAGGATTACTTTTTGCATGCAAAATTTTTAATAAAGAGCTATGTAGAAATATAGCATCTGCTTTCACTTTTAATTGAAACATTTTTTATTTTACGAAGTGTGCATATAAAAATTTAATGTATTATATTTGCTATGAAAAAATTTCACCTTAAATTTAACATGAATTTATCAACTTTAAAACGACTTACTACAGCGACCAAAAGTGGATTTAGAAGTAGAGCGGACGCATTCCATATCCGTATCCATATCCATATCCAGGGCCTTTTCCCATATCTATTCCTTTTCCCATTCCTTTTCCCATTCCGACTTCTTTGCCCATGCCGAAGAAATATGGATTGATCATCCCTTTTCCGAGCATGTACGGCCCATACATGCCTTTACCAAAACCACCAGCCATAGGAGAAGCAGGACCATCAGCTGATGCCATAACAACGGTGAAGAGCAAGAATGCGAAGCTTACCTAATAAAAAATGGAGAAATTTCCAATATCAGTTTACAACACTTTAAAATTAATTTTAAAGTACAAGTGAAATAGGGTCTAACAACTAAAGTTAACTTAGATTATGGTCACTGACCTAACGCTCACTACTTTTGAAAAGAACTTATATTCAAATAGATTAAAACCAAACTACAAGAAGTGTTTGTGTAAGTCTTTATCACGTGAATTACGTTTTAAAAATCAGAAATGCGCCTTATAATTTTAACTAAATTTTTTTAAATTTCAGATGGAAATACTACACAAACTGTTTCGTCAATCGAAATTGTTATGTTCAGCTTTCTTATGATAGTCAAGTATTTTAATCTTACTCTTCAAATTGGCTGCATTTCGCTCATACATAGCAACTATGATGCACAATTCATTAATAGAATATTATTACCCTTCGCGCAATTTTCTAAATATTGGTCTTCTCACGAAGCCACAGGGTCATGTTTTTTTTTTATGACATTCGTGAAGGAATTAATTGGTACCCACGTTTAAGCTCAAACTAGAGCTTTGTGTAAAAAAGGGGGATACAGTATCGGCCGCTACATGTGTCTTAAGAGTCCCTTTAATTCACTAAACTACCGGGACTTAATCATGATGATTCTACTATTCTTTCTTATTTAAGATTTTAGATGATATCATTGCCCTTTGCACAAGGTTAGCACAATTTACCAAATATTGGTAGTTACGTGAAGTCTCCGAGGCAGATACTTCTATGGTTTTCGTGGTGTAATTAATAATGATCCATATTTTAACACACTGTGTTAAAAAATATTTGTGACCTTTAATTCCTCACGAAAATAGTAAAAAAATATGCCCGGTTGCTTCTTGTGTCGACTACCATTTGGTAAATAGTGAAAATCCTGCAAAAGGTAATAAGCTACTATAAAACCCTAAATACCAAGAAAAACAGTGTTGTCCCCGTGTCTAGGTTACCTAGTCAGGTACAGGCACTCCAGATTATATGAAGGGATCACGGGTCGAGACGTTGTCTCTTTTTTTTTTACAAAAAGGCTCTAGTTTGAGCTTAAACGTGAATGCCAAAATAATTGCTATCATGACACACACAATTCGAAAACATGTACTTTAACAGAGGAGAAGAGATAAAAAATCTCTTCGCCACATACTATAATGGCATATTATGAACGTTCGCACGTGATCTTATCTAGCAAATGAGTTACGTTAATTTGAATATTTATGAAATATATCTCATTCAAAATATAGAATATTTTCCTCAAAACTGGCGAAAAATAAACGAATAATTAAAAATTATTCCCAAGTTATGCCGTTTTGTCTTTAATCCATTGTATGGAGGATATCGGAAAAAAGTATTTTTAGAAAAGAAACCACATTAGTGAAATCACTTATATCTAAAACTCAAAAAAATCATCATTTAATATTCAGCTATTTTAAATATCAAATATGATCTTAAATTTGTTAGGTGTAGTATAATACTCATTTTTAAACGGACGTTAATAATGAACTCGAAATTTTTAATTATCACTACATGAAAAAGCATAAGTAGAATAAGATTTATGGAAGTATTAAATCATTATATATATGCATGTTGCATTAGTTAATGTTGAATGTTTAATATAAAAAGAATATGAATTATTCTTATTAGTGATAATGAAAGGTTGTTATAATTTTATGAATATGCGATTACTGTGAGCGTTTAATGAATGACTAATTAGTATCGAGTAAAACTGTGTTTAGAAAATTACCACATGCAAGTTTTCGTTTGACATGATGTATATCTGACGTACGGCTAATGCCCTGACTGCTGGGGATAATATCTCAAAGGTCGCAGGTTCAAATTCAACCTGAGCATGTGGCATGATTTTTTTTTGTCTGCCTAAACACGTAAGTTCTGGTATAAACTATATAAAAATGGAGTATCCAAAACTTAATCGTATGTGAATTATTCCTCCGCACCCTCCTTTTTATCATAAGGAGTTTTCCTTTGCTAGGCTATAACATTACTTTTAACAAGGAAAGTACCTTATCGGACATGCTTTAAGTAATTCATCCATAAAGAAAAGAAAATTTAAGTCATATTTAAGGTTTAACGATCTTTCTTAACTACCAGAGAAAACAAATGTGTTCAAAACACAATTTAATTCTCTATAGCTATATGTAGGTAATCATATTCTGCTTGTATTCTGAAATAATATGAAACTTTAGATAAAATAAATGACTCGCACTTACCAAGTATTTCATGGCTGGTTCGTTGGGGAAGTATCGTCTGAGATGAAAATCAAAGAGGACTAAGAGTGCTTGTATAAGGTAGGAGCATTACCCTTTTTATACCCTTTTCAGTCGTCTTAGTTATCAAATAAGCGCCTAAAAATCAACGGATGACATGATGTGGGAAAAAAAGAAATACCCGGATCTAATTATGGAGAATTATTCTCCAATCTCAACAAGAAATAAACGAAGCTGACCTTCGTGTAATGGCTAAACTACCCAAGACAGAAACCGACATCATGACAATAGCAGTTATAATCTGCTAACGATTACCAATTTCGATGAATTGCTTGATCCATAGCAAATTATAACACGACCATCGGCATCGAACCGTACGAAAGGTACATTATCTCGTAAATATCCGTCCTAAAACTAGTGCAGTTCGAAACGAGAGTGGTAATAACGAGTCAAATATAATAATCTACGAAGTTGGATTCCTTCTTTGTACTGTAACAAAGAAAAAATTAAAGCATGATGTCAACAGTTTCGTCCCTTAAATAAAAATAAAATATATTTTCAGTACTTTTAACTTTTGTGCCTTAAAATATCAAAATGTACTTTTCATATACCAAATTTTCTTTTTATTGAAAGAGCTTTTACAAACGTTTGGTCATAATGCCCATGTTTAAAGCCGCAGTTATTTCCTCTATTTAATGATCAGTAACTATTAATTAAAGTAGAGATTATATCATTTATAATTTAACGTAATTTGTGAGTATGTTATATAATACAGTGACTGAATCTTATGGTAATATTGGGTTTCTGAATAAAAATTTATTTTGTATAGTGTCATTTATCATATATTTAATACTAATTATGTATAATAAAATCTTTTCGCTATCAATAAAATTTCTATGGTTTTAAAATTATTAAAGCGCATTCTTTGAACTCTTCCTTTTAGCGAGATGCTAGGTGTAATATTTGTTTATGGAAAATGTCATTTAATAATATAAATTTTCTACCTGTCTCCTTAATTTTAAAGTATTATAAGCACGGATTCGAAAATTTTTACGGGCTTTATTTAAACCCATTAACGTGTAAAAAAGGCGTGGTTATATTTATAGCGTAATAAATTTTTATAATAACTTCAGAATACTCTTTAATTAATTAGATATTCAACACTTATTTCTTCTTCTTCAAGTGCCTTGTCCGATTCGGGGACTGGTGGTCAACATAGAATATATTTCCACATCTCTCTCGCTTGGATAATGCCTTTTATGCTTAGTCCAAGCCTCTAAATAGTCCATCCATCCATCCATTCCTTTCTTTTTGTGCCTCTAGGTCTCTTCCTTATGATGTTTCCCTCCAGTGTAATTGGGGAAGTTTATATTTTTCTCCTTTCGCTATCAGTAATATACTAACTTCCTTTTCAGTGTTAAACTCAAGCTAACACTTTTTGTATTGGATTTTATCCTTATTTCTTGGTTGATGAACCTTATTTAAATAATAATTTAAAGGGAAAACGGTTATACAAAATAAAAAGCTACATATCCAGCATTTTGGTCTCATGAATAGTATACTGCTATCATCACGTTGAATAATTTAACAATTTAGGCATTTTCTCAGATAAATTATTCATATTCGAAATATATTCTGAAAAATAAGAAAATAAAACGACGCAACTGGAAGACAATTTTTGTCGCTATGGAATTTCGTACACGCGATGAATATGTAAAATTTTGAGGAAATGAATATATTTACATATTTATAAAATGATTTTTATTAACAATATAGTATATTTTTTACAAAATTATCGAAAAATAAACAAATGAATAAAAATCATTCTCGTGTTATCCCATTTTATCATGAATACGTGTTATGTAAGGATACCGGAAGAAAGTATTTTTAGGGAAGAAATATCAAACTTATAAAACTATTTGTATCTAAAACTTAACACCAACGTCATTTAATATTTAATTATTTCAAATATGAAATATTATCCTATTTTTATTGTAAAATACAAAGCAGTAGCGTTGTAATGATTATATTTTAATGCGTGATAAATCCAAGTATTCCAAATGCCCATTTTCTTTTTTAAATATTTCTTTCCCTAAAAATTATAGTTTGCAGAATCTTAATGAAGGTTAATTTAACCTATTATTGTAATATTCTCCAAATTTAAACAAATTTCAATTTTATCTTCAGAATGATATTGTATGTATCGACAACCACTATATATCATCTGAAAAATTATTTCTATTACTAATCGGTAAAAGTCGTCAGAGAAGGCAATTTTAATGCGATTAAAAACAACAATTATTAATTTTTACAAATTATGCTCAATTTCATTAAAATTTAGATGCATCTTTTTTTTTCAGAAATTTTAAAATATGTATGTATTTAAAACGATTGAGAAAATAACGAAATAATAGAGTTGAATAGCATACTTAATTGTTTACATCTGTTTCAATAGCCCTATGTTATTTTCGTCAGAACGACAACTGATACAATACAACGTGTTAACCTGCGTTACAAACGGCGGTTACAGGTATAGGTAAAATGCATGGAATAACACGCAATTTAAAGCAAACGTTATTGTATTTCATGAATTTTACCTATACTTGTAACCGCCATTTGTAACACGGGTTGGCATTGCAAGTTGTGTTGTATCAGTTGCCATTCTGACGAAAACAGCCTAGGTCTATTGAAACAGCTGTAAACTATTAAATATTCTATTCAATTGTGTTAATTTGTTATCTTCTCAATCATTTTATTAGTGCGCAATGTTATATTCAAATTATATCAAATGTATTTATTTATTAGAGAAACTTTCCTTTGCTCTCACATCTAGTTGTAATATTAAAAGTCACATCATATTTGAACTTGGAATTTCAGCAGACATTTGGCTCGGATTCCATGTTGTAATTGACCATCATCATTTACGTCTGTATCTTCAAATTTCTGAAATATAATATTATTATAATTCTATTATGCATAATTAACTTTAAAAATTGTAGCAGACGTTGACGCTCGTTCTAAGGTGTATTTTCTGCTTCTATTCCCATGTCTATGAATATCCATATAAGCCTTAAAATCGATAGTAGTTACGTGTAGACAGAACCGCTGTTTGGGGAGTTACTGGTGCCCCAGTACCGGGGCCAAAGAAGCAGATTTTTTTTACCTCCGAGCTCGGAGCTTGTAGGGGCCCATGATGCTAAATACGTTTTTATTAGAGGGCCCGGTTAAAAAAATTAGTACCAGGGCCCCGTTATTGTTAGCGGCAGCCTAGAAACAGATTTATGTATTATGATGCCA
This sequence comes from Dysdera silvatica, assembly GCA_006491805.2. NCBI lineage: Eukaryota > Metazoa > Arthropoda > Arachnida > Araneae > Dysderidae > Dysdera > Dysdera silvatica. The sequence goes on from QLNU02015270.1 coordinate 126,598,231, forward strand.
CTCCATCCTCCCTTCCTCTAAATACGAATTATTTTCAAAATAATTCCATTTTTGGAGCAATTTTTTTTCCTAAGGCTCTATTTATTAGGCTACTAAATCTTATTACAAAACTACTGAATAAATTTACAAGATCGAAAGCCGCGGTAGCGATTAAAATTACCGTACAACAAATAACATGTAACTAAACTGTAAGTATAGTTTCTGATGATCGGAAAAGGAAATTGTTTTAATATAAAAATTAAAGCCTTACATGAGTTTCGATAACCTGGTGTGTTCTCTTTACAGTCAAGTAAGTTTACCAATTTTGATGTAGTTTTTACTTTTCCAATTTCTTGCTTGTAGTGTCTCATATTGTAGTTTTGTTGGAAAAAAAAAACTTCTTATGCACTAACTTAATTAAACGGCGTGGTAGAGAATGTAGTAAAGAATAATTTATACAAGGACTAGGAATAATGAGTTTATTAAAAAAAATAAGGCTTAAAACCCTTTCAGATTTAAAAATTTAATCAGATAAAATTTTATAAAGCATTTTTATATTTTGCGGTCGTCAGACTATTTTAGCGCCCCCTTCCAGTGGCGAATTTACCAATAAACTAAGTAAGTTACAGGCTTCTGCGGAAAATTTTCGACGGAAGGTTTACTTCCGAGAAGTTTGCGAAGGCGAGAAGTTTTTGATGGCTAATGGAATTGCAAATTTTGATTTATGTTCAGAGCATAACTAGGTATCGGTAAAGGCAGAGGTACAGTGGGTGCCACATTGAGAGAGATTCGAGAAGACGCCAAATACTTGCAAAAAAAAAAGATGAATTTGAAATAATCATCAGGGTCGTAAGATTAAGAATATGGCAAACGCGCCAAAATCTTATATAAACGCCAACACCACTTGTTCTTCCAGTTTCCGTTCCTCTATAATAAAACAAATGTCCACTTTTAAGTTCCACCAACTCTTCACCTTTTCTTCTAACTTCACTGAGTCCTATAATGTCCCATTTGATCTTGTCTATTTCCTCTTCCAATTCTTGAAGTTTTGCTTCAGAAGCAAGGGATCGTCCATTATATATATATATTCGCACATATTGGTTTTGCATTTTTTCAGTACCACATTACTACACTGGTTACTACTTTTCTTACTGCAGTATTCTTGGAAAAGGTTAAATTAAATCTTTGGGAAAATAGATTCATTGTTGCAGAATATTAGTAATTAAATATTAGTTATTTAATGGTTATTTTTAATATGTGAAAAACATAAAGCAATTATCAATCAAATTATTATTGCTTACAGGTGATTTACACAGGATTACATTTTACAAAAATGAAAACATTATTGTAATTTTATATAAATATTAATTGTTTTCGGCAACTATATAAATTTTCATCATAATATAGAAACAATTGAATGTGTTTGCTCCACACATTTTCCGTAGTTTAACTCCTTTTACAGAGCGAACCAAAATTCGTGTAGGAGGTTGAAAAGTTAATGTCTTTTTCTTTATTAGCTATTTTTTTTTTCATTTGCAAAATTTCGCAAGGTTTCTAAATATGCATTATAAACAAAATTTTACTAATTTTGAAAACTTTTCGTAACTCATGATCTATCCAATAGTTTCTTTTTCAGTTAGGTTGCTACAAGTTTTTATGAAAGTACAGTACATCGTCAAAAATACGATCTTTCTTTTTTTATAATTTTTTTTTTAATTTCCAATGACTGTCATGCTGTCTTTTACCTTGAAATCATCTGGAACAAAGCAGCCATTTAACTACTTCGTTATATAAGGTAATTACCCTGGAGGATGAAATCATACCCATGCGTAACAACCGTGTATGCATCGGTGACAAATCTTTAAGCCATTGTCATTATGCGTTTTATCTGCTTGATATAACGCTGGAACCTAAATATTTATTTCTACATCACTATTTTACTAAACTTAACATATTGATAAATTTCTTTTTATTTTCCATATATATTTATATAATTATATGGGCATATAGAGGTTCCTAGAAGATGGTTATATTCTTTAGCTTGAATCAGTGAATCTAGCCTCGACCTTCTTGAAGTCATTTGCACTAACTAACAGAAATATGATAATAATAAAAATAATCTGATAAATAATGAAGCTTTGAGTTGCAACATCAATGAGAGTAGTTAAAATTACAGCTTTACACGAACTCACTAAAACATATCCTATTTTCATTCTATAAATATAAAATTCAATCAAAATTAATAGTATATAAATTGCTCTACAATAACCTTTAAAATACAGAAAATTTGCAGATTTATATACATATCAATTTGCGAAATATATATATATGTCCCGTTTTATCAAAATGTGGATTTTTTATCAGAACTGTAGCTTTGAAAATAGCAAATAAACGGACAAATTTGGCACAAAAGCAATGCAATTTCTTTTAATCATAAAATTTTCATGTATTTTTATTTCTTTTGTCACAATAAATGTACTTTATACGTTTTTGCGCAAAACACTAAAATTTAATATTTTACATATATATACTTACAATAAAAAAATCTAAACATATATTCATTTTTATCTTAAACACTGGACTTTCAAAATAATTTACGTTTAAAATAGAATCCCACATTCTCAAGAAAAGTTCGTATGTTCATAAACGTTCAAGTCCACAAAATTTTATATTGATGTGAAGTTTTCCGAAATTATAGCATGTTTTCTTCCGAAAATATAGTATCACACGTTCGAATCATTAAATGATACCTTTATTCTAATAGAAGTAAAATGTATTATTTAAAAATTTCAAACTTAATTGTAACATCAATCTAGCTAGTTACAACAAACACTTCATAAAATATAAGTTCCTATATTGTTACTCCACACGTCGCTCAATCAAGCGTGCATTGGATCTTATTAGTAAATTTAAAAATGTCAAGAAAGTATCACTTAATACCATAAAGGGCTAAAATTTTCTTCCAAGATAGTTCTTTCTCTAAAGCTTCTAATTTCTCTAATACGTACTTTTTTTCAATGTCCTTTTCGGAAGCAAGTTTATCCGCAAAGGCTTTCTCGAGTGCAATTTTTGCCTTGATTTCTTTTTCAATACCAAGTTCTTTAGCTATTCCTATCTCGACAAGTTTCTCTACTGATATTGCTTTTTCCTCCTCTTTTTTTTTAGCTCCCAGGTTTAGTCCAAAGAGCTTGTTCAAAACAGCAATCTTTTCGGAACTGACCTCTTTAGCGATAGCTTTATCGGTGGCCAAGCCTTTCCCCGCAGCAATGTTTTTTAAGATCCACCAGCTATCAAAACCTATTGCTTTCTCAATACCTTTCTCAGCTCCAATATCCTTTCCAATCTTCCATCCAACCTTTTCGTCAAATACCAATCCTTTACCAGCTGGAATATCTTTACCTATACCCCAAGCAATTGTTTTATCCAGCGCAGTACCTTTATGAATACTTTTATCAATAGCTATGGCTTTACCAGTTTTCCACTCTATAGCTTTAGACAAAGCTATCTTTTCTACCACTCCTTTATCGAATGCAATATTTTTACCAATTCCATATGCAATAATAGCTTTCTCCAACGCTACCTTTTTAGCTATTATTTCGCCAATGGCTACATCCTTGCCTAAGGCCCATTCTATGGCTTTGGTCAAAGCTATGTGTTTTGCAATATCCAAATCTATAGTAATACCTTTTCCTATTCCCCATGCGATAACCGCCTTTTCCATTGCTAATTTCTTCGCTATAATTCCTTCTATAGTTATTTCTTTATCCACAGCAATTTCTTTGCCTATCCATTTTCCGAACCCTGTTTCCTTACCTATTCCCCAACCACAGGCTTTATCGAACGCAAGTTTTTTCCCTATGCCTTCATCAATTGCTATCACTTTCCCCCAATCCACTGCTTTTGTCCAATCAATTACTTTTTTCCCTTCTATTCCTTTACCAACAGCAATGTCTTTGCCTACTCCCCATTCCAACTCTTTGGCCAAAGCAAGCTTTTCTGCCGCCTTTTTATCAGCTGCAATGTCTTTTCCAATTTTCCAACTAATAAGAGCTTTTTCCAAAGCAAATTTCTTAAGTATACTTTCATCAATACCAATTTCTTTACCTATTTCTTTGCTTGCAGCGCCATCTTTGCTGATCCCCCATCCAATAGCCTTTTCCCAAGCTAATTTTTTGGCTAAACTTTCATCAATAGCAAAATCTTTCCCTATTTTCCAATCATAAGTTTTCTCCTTAGCGATTTTTTTGTCTTTTCCCTTTCCATATACAACACCTTTGGCTATTCCCCAATCAATTTCTTCATCAACTTTAATGTTCTTGCCAATACCCCATGAAATAGATTTTTCTTTGGCAACACCTTTTGCTATTCCTAATTTGGCTAGGATGTCTAAGGCTATTTTCTTGTCAATGCCTTTCGCAATGCCGAAACCTATTCCTTTGTCTATGGCAATTTGCTTGGCAATAAGTTTAGATACGTCGATGTCCTTGGCAATTCCCAATCCAATAGCTTTATCCGTAGCCACGCCTTTTTCCTCTTTACCAATTTCTTTTAAGGATTTTCCTTCTTTCAGTTCTTTAAGAGCTTCTAGTTCTTTTTCAAGAAGTAGCTTCTTCTCTTGTAGTTCCTTTTTCATCCACCATGCCCATGATCCATAAGCATCTTTCTTTTCCGCTGCTTTCGTTGTTTCCGCTGTCCAAGTAGCTGTTAGCAAGACATATCCTAATATGGTCAAAGGCAACACCTAAAAATAATTTATCAAACTATGTTATATATATATATATACATGATTCAAGAGCATGAAAAAGTCATCGTTTAACTTATGTTATAACATAACAGCCATCAATAGTAACTTAAAGCGAGACATGGCACATACAATTGGACGTCTAATTGTTTCATCCGACTATACGGAAGCAATATTTGATCCGAAAAATCCATTGTGTCTAAAGTTGTTTCAAAAATATTTCGGAGTTAATAATATATACTGAACATGAGACAAAATAAAAGTCTAGTTAGGCACCTAAAAAATTTAAAGAGAAGAAAAAAGGAAGCGAAAAATTTGTAAAAAATTATTAGGAAATATCAGAGATCTTTTAATAGTATACGTGAGTTTGCATATAATTTTTTTCGGGGTATTAAAACCCTATATTTTAGCACCCTGTTGTTACACTGGCACAATTATTGCACAATATTCGCATTATGATATTTATGGTCATTGTATGCAGATCGGTACAAAATAATGTCAGCAAATTTAGAGAAACGGATAAGTTTGCATTGTATGGGAAAAACGAAAATGTCATTCAATGTGCAAATTACAAATAACAAAAAGTAATGTGCATCACTAAAGGACACAAAATAACTACTTTCAAAAGATTGAGCAATTTTTTTTATATATCTAAACGCTAAAATGCAGCTTCTAAAAATTGAAAATTATAGTTTGTTATATATTCACATTACACTGTACATAAAGAAATTGCTTTCGATTTAAATTCCAAGAAATAAATTCAAGTATAATCAACTTACTTCAAGCTTAAAAGAAAACGAAAACAAACCCTATAATTATCTGGAATAAAGTTCCACTTGTCCAATATGCTGACATATTGTTAACAACGCATACCATTTCGGTCAATATTAATCTAGCATCGAAATTTTATATCAATAAAAAAAATTTAAATCTCTACTAAATTTTAGGTCTTGTTGCTTTAAAATGAACATTTTACTTATTCCTGTATTCGAAACATAGTTGAATTATTTGTAACAAATTCATATTACGTTCTTTGCAACAAAAGAATTGGGACTTTTTTTCCTTTCGACAATTTGGAAAAAAAATTTATAAATTCAGAATTTTTTAAATTTAATAAAAAGACACAAATCGCCTCTTTGGCACTAGTTTTATGCTAATATGTTATTGATCTGGAATAATTCAATATCCCCTAATAAAACAAATTTCAAAACAATCACAAATAATTATCGAAAATAATCAAGAATAAATAGAAATTCGAAAGCGTGGAAACCTAGCAATTTGCGAATTATGTAATACAATTCGCAAGGATGCTCTGTATTTGTCTTTTCTCGCGGCTTTAAAATTTAAAAGTTGGACATCTTAATAAACATATGGTTATATCTTCGGTGAAATAAATCTCATACTTTATAAATATTTATGACAAATACTTATTAAAAATATATATACATATATATAAATTTAAATTCCAAAGTTTAATAATCTGAGATAGAAGTCTGCATAAATTTTTCCACCTAGCACTTAAACGCATTACCTATGTCTCAGTAATAAATCCTTTACTCCTATTCCAGTGCCTAGCCAAGATCATATATAAATAATTTAGTTACTAAATGTAAAGTATAAATAATATTTCCGAGTATAATTTCGTTTGCATGAGATTGATTATGATCTGAAACAGATGATAAAATAACGATAAAGGTATTATTCTAAAAGAATATGAATAAATGAAGAAAAGTCGACGAAGTATTTAGATATAAATTAAATATTTTAACTGTATGCTTCTTGATAACACTTAATTTGATTTAAAATAAATTCCTCAAACACAAATAAGTAAATTAAATTCCGATATTTTTAACATTGTATCTAAATCTTTAGGCGTTTTAAGTGTATATTCAATATTAATATTAAATAACTTTAAAAAAGCGAAAACGATGATAAAATTCATGGGGATTTTAATTATAAATTGAAATCAATTTGTGAATTTATAAAAGTAAAATTAATTGGTGTGCTTAAGAATATTTATTCTTAAACACCAATCATTTTTATTTTTGAAATGTACAATCAATATGTAAGAAAAACAAACGTAATTTTAACACTCTTTTCTATAGATATCTTCACATAAATGTTTCATTGCTTTAATTTATTATTAAAAATATGTTGTAATGTAATACAGTTTTAAACCGTATCTAAAAGTAGAAATAAAATTCAAAAACGACTTGTTAAATTATGTTTTTTCGCAATAGGAAATTTGGCTAACTTTACTATGAAAATGGCTAAAAAATTATACGTGAGTTTCTCTGATATTTGTTAAGAACTGTGAAATTTAGCTTTCTAATTTTTAATTATGAATGAGTATTACTCTATTTTATCCAAACAATTATGCACTGAATTTTATCATAAGTATAAAGAAAAATGCAATGAAATATAAATATAAATATACAAAACATTTTTACACCGTAGTCGTAAATCTCCAGCACGTTGATAATTTTTAAAAATTTGTTTTAATCGCATATATTTCATTAGCTTGTTCTTGTAACCAAAAATGTAGGAATACATTCTTTACTAACTTAGTTTTGTTCTGCTTCTTTTCATAACTTAAATAATAAGATAAGATTATAATATTGTTTTCACGTATGCAGTCAAATGAATCACATGGTAATGTTCTCATTAACTTTGTGTAATTATTAATTAACAAAATAAACTCTAATTGCAATTTAAAATAAGGCATTCTATGACTAATTTTGTTTTAATTGGAGGAAATATAAAAATTGTAATTTAATTGAATGAAATATAAAAATTGTAATTTAATTGAATGAAATATAAAAAGTCTAATTTGATTGAATGAAATATAAAAATTCTAATTTAATTGGAGGAAATATAAAAATTGTAATTTAATTGAATGAAATATAAAAATTGTAATTTAATTGAATGAAATATAAAAAGTCTAATTTGATTGAATGAAATATAAAAATTCTAATTTAATTTAATGCTAAAAAATTTCACTTTAAATAATTATTAATAGCAATGATAGATTATTAATTAAGATTTACTTTGATGCCATTTGATTGATAATTGATAATTAATAACATACTTAATATTATTAATGATTACATCAAAACGTAGTATGCACAATAGAACTAATTTCAGATCATGTTCATGAAAAGTAGGAAATATTTTACTTACAGCCAAATTCATGTTTGCTCGATGTAGGACCGAACAGCTCTTGACGTTTGAAAAGTGATTTCTGCAATAAACCTATTTATACATGGCCCAGCAGAAAAGGTATGTCTTCCGCCGATAAAATTCTTCGCAGAAATCCGCTTGAACTCACTGTGACACTTATTTATTTTCTTAATACTTCTCCAGAACGTTTGCTATGATATGAGATTATTATTTTGTTTACTGAATCGGTCACCTAGACACAGCTGACTAGTCAAAGAAAGTGCCCCTCTTCACCTCGACCTTAGGACATAGTTAATGCCTAGTATGGAGGTATTTTTCGTTGACCGTGGAGCTAGTTAATATTTATCCCAAAATATAATATCAATCCAGTGATATTAAGAAAGGTATAACCTTATTTGTATATAGAAAGTTTAAGTCAATCCTATTACATAATATTTTGAATTAAAATTTTAGAACTAATATTTTTAATGTTTCTGTACCATTACCTTTGATTCAGTTTACTTTCAACCTCTTAATACAATACTGAAAATTGTGCTTTTATAGAGAATCGACATAACTGTTTATTAATTTGCTAAAGAATTTAAATTACAGTCTATTATTATTACATTCTTCTGAATGAATCTAAAAACTACTTATAAATATTTATGATGAAACGCCATGAATTAAAAATTTTGCTTTTAGGTTCATATTGAATCATATATGTAATAAAAATATTCTGGTAATAATTAAAATATTTTTACGTGCTTATGTTAAATATATGCATGTATTTTATAAAATATATATCACAAGATTTCCATCTCATCATTAAAAAAATAATTTGTACCCAAAGTTTGCATATACAGTAGAACTTGTCTAAAATGACCACCTTTGGAACTGGACTGAAATGATCACCATAGACAGATGGGCACTATACACGACAGGCTTGATATAGACATAACTAAGTCCCTATCAATTCCCTTTTATAAAAAGTGGTCACTTTATTTAGATGGTCAATTTACCAAGGCGCTCACTTTACCAGGTTTCATTGCATATCATGTTTTCAGCTAATAACTTTTGACACCCATAACTAAACTCAAACTAGAGCTTTTTTTTTCTTCAACCCGAGAGGGGAAATAATAACATGCATATCATATTTTTGTTCGTACAAATTGCAAAAGTAAGAAAGTTGTTAATTTAAAAGAAATGATTTATTTATCTTCAATATGTTTAAATATTATCTATGATGATGTAAGAAACAACCGTTTTATAATTTAAAATTCAACTTAGCTAAAGGAAAATACGGCATATAAACAGACAGAAAAAGAAAGAGACAGAGAGAGAGTAACAAAAAATATTATTATGTGTATTAATTATGTCTAATAATAATTATGTGTTTATAATCTTTTCAATGTGTTTTATAATATACAAGTATTCGTATAAACAAAATACAGCTTTTTTCTCTTTTCTATGTAAATTATATTATGATGAAAGTATTAATATTTAGCTATATATATATATATATATATATATATATACATGCAATAGAGGCTCGTTCATAAGCGCTGCAGCAGTATGAAACATCCCTGTAATTTATTTCAAAAATTATGATTTTATATATTCATCTCATTTGTATATTTTTGCTCTTAGCTATTCGTAAATTCTTAAAGATGAAATCTTAGTAGGAAATTGATTATTATTAATCAGGTTCAAGAAAACTGTTCAAATGTAGTGGAGAAAATCGACTTCCGCTACAGTTGTATATTTTGGCGCCATTGCTTATGACCCGAGCTCGGAATGATGAATAGCGAGAACGTCAGTGCGGCGGCGGCGGCGATCATTATCTATATTTATGTGGTTCTGCAAACACTTTAAAGCTAATCTATATTAGAATTTTTTACTGCTGTCTCATATCATATCTCATATCTATTCCGTTTTTGAGTTAGAAGCGTTGTTCATGTATCCTATTTGGAATGTTTTTTCCTGAATAAATTACAGTTGAACTGCACATTGTTAAACTGAAACATTTAGCCAGCACATTAGAGCTCCAATTGTCCGAAATAGAAATGGCAAACCAGATTTTGGATGAACGAAACCTCGGATAATCCGAAAATTCAAATTTCGATATAAATATACAAAGAAACTACAACATTTATTCAAAAACACGTTTAATTACATTTTATTAAACTACTAGATTGATATTATAAAATGTGATAAAATATACGTATGTGTTAATTAAGATATTTACTGCTTTGGAGATAGTTCGCTATATTTTTATATATCCGATATGTACAAATCTGTACATATCATGTATGTACAAATATATCCGACAGCCACTTTTGATTTTTTTCTTAAGACGAAAGTAGACTAAATAATAGACATGAGGAAACGTTTTTGCGGAAAACGTTAAAAAAAATTTCAGCAGGTGTTTTCGGTTAACCCAGATTGCAATTAAGCAAAGCTCAAATAACCGGGGTAATACTATGTGTAAATTTTCTATATTTTTGTATTTTAAGTTTAAAATATTACTTAGTTAAAGGTAAAATTAATTCATTTACAGCACTCCCATATTTTCAATCCACATGCCACCGCCGTGTGTATATTGCTTCGTGATAATGTCCATATTAAAAACCACTTCCGCTATTTATTCTATTACCTTGAAAATTTAAGCAGTGAAAGTAAAATGACTATTTGTTTTTAGGCACTAAACCTCTTATATAATAAAATGAGTTCTATTCATTGCAATATCGAAATGTCGAATGTGAAAAACACTCTACCAGGCAATTTCTTGGTACCATTGAGCGTGGAAATGGGTAACCTCTATTTCCGGTCATTTTCGCGGCCTACGTTGAAACGTCAATTTGCCCTTTTCAGGGCCATTTTGGTCATTTTCAAACGTGGTGAAATTTGCTATTTCTTTGTAGTGGCAAATCGGACGTTGACGTCATTCCCGGTTGGCGACGTGTGTTCTTTATTTCGTCGCAATTCGGAAAAAAAAACCCCATGATTTTTGAACAGAGAGGAATTGAGTAATACTTATGTGTGCATCCAGGATTTTGTAATTTAAGGTTTTATTTCCCATGTTACAGACTTTTTTAAGCATTACGAAGCCCATGATATGGTGATGTAATTCGTAACTAAAAAACAAAAACGATTCAATATGCAATTTAATAAAAATACTTTAATATATTATTCATTAAACATCATTTCTTTACATCGTTAATTTTCTAAAAGGATTTATGAAATTTATAATTTTAGAAAATAAGCTTGAATTTATTTTAACCCTTTGACATAGCTCCAAAATTTTGGTTTTAAATAATATAAAAAATTTAAACATTAACATTAATTTCCACGCAGAAATATAAAAATGGGGTAATTAAAATTATGCATCGAACAATCAATCACTAAATAAAGTTCAGACCTTTATATGCATATAGTTTCTCAAGTGATATAAGCGTAAAATGTCTTATAAATATTTTTACAAAAATTTCCTGTGCTTAGAAACCTTTTATCTATTAACTGTCACTCTTCACAATACATAATAATATGATCTTAAAACCATAATTGTTTGAAACATAAATGCTTATTAATAGTGTTTTCGTAAATAAAAAATAAGTTATTAAGACATACACACATTTATGTACATATGGTTTCCTGTGAATCACAATCTTGGCGAAGTATTGTCGTTTCAATGTTCAGTAAAGAGCTGAGATAACACATGACGAGATCATAATATATTAATTATCCTTATTTATTAGTAATATCTACCATAACTGCCAATACCAGATCCATACATTCTTGAACCGCCGTACCCTAAACCCATGGGTCCAGCCATACTATTTCCATAAGCTGAACCTAAACCTCCGTATCTCATTCCACCGATCCCCGTACCCCGGTAGCCTAATGTTCTACCTCTTCCTCCTCTGTAACCAGAATTTCCATATCCCAAACCTCCTGCTCCACCATATCCAAATAACATCGGCCCTAATCCCCCAAATCCCATTCTTGAATTGCCAAAACCTCCTCCCGCTCCTATTCCTCTCATACCCATTCCACCAAATCCTAAACCTACTCCACCGTAACCCAATCCTCCACGCCCAAATCCTCCCAATGAACTACCTCCATACATACCATATGTACCAGGCGAACCACCTCCATACATCCCAATATTACCCGATAAACCACCTCCATACATTCCTGAACCACCCCGTAGGCCACCACCATACAATCCAGGCGTAGTAGACAAACTACCTCCGTATAATGAAGAACCACCCGATAAGCCACCTCCGTACATTCCAGGATAACCTGAAAAGCCACCACCACCAGACATTCCAATATTACTTGAGGAAGCACCGTTGTATATTCCAGATCCACCAAGACCTAAACCAGATCCTCCATAACCAAGACTTCCAATTCTGGAAGTTTCTGACAATCCACTTTGGTACACGCCGGAAGTTCCAAGACCCAGATTATCCACGTTTGATCCTGTTCCAGGTCCAATCCTACCCATTCCACTGATTCTTGACACACCACTAGAATGCCCAACTTGAATTGGTTGAGACTTGACCACAATGGACTTCATAATTCTGGACGGATCTTTGCCGTATCTAACTGCTGATCTTACGTCTCTCCCTGGGGTTTCATCGTAGTCAGAATCGTCAAACGGAATCTCATTGGAAATTGGATTGTTCTGACCATCGGTGTTAAATTCGTGTCCCGAAGATCTAGCTGCTTGGCACGACATCATCACAAATAATACGGAAAATATAATCTAAAATGTAAAAAAAATATGTAAAAATATGAAAAAAAGCAACATACATATTTCTGAAAAAAAATCTTAAATTAAAAATTAAATATACCTATCCATATTTTGGTCTAGCTGCGAAAGATAATAGCGATTAAAGACTGCTATACCACTGCTGTGTAAATAGATATATATACTTTTTATCCATAAAAATATTATATGCCCTTTTGTATATATATATATATATGCGAAACCAGAAATTGGCTTCGAAAAAATGGATTATATTGAAGGAATCAGTTAAAAGAAAAATAAATAAATATTTCCGTGTATCATATGCAGACAATTTTTAAGAAAATATTGTAAACTACAATAAAAGCTTCAATCTAGGCATTTCTATAATTCACTTTTTATTTTGTGAGTTGCAAATCTGAATTAATTGGAAATTTAAATAATTCAAGTGACTTTAAGATTGTGTAAAAATTATAAACATTTTTTCGTTTTTTCCTTACAAATTCTAAAAACTATAGAACAACAAATAAATATAACTGAAATCTATGTTTTTTAAAACAAACTAGCTAAATGACTGCGATATTTGTCAACCGAACATCATACAATTTATCTCAAAAATAATATTTCTATGATATTAAAAATAATTTTTTCTATGTTCAGATAGGCTTACTATGAAATAGAAACGTCAATAATTAATGTACCTAATAATAATACGTAATCCAGATGTATCATAAAGCAACATCAGTTTCCAGCAAATAAGGACTGTTAAACCCACAACCCAGAAGAATTTATAGAAAATGAAAATGCTAAAATTTTTGGGATTTTCAACTCCAATGTGGTTAGCACTTTTCACACAATGTACCAGATATCATGGTGCTAAAAAAACATATAGAGTTAATTGACATCGTAGTATACGGTAAGAGATGAGTAGTTGGGGAAAACTGAAAGGATCACGAAGTACAAAAATTGACAAAAGGGGATAGATACTGGAGGAGGAAGAAAACCGCGATTGTCCTAATTGTGGTAATTGTATTAGGTGCAGTTCCCAAAAACTGGAGCACCACGTCAACACACTGAAAGCATAAAGTAAGTATTGCCACTATATTCAAAAATCGCACTTCTGGAAATCAAATCTCATTATGCGCGGATCCCTTTAATTATTGAAAGCCCTTGAGCAGGACTCCATAATTGAATGGCAGAAACCTGCCAAATGTAAAATGGACTGTGAGTTTATACTCTAACATATTAGCATGAAAACAGGAGTCGAGCTCTTTGGTTACATTATTATTCCATATAATTTCATTGATAGCTTAATATGTTTAATTTTTAACATTTATATTCAAACTTTTATATAACATTAAGAATCTATTACTTAAACAAGAGTCTTTTTTTTTACCTTACAAGGGGCCTCGTAAAGAATTTTATTCAATGGAAAATTGAAAGAAATTTTGAAAATATTCTTCGATATGATTAAGAAAAAAATTTGTATTCGAATATTTTTGTAATATGAACACATTTTTGTAAAGATGTATTTTTAGATCAATATTATCGAATGAGTCATAAATCCATAGAATTTTAAGTTTTGTAGATAAACTCCGGAAATATAAGTTATGTGAAGAAAAATTCATAGAATTATAGATTTTATAAATAAATTCGAAGGATTAGCTTTTTGTTTTTTTAATATAATATATTTAATTGCATACTCACGCCAAGTCTATGCGTTCACTGTCCGTAATTAATTGAACTCGATATACTATTCCACACGTTAATGGGAAAAATAAGCTTTTGAGGATAAGAAACTGAAAACGATAACGTAGAGGGAAGGCAACAAATTGAATATGAAAATTAAAACTAGAGAAAAATAAGAAAACAGGAAAGCTAGTATTTCAAAATAAGTTGCTACTTTGTTCATGTGTGTGTGTATAAATTTAAACACTTAATTTTTTATCAGAATTATTAAAAAGCGAAAGCTATCCACAAGAG
>QLNU02015270.1:126612942-126644815 GCA_006491805.2 Dysdera silvatica
GTGCAAGACCAGACGTTGCCAAGCACAGCAGGAGAATTATCTGAAATAGGGAGAGGAAAGTTTTAAGATGTACATACAGAGAAAAAGTAATACACATATGAGCAGGAGCCCAATTCCTTTGGCCCCAAAAATATTTTCTTCTAGTTGGTGCCTTTGTATAGCACTAGAAATTACCTATGTACGTATTAAGGTTATTCTTTTTTGCTTTTTACTTTATACTATTCTGAATAGATTTCCAAGTGGAATTATGTTAATTCATATGTATATGAAGTACTAAAAATTAAAATCAAGTAGATTTTCAAAACAATATTGATCAACGTTTATTGGCGTAGTGATACCAACGCCGATGGTATGGCGTGATTAGATGGTGAAACGTTCGAAAGAAAATAAATATTTCTGCCTTCGGTGGGACCTGAACCCACGACCTTCCACTTGCCGGGCGGAGGCTCTCCCTACTATCTAATCACGCCATAACATCGGCGCTGGTATCACTACGCCAATAAACGTTGATTTATATTGTTGTTTAATTTAATCTGCGTAGTGTTCGATTTATATAAAATAAACAATCAAATAATTTTGTTTAATGCTTACTTGTAAGAACCCATATAGGTGTTCAGAAAATAAGCTAAAATGAACACGTACAATAATATAAATAAATGAGAAGATACATCATGCGAAACGTAATTAAAAATATCATGTAAAATTGCAAAAATACAGGGTTTCTGGGAAAGTCCGAATGCTGCTAATAACTTTTGAACAAAGATCTTGAAATGGAAGTTAGGTATTGCTATAATAAAATAATCATGCACTATCAGATGAGATGAACAGCAGCGCCCCTGGTGGCGAATCGAGGAAGTTAAAAATTTTTTTCTCGAAAAATAATAAAGATAGAGAAATATTTTCAATTAGAAAGTTGTAGAGCGTCTTTCAGTTAGTAAGGAAAGATACACGGCTCATACGCAATATGTACATGTACTGCCAGAAAAAAGTGAGGTGTTACAAAAGTTTCAATGCATCACTTTCAATTGAGTCTTTCTGGCGTTTTAGAAGTTGAATTGAAATTCTTATAGGAAAGAGAACATACGCTATCGAATGATGAAGATAGAAGGGCCTCTAGCTCAACTTCTGAAACGCCATATAATAATAATATTAATAATATGCTATATTAATAATATGCCATGTAATTATTATGGCATTTTTTCAATCCATGGCTGTTTTCTATTTGTAACAATGACAAATAAACACTATTTACATAATATTAAAATATAAACCGATCACTTAGTACAAAAATTAGTACATAGTACATGATAAAAACCTATACAACAAATTAAAAAAAAAAGGATAATCCATGCGATTTCTGTTCGACAGATTAAATTTCGATAAATGTCTTTGTCTGTACTCGCGGCAAAGCTAACCTGGAACACTGTTAAGGCTGCGACGACCTATTCACGCCCGTTCAACAAGTATTCATTCGCAAGTTGGCGAAAAATGAGATAACCCTCAACATTATTAGGCTATTTATCGCCTAATTTGGAATGCAGAAAAACGCGGTTGCCAAAATTCCAGGCGCCAAATTTCCCGCCAAGCAAACGAAGTCCTCTGAGTGGTCAGTTACTTGAATGACGTCAGCGCTTGCTATAATGAGTCTTTTTCCTAAATTTAATAAATACCAGATTTTAATTACACAAACATGCCTATGTTTTATGTATTTGAGCATTATTTTAATGTTTTATGTCCGAAATGTAGCTTCTATTAACTCTGTTAACGTAAGAAAGGGCGAACTATTCAGTGGGCGTTCGGTGGGACCTGAACCCAAAACCTTCCACTATGTGGAAGTCCAGGAAGTGGAAGGTCGGTTCAGTTCCGAAGGCAGAAATATTTATTTTCTTTCGAACGTTTCACCATCTAATCACGCCATACCATCGGCGTTGGTATCACTACGCCAATAAACGTTGATTGATTGACATTGTTGTTGACGTTTGGCATGTGTTTGTTATTATTATTACTATTATTATTATCATTATTATTGTATTATTATTATTATTTTCAAACCAAACCTCTGCTTTAGTTGAATTATTTAATGGGGAGCGCACACTGTATAGAAAAAAAAGGCCAATTGAAGTAACTACAGTATTTGAACATGCCACTGTTTGAAGGCATGAATGCCTGCATGAAAGCATCTAGTCATGATTCATCCGTTTTAAGGATTTCAGCTTATCTCAAAATGAAAATTGGATTAATGGTTGATTGGTTGGATTTTAATAGCACAAAGACAACTAGAGTCATACTGCGTCAGTGAGAAAAACAATGCACCACAATAATTATCATACCCATATCAACAACGCGAGAACCCTTCATTAATAAGGCCTTCACTAATAAGAATTCGTAAAATTCGACCCCTAATTAATTTCATTATGTCCACTACTAATCAACTTTACAGACGTAAAGGGAAACAGAATACTTTTAAATTATTCTTTATAAAGCTTTTTTTCATAAATAAGATTTTTGAAAAATGTTTAACAAGCCTAGAAAACGTTTATTTCAAACTAACTTAAAATTACGGGCATTTTTTATAAAAATATGTGAATTTAAGATACCATTCATTAAAAATATGACGAATCTTTTATGCACGTGAAAATGAACATTAATTACGCGATTATTTTTTACAGATTATACAGAATTTTAATACGGTAGAAACATATCGATATTTTTGACTTACCCCAAACAGATGTCGCATCTTGGTCGTTCCAACTCATGCAAGAAAATGAATTTTTCTAATGATGTTTTTTCACACGTCCCTTTATATAACCTATTTGTTGGGTTTTCCCTTTTTATTTGAACCGCTTTCCCTTCCTCTCTTTGTTTTTCAATTTTTTTTTTTTTTTTTTGCCTTCTAACCCACTTTTCCATTTACTTACATAATTAGAAGGGAGACTCCGAACTTTATGCTAAATCGTTGCAATCTTGCCTTTGACACTTTTCCAACTGTTGTTTCTTAATTCTGAGGTGTAGAGCTTGGCATAGTGGGTGGAATGAGACAAAGCGGCATTCAACAAATTCCGTTGATAATGAACTCGGCGACGCAGGGGTTATAGGTCGTGCAACCCAACACAATGCAGGAAAATTCCCCAAAAAGTTTGGATTTATAATTTTGACTTGTTCAACTTACAATTTCGCAACAGTTTTGAACTTGCCTAGATGTATGTTGAGGTAAGGCGAATTCAGCAACAGCGCCCATGAATTATACGTTTACTCCATAACCTCATGTGAAGAAGAATAAAGACGAGTAACATTTGTTTATAAAAAGCATTTCTTAACTCTACCCTAAAAGCAGCTTGATTCATTTGTAACTTACCACATTTTACTATTATTTACTGTACCTAAATATATATTTGGGACCCTTCATGTGAATATCTATCCAATTAACGTAAACCATTTCACGCTGGAAAAATAAAACAATTTCACAAGTGCAAAATTGGAGATTATGCATATGGTATTTGTGTAATATCCAATTTTATACTTGTATAGTTTTCACTTTTATGTTTGTGTAGTTTTCACTTTTATACTTGCGTAGTTTTCGGTTGTACACTTATGTACTTTCCATTTATACCTTCCTGTAGTTGACAAGTTTATCCTGCTGTAGACATAAATTTTATTCTCCAATAATTATTAATTTTATTTTCTTGTAGTTACCAATTTTATTCTTCTATAGTTACTGCTTTTATTCTC
The DNA here is from genome assembly GCA_006491805.2 of Dysdera silvatica. Classification (NCBI taxonomy): domain Eukaryota; kingdom Metazoa; phylum Arthropoda; class Arachnida; order Araneae; family Dysderidae; genus Dysdera; species Dysdera silvatica. The sequence goes on from QLNU02015270.1 coordinate 126,616,672, forward strand.
TTGTAGTCACTAATTTTATTCTCCTATAGTTGCCAATTTTATTCCTCTATAATTGCCATTTTTTATGCTTGAAAAGAATGTAGTTGGTCATACGTGGATCAGAGCAAACGTCCCCTGAAATTCAGGTTAAAACGATGCATTAAATATTCTACTGCAATGCATTTCTGGGTGAATATTCAGATTTTTACCTTTAACGAACCTACTATTATTTGCAAACCCAGATATCCTCTAGAATTAAATTTTATGAACTATTTTCTTATTTATATACAAGCAAATAAATCTACTCTTATTTTTAATCAAGCTTATGAAGTCCTATTAACTTTCATTCATTTTCCTACTTCTTGCATTAACATTGACCCATCTTCTTACTTCATTATTTAGCATTCACTCATTCTCACACTTCCCTTCAGCTTTTTTTTTATCCTTCATAACTTGGTCACCGAAATATTTTTCTCCAAAAATACAGTGTGGCCTAGCTACTCTACAATCAGCAGTAGTCAATGAACAACCAGCACCACGAGCCAACTTCATGTTCATTTGGAGTTAGGTCTAGTCGATGCCTCAGGAAGAACAGCCATGTCTGTCTAAAACGAGTAAATAAACTTCTACCCAACGTGAAAACTATATTTAACAATATTGAGACTAACTTCAATGTATTCTGCGTTGTGCTACTTCGATTTTTTCAATTAATGGCAATTATTCTTAAATTTTATTCGTATTTTGCATTAAGTGTTTATTTACAATTTAAGTGCTTGTGTACATCTTCTTATATAAGTGCATTTCTGTTTTCGCACATAATTTTAAAATTTTATAATCTTAAATTTTAATTTGAAATCTCTCATTAACAAACACGGAGTACACCCGTCATATATGATTTAATTATAATGCAATTAGTGGCAGATTACTATAATTTTTAGGGTGTACCGTCTCTGTCGTAAGAAAACACTAACCGCAAATGGGTGTGACAATTTAGGTCAGAACTCTGTTTGGATTTTCCATAATAATCTTGTTTATTGAGGTCGAAGTTTGCTTTCACGTTTTTGCGTTTTCAGAAGCTCACACCCGACATTTTGAAAACACCTAAACGAACTGCAAACTAATCAATAATGACATCCGGGTCAATGAGATTTAGGTGAAGTGGGAAAATATTGCTTTTTGCTCACTTCCTACACATTGGAAATCCCAAAATATTGTATTTCGACAAAATTTGTCCTTGCAGTCATTTAAAACTCACAATTATTTATTTATTTTAAATAAAATATTTTATTTTTTATAGAAAAAATCCTCCCTTACGGCGATTTACAGTAACAGAAGCTTGGCAAGAAGAATGAAAAAGTATTGCAGTATAAGCCCAGCAAAACGTCATAGAAAGTATGCCTAGAATGGGCGCAGTAGCCTCATTGTGGCCATCACATATTATGTAAATAGATGTAAATGAGTATTGCCAGGAGCGGACTGGGTCCTCTTAAAAAGCGCATACCTTGGATTTTCGAAGGGTGCGAGTTCTTGTCCATTCGAAGGGTGCGAGTTCTTGTCCATTCGAAGGCGCGAATTCTATCTCCCACGAGGGCTCACAAACCCGGGGGCCGGTGGTCCGGCAGCCCATTTCGTCCCTACCCTTGTTTACCTCTCTCTCTCTCGAGACAAAAAGAAAAAAAAACACACCAGAATTTCGGATTCCTGAAGTTTTATTGGAAGGGGACTCTCCTTCTAAACAACAACACCTTCTCCTCCCTTCCCAGCACCATTCTAGCAGGCACTAGAATCTTTTCAGCAAGGTAAAGTTAGGTTAAATTTTCATTTATTACATCTAATTGCTTTTGTATTTATGTATTTTAGTACTAAGCCGTGTTTAGATTATTTTATACAACCACGTCAATATATAATATGCCAATACCAATGGGAATTGTTTCATGGAACCGAATTAATCATTCGCCCTTTATTTCTTTGGGGGAAATTCGTTTGGTATACGTCCTGATTGGTATAAGTCCAAGGATCTAAAATAGATTAAGGACGTATACCAAGGTACCATTGTATATTTATTAATATATTTTATGTTTTAAATAAAATACTAATGTATTAAATACCCGATTTTATTTTTGTAGTATGTTACTAAAATTTAAAAAAAAAATGTAAATTAATCTAACCCATCGATGACCTTCAAGATATCGAAAAATTAATTGAACTGGAAAATACGTTAATCATAACATGTCTGATTCAATGGAACATTTGTAGAAAACGCAAAATGCCTTCTTTAAACCGAAATAGCCGTTAATGTGAATGATGATATTGAGAGAGCAATATATTTAAGATATTCTCACAGGGTGATATACAGTGAAAATCGGTTATAACGACCTTCAAGAGACCGTGCAAATTCGGTCGCTATAAACGATATCTTTTTAAAATCACAGTAGCCTATAGTATAATACACTCTAAGAGTTTTATAAATTATTTTGATAGTAAAAAGTATTAAACTTTTTGGTTTCAAAATTAAATAAAAATATATTTAATTATAATGAATTTAATTTCCGTCTATATTAAATTATATTTATAGCCACACTAAATACATAGCATTTTTTATTTTTTTAAATTAAAAAAAATTCTAGAAAACAAATCTAATGAATAATATTTATTATATTATACTAATGACTTCCGAACAGTGCCGGTTTAAGAGTTTTGTGGGCCCTACTCTGAAAAAATAAAATGGACTCCTAAAGAATATGACCCTCATGATATTCAATTAATAAATCACGTGTTTTTTAAGGTTTATTATCTTCAATATTCAGGTTTAGCAGTAATAAAAATTTCTCGGACATTTGTAAATAAAAGATTAGCCTAACAGCAGTGGCGTGGCCGAAAGTTCATAAGGGGAGGGTTATAGGCTTAATGGGATGAGTTACAGCTACCCATATATATTCCTATATAATACAAAATTTCATTGAAATGGGGGGTTCAACCTCAAAACATCCCTCTGGCTACGCCTATGAGACTAACGCTAAAATTTTGATAACTAACCACGTGCATAAGCGTACGCAGAGAGTTCGTAAATGGGGGGTTTACGCTCGTATGTTCCTATGTTAAATATACAAAATTTCATTGCAATGGGGGTTACAACCCCATCAACACCCCTCTACGCCAATGCCCACGTGGTTCCGATTTATGACTGTCAAGTCACGTCGTTATATCCGATACGAATTTCCCTACTTAGAATCTACGTAGACTACAAAATCGCCGTCGTTATAGCAGGTTTCGTCGTTATATACTTCCTTATACGATACCGATATACTGTATTTAGTATGGAGTAGAATAGAAAAGTAAACTTCTTGTAAACATTTTGCCGTTATATGAGGTTGGTAGTTATAACTGGCGTCGTCATAAAGTTTCACTGTATATGTTTTATCATTAATTTATATGCTACTTATATAAGAAAAACATGTTATTGTTAGTTTGAAATAAATGATGGAATTACCAAAATTTTAACGAATTTCGTAACTGAAAATATGATTGATTATATAAGCGAATACAGATTATCTTCGATATATATATAAATCAAACAGCTACACACCAAGGGGAAACAACATATCAAGCTCATCATGGGGGATTTCAATGCAAGAATTGGACAACAGGAACAAGGAGAGACATCGGTTGGTAAATACGGATATGGGGAAAGGAATGAACGTGGCGATCAACTCATCGAATTTGCAGAAGCTGAAAATCTTAGCATCATGAATTCATTTTTTAAGAAGAAACCGCAAAGAAAATGGACATGGAAACACCCAAATGGGGGAACTAGTGAAATTGACTATATCCTGGCAAACAAGAAATCAATTATTGAAGATTGCAGTGTACTGAACAGATTTAATACTGGAAGTGATCATCGAATGGTGAGATGTAAAGTGCACTTAAATACTAAATTAGAACGACAGAAGCTCATTAGGAAACAAGTAAGTAAGAGGGTGGATTTAAAGAAATTAAAAGAAAATACCGAGGCATTCAAGTTGGAATTAAAAAATCGCTTTTCTGCACTGGAAGGACTTATTGAAGAAGTTGACATCTCAGAAGCAAATGAAAACATTGTTAAGACAATAGTTGAAACTGCTGGGGAAATTGGTGGTGTAACCTGTAAAAAGCACAATAGCAAATTATCTGAGAAGACGAAACAGCTCATGAAAAGGCGAAGAGATATGAAGGTGGACAATCAAAATACCAGTTCCAGGATTGAGTACATAGAACTTTGTAAAACTCTGCGCAAAAGCATGAAAGAAGACATAAGAAAATTCAACTGTGAGCTAGTAAGGAAAGCCATTGAAAATAACAAGAGCCTTAGGGTTGTTAAAGGAAGTTTATCTGTTGGGAAGAAACACATCATTGCATTAAAAGGAGAGGATGGCACCGTAACAAGAAATAGGGAAGAAATACTTAGAAGAGTTGAAGAATTCTACAAAAATCTATACGAAAGTAACAGTGGATTAAACGAAGACATTGAAATAGTCGAAGGAACAGCTCCTAAAATCTTAAAAGAAGAAGTTTCATTTGCAATAAAAAGTATGAAGAAAGGAAGAGCCCCTGGTGATGATGGTATTACATTAGATATCCTAAAAGAAGCTGGAGAATATGTAGAAGACATACTTGCAAAATTCTTTACCAAATGTCTTAACAGCGGTAACATACCAAACCAATGGGATTCTGCAACAGTAATTCTTTTGCATAAAAAAGGTGATAAAGAGGATTTGAAAAATTACCGACCAATTAGCTTGTTACCTGCTATTTATAAAATCTTCACAAAAGTGCTAACACATCGCCTGCAGAAAAAATTAGATGCAGCTCAACCAAGAGAACAAGCTGGATTTCGAAGTGGATTCAGTACAGTGGACCATATTCAAGTATTAAGAGAATTAATTGAAAGAACACATGAATATGAACTTCCATTGTGTGTGGCATTTATTGACTATGAGAAGGCCTTTGACTCTATTAAAACATCAGCAGTCATCAACTCTTTAAGATCAACAGACATTGAGGATGTGTACATTGACATGGTGAAACGTGTGTATAAAAATGCAAGTGCAAAATTTCGGTTACATAAAGATACCAAAACTATCAAACTTGGCAAAGGGGTGAGGCAGGGAGATACCATTTCTCCAAAACTTTTTACTTCAGCTTTACAGATGATTTTTCAGCAGATAAATTGGAATAACAAGGGAATAAAAATAAATGGTGAATATTTAAATCATTTGCGGTTTGCTGATGACATTGTTATTTTTTCAACGAACCCATTAGAACTCCAAGACATGGTACAGGAGCTCTCAACTAGAAGTAAAGAAGTTGGACTCAAGATGAACCTACAAAAAACTAAGATCATGTTCAATAATTTCGTAGAGGAAACAAAAATACAAGTTGACAACATTGAGCTAGAAATTGCTGATTCATATATTTACCTTGGCCAGCTGATTTCAATGGATGGCAACATTATGAAAGAACTCAACAGACGTATTAAACTTGGCTGGAGTGCATTTGGAAGAAACAGTTTTATCCTGAAGGGGAAATTGCCTTTGTGTCTAAAAAGAAAGGTCTTCAACCAGTGTGTATTGCCAGTCCTCTCTTATGGATCAGAGACATGGAGTCTAACAGTTGGAGCAATACGAAAGTTACAGACAACGCAAAGGAGCATGGAGAGGTGCATGCTTGGAATAACTAGGAGAGATCGAAAAAGAAACACTTGGGTGAGAGAGCAAACTAGAGTAGAGGACATCATTGTTAAAGTAAAAGGGCTGAAATGGCGATGGGCTGGGCATATTGCAAGAAGAACTGATCAACGATGGACAACAGAAATTCTGAACTGGATTCCAAGAGACCACCGAAGACCTAGAAAACGTCCTCAAACTAGATGGGTGGATGAAATAAGAAAACAGGTTGGGGTGACGTGGAAGCGAATTGCTCAGGATAGACTTGTGTGGAAAGCATTTGGAGAGACCTTCATCCAGCAGTGGATAGATAATGGTTGAATATGATGATGATATATATATATAGCAAAATTGTAGTATGATTGTGACATGTAGTACTTTCTAATGTAATATACATGAATACACTACACTTAAGCATATATTAATTTAGACAAAGTTAAAGTTGTAAAGTAATATCACACAAGGTAGTCAAACCAAGTAAATTTAAGTAGTAGAAACATCTCAGAATAAAAATTGACATGTAGTAGTAAAAGGTGAAGAGGAGTAAAAGATTAAACAATACCAAGAATTTTGTTCTTCATCAGGGACCGCACAAAATCCCTGTTATTGGTTTGCTTTTTCTGACTACAATAATTGAGATTTGTGATCAATACTGAATAAACCAGCATTGACCAAAACTTAGCTAAAAACAGTATAAACCCAGAATATAATTAGTTTAACAATATTTTAGTAATTTAGAAGGGTCTCTTTATTAATACTGAGAAAAATCTCAATTGTTGTAAGTGGCCCAAAAGCAAACTTACAACAAGTAGATAGAGGTATTGAAAGTGATTAAAGTGTAAAGGTTCAATTAACATGAATAGAGAAGATGATGAAGTGAGAAAACTCATTACTTATACCAAAAATTGTAAAAAGTTTTACATGAATATGTCACACTCAAGATAAACACTTAATTATTAACTAGTAAAAATATATAAGTTTAAGTTTAAATAAACCCGTATATTCAAAATAAACAAATTTTATATATATATATATATATCATCCTTGATATTGCAGAAAAATTTGTTCTATCCAGCAAAGAAATGTAAAAATATTCTCTTTAACGTGCAACTTTCCAATAAATAACTTAAAACAAACAGTAAACAAACAATTGGCAATGATCCTTATCTTTTCAGTTCTACGACGAAGAAGAAGAAACTATCAGAGAAAAAATATCTGTGGCACCAAGACTGACAGATAATATTTTTCTTCCAATAAAGTAAATCACATGATTTTTGTCAATTTTTTGCGTTCATTAGATTTTCAAACATATTAAACTCAATATTTGCTAATTTATCTCCTGAAAACACGAATGTCGAAAACGGATGAATTATTACATATATTTGTTTTACATATGTTTTTACATATATTTCCAGAGCGCCGAGCATAATTGCGCAACTGTAAAAAGGAACGTTCTTTTTTTTTTATAGAAAACAGTGCATGGTGTAACTTTCACTTCTACATGTTCAATTTTATTGAAATAAGAAAAGAAACTACCACTGTTTCATACTAGAAATGAGAGCTCGGGCTCTGTATTTCATATAGTTTTAGAGCTCATCAGACGGATGCAACGGAGGCTTAAAAAAAAAAGGTTAACAAATTTTATTTTTCCAAGTCCTAATGGTGATTTGTTTTCCAGGATTATAAGTACGTGTATATCAAACTTCGAATTAAATTAAACAGTGTAGTTTGGCAAATTTTTTTAAATTTAAATCGCACATCCAGGGGTTGAGTGATATTTGAAACCAGGGGCGGACTGGGTCTTCTCAAAGGGCGCATATCTTGGATTATTAGGGGGCGCGAGTCCTATAACCCATGAGGGTACACCAGTCCAGGGGCCGGTGTGTCGGTGGCCCCGTCTCAGTCCGCCCCAGAGTATTGTCCAAAAATAATACAAAGCATTTTATATCAAATGCCAGTTATTCACACAAGGATGTTATTTAGTTTCACCCAGTAAAATTATTAGTTATCCCAAATTTACAAAAGTTAATTTATTATTAATAAATAAATATATATATATTCGTAATCCTATATGCGCATGTTGTTTTTTCACCCGCGACTTATGAAAAATTCTTTAAAACTGTTAGAATTTAGAGCATTGTTTTACCCATTTTCTATCAGTTTACTGAGAGAGTTATACTGCTGATGTGATTGAAATGAAACCTCATCTGACGATGTGCATTTTTGGAGGCATGTTGTCTAGCGCAGGCTCAAATAATGCTAATTGAGCATGAATTTTGGTGTCTGTTTCCACATATAAACAACGTGCAGATCGTTTAAATAATGGATAGTGAAGCCTTTCAATCCAAAGTAGCACAATTGCTCAATACGTAGTGAAATGCTGGGCCTCAAGATGAAATTCTTGGTAAAATATGTTTATTTAAGTTGTTCCTAAGTAATTAAGTACGAATTTTTAGTTTCTAATTAACATTTAAGCAATGACTGACGTTCAGTTGGTTAAAATGCACTATATCCTAATATTCTACGAATATGAGAAGCCATTACAAAAATATTTTCCCATTGCTAAATATAAAAATGCTAAATATAAATATAAAAAATAATATAAAGTTCAAATTATTTTTTATTTAAAAAAATTATTTTTATTATAAAACAGTGAAAGTTTTGTCAATATGACGCGATTAATTGTGTATTAAGGTGTATGATAGTGTTACTTTAACTTACAAAATTTGAAATTAATATACTCTTCCAGAACTTGTCTTACAGATTTATTTATAATAATGATTTTCATTTAACCTGACGTACAGTGGGTCAAAAAAATCCGATCACCGCCCATTATTCCCGTTCCTGTGGACGTGCAAAAAAACAAAATATGTCATTAGACTCGAAATAGTGTCTTCTATAAATATATGTGCATCTCTTTTGCATAAGGGGTTGTCTTCATATTAAATTTCGGATCAACTCGAATTTTTAAAGGGTAACACCCACTTTTGACAACGAATTCTGATTCTCCAGGTCAAAACACCTAGATTTCACATAAAATTTATATATTTTACTTAAGCTTTTGGGGAGCTATGATTGTTTGAAATTTCGAGCTTCTAATGTTAAATTGCTGCTGTAATTTTTCTTTCATAGTTTCCGAAATAATCAGCCTATCCTACTAATTCTGTTGCATGTTGTAGCACTAAATAACCCAAACAAAACGCATACTATCATTTATCTCTAAACGGATATTTAATATTAATTATTAATTATGAAAATCTTATTTGAAAAAAATATAAATATAAACGTGGGTAAATTTTAACGACAATCTGTTTAGCAGTCTCAGAAACCTTAGTATGTGAATTTTTACTTCATTCCCTTTAGTATTTGTTTAAATACAGACCAATATTGAAAATTGCATCATTTTGAGGCTTTTTAGGGACCCTTCATCAATTGCAGATGGAAACTACTAAGGAGAAAGTATCAGAATTGCAGTGCGATGCAAAGTTTGGATTCGTGGCTATTGTGCGACGTATGATTAAACATTTTTATTGGATTAATTGGACACAAAATTTACCCATATGATGCCCATATGAAAATGGGATCTTTAATTGGATATCTGAAAAAGAAAGAGCAGATGAAATGGCATGGTTTTCGTTTTTAAAACTTCTTTCAAAATTTGGATTGGCTTATGAAAGAGATAGCACGCCTTTGTTTGCGATTCGCTTATAAAACAGTTAGAAAACACGCCTTTCTTTGTGATTGCGCGTACGCGCGAATGGGTTCTTGCCGATATTACATCGTAAAATTGTTTCGGTTGTTATTGAGTTAATGTTAACTAATAGTATTAACGTTTAATTGTCATTTATGCTGCCCAGTTGCGTAGATAAACTGTCTTTCTGGAAGGGAGGGGCAGACTCCTGATGTATAAAATGTTTATATCCCAAGAAAAAAAAAATTTTAATGTAATGTTACCGGGTTCTGGAGATGGGGATGAGGTCCAGACACGTGAACCCTTTTATTTACGCCACTGACGCTACCCCCAAAAATTTACGGGCTTTAGAACCTACAAGCTTTTAATAAGTTTTTGCATTCAATATGCCATATCAAGTAAATAGAAAATTCTGCAGTATGCGTAACCTTCATTTTACGTTCTGATATATGGAGACGGACCCCAAATGGTTGCTTTTTAATATCTCCCGTATTTATGATCAGAATTGCACACAAATTTAGATGTATCATAATACTGACACACAGTGAATCTCATGATGACATAAAACATGGGTATTGCTTTTTCATTTTTCGGAAATAATAAACAATTAAATATGAAGACGGCCCCTTATGCAAATGAGATACACATATATTTATAGAAGACAGTATTCTGAGTCTAACGACATATTTGGTTTTTTTGTATGTCCTCAGGAACGGGAATAACGGGCGGTGATCTGTTTTTTTGGACACACTGTACATATTGAATGGTGCACATAGTGACATATGTATAAACTTCACACGAAGATGTTGATGACTTACTGGTAAAATAGTTAGGTTAGAAGTGGAGAAGAATACAGGAAAGCCCTAGCTTGTTGTGAAATTCTTCTCCAAAGTTATCAAATATAAATGATTAAATTAAAACTTAAAACGGTAGCTCGCATTACAGTAAAAAAATATATAACTATCTTATATTCTTAATCCTCATCGTATTCCTTTAGAGCTTCTTTCTCAATAGAAGATAATTTTAGAAAAAATTTAAATATACACTCGGACCTCAATATACCGAAGACCATTCTTCCATAATAAAAATCGATATGTGGAAATACTCTTTTTTTATACATATGCGTTATGTTACACTGTACATTGCATTTAGAAACATATTTCCAGATTAGAGTACACTTTTCCTTATAAGTGAGCGAACATTAATCGTATTATGTGCAAGTCCTATTCATATATGTAATTAAAAGCAAAAATTAGCAAGGAAAAATGCGCTGAATATACTTCAAAAAGCACCTTACTTACATAGCATTCATCATATTTACACTTGTGCAAAAGATTTTGTAATGTGTTACTGCACAACAAATTTCGATAACGATTCATCCTAAATTTGGATGTTCGCATTCATTAATTTCGTAAAATTAAGTCGTCAGTACGGAAAGAAATCCCGATTTACCTTAAAAAATTTCAATGTATGGAACATTTTTATGTATATAGAAATAATTTCTCTATTTAATGGCTAGGGTGATTCACTAAAACTTCGATATGTAAAGAATCTTAGTGGACTAACGTTGCTATATAGGGGGTCAGATCGTATTTTATTTATTTAAAAATAAATATAACTAGTGTCTTCAAATATCAATTTATAATAATTTATACAAAAATGTACTTTCTACAAATAGGGTATACAATATTAAAACAGTTTACCAACACTTATTGAAACTCATTCTCGTACTGTCATGAGGAAACTTATTATATTTTAGTAAGCTGTGTTCCACAAAACAAAACAAATAAATACAAAAATAAAACATACCTTCGAAAAATCCAAATAAAGTTCTGTTTTTGCCACCAAGTTCGTATATAATATTTACCCAGTAATTTAGAATTTTTTCACTAACTTTCTTCGGACGCATTTCTAACGTATATTTAACTCTAGTAACTAATAGGAAAATAGATACCGTGTGCTTTATCTATCCAGATGGTTACGAGGTATCTGAATGAAACTGATGGGGATTTATTACCCAGATCACTTTTGCTTTGGCAATTATTGCATAGTACTTAATCTAGTACGAAATGTGCCCCCTTCCTGATAATTATAGTTTAAAATATTAGTAGATATTTTTTTAATTCAAAGGTTATTAGTGTTGCTATTTTGCTACCAAAAATACACGCATTGCGTGTTCTTTTGCTTACTGATTGAACACTTACTTTTCACTTCGATTTGTTTTTGTTTTATGATTGCACGATCAGCTGAAACGTACCACAATTTTCCCAGGAATTCAAATCTCATTCACTTATGGAATTAAACCCCGACTACGGCTTTTTAAAAAACCGTCATGGGCTGGTTCAGACCTGTAACCAGTGTCAAGAAGCAACTGGGGCAAGGCAAAGGTCATATGGGGCACGGGGCACCAGGGATTTTCTACGTATGTATATATATAATGCTGCTTGATAACATACCAAACCAATGGGATTCTGCAACAGTAATTCTTTTGCATAAAAAAGGTGATAAAGAGGATTTGAAAAATTACCGACCAATTAGCTTGTTACCTGCTATTTATAAAATCTTCACAAAAGTTCTAACACATCGCCTGCAGAAAAAATTAGATGCAGCTCAACCAAGAGAACAAGCTGGATTTCGAAGTGGATTCAGTACAGTGGACCATATTCAAGTATTAAGAGAATTAATTGAAAGAACACATGAATATGAACTTCCATTGTGTGTTGCATTTATTGACTATGAGAAGGCCTTTGACTCTATAAAAACATCAGCAGTCATCAACTCTTTAAGATCAACAGACATTGAGGATGTGTACATTGACATGGTGAAACGTGTGTATAAAAATGCAAGTGCAAAATTTCGGTTACATAAAGATACCAAAACTATCAAACTTGGCAAAGGGGTGAGGCAGGGAGATACCATTTCTCCAAAACTTTTTACTTCTGCTTTACAGATGATTTTTCAGCTGATAAATTGGAATAACAAGGGAATAAAAATAAATGGTGAATATTTAAATCATCTGCGGTTTGCTGATGACATTGTTATTTTTTCAACGGACCCATTAGAACTCCAAGACATGGTACAAGAGCTCTCAACTAGAAGTGAAGAAGTTGGACTCAAGATGAACCTACAAAAAACTAAGATCATGTTCAATAATTTTGTAGAGGAAACAAAAATACAAGTTGACAACACTGAGCTAGAAATTGCTGATTCATATATTTACCTTGGCCAGCTGATTTCAATGGATGGCAACATTATGAAAGAACTCAACAGACGTATTAAACTTGGCTGGAGTGCATTTGGAAGAAACAGTTTTATCCTGAAGGGGAAATTGCCTTTATGTCTAAAAAGAAAAGTCTTCAACCAGTGTGTATTGCCAGTCCTCTCTTATGGATCAGAGACATGGAGTCTAACAGTTGGAGCAATACGAAAGTTACAGACAACGCAAAGGAGCATGGAGAGGTGCATGCTTGGAATAACTAGGAGAGATCGAAAAAGAAACACTTGGGTGAGAGAGCAAACTAGAGTAGAGGACATCATTGTTAAAGTAAAAGGACTGAAATGGCGATGGGCTGGGCATATTGCAAGAAGAACTGATCAACGATGGACAACAGAAATTCTGAACTGGATTCCAAGAGACCACCGAAGACCTAGAAAACGTCCTCAAACTAGATGGGTGGATGAAATAAGAAAAGAGGTTGGGGTGACGTGGAAACGAATGGCCCAGGATAGACTTGTGTGGAAAGCATTTGGAGAGACCTTCATCCAGCAGTGGATAGATAATGGTTGAATATGATGATGATGATATATATATATATTTGTAGATTACAATATATGAAAAATTGTAATTTAATTTAAATTATTGATGGGGGTGGCTCGAGTTCTATAGGCTCATATAACCATGCGCTTATGCATATTGTTATATCGTTTAGAATCTAATGGGAAAGTCTTGATTAAGTAATAAAGCAATGGAATGATGCAAATAATTCTGTAAAGAAACTATCAATAGCTTTGAATTGAACCATGAGTTGTATTTTAATAGTTTATTTAAGCCTTTGATTAGGCCGAAAGATAAAAAGATGGAGGTAGAAATAAAATACAGGGTACCAGGGAGGAAATTTACATACAAAAGGTTAAACACTGGTAAAATAGCAATGAAAAAGATCACTCAAGCTTTCGGACGCATCAGCAGCAGTTCTTCATCAGGAGTATACTCCTGCTGCTGCTATCCTACTGCTGCTGATGCGTCCGAAAGCTTGAGTGACCTTTTTCATTGCTATTTTACCAGTGTTTAACCTTTTGCATGTAAAGATAGAAATAATTTCTTTCAAGCAATATGTTAGCTGCAAATAATTGCAAATATGCTACAGAACGACTGTTTATTGAGAGTATCTTTCTAACAGTTGAACTGAATTAAAGGTCATATACACGATATGAAATTAAAATTTAAGACAACGATTTTTTACATTTATAAGATATTGTTACCCTCGCAGGAAGAACACAATTGCTAGATGTTGGTCGATACATAAAGCCATAGGGACAAGTTTTATGATTTTCATATTGTTGGATGGGCATTGACGATAGATAATAGTTTAGAAGTCAAATTTTAGGTGCCAAAATATTATTCATCCTTTATCCACCTGAAAAATCCTAAAAAAATATTCCTCGGTGGCTTTATGTGCCGTCACAAACATTTTACATCACCATTACTCCTGTTGACGAACTGCCGCTGACGTCTCCAAACGCTTGTGATCTTCTTTATTTGTTATTTTACCAGTATTTAACCTTTTGTATGTAAATATTTTTCAATTGTGTTATTCTTGCGAAAGGTAATATTATCCCAGACTTTAAATACAAAGAGCATCGTTCCCGTATCTTGGTGGTCTAGACGGTTAAGGCACTCCAATTCTTACAAAGGGGGGAGGGGCCCCGTTTCGACTTCCAACAAGGACTTTTTTTTTACACACATCGACTCTAGTTTGAGCTTTGTAAATGTGGCTGCCAAAATATTATTCAAAAATTTTTTACAGCTAATAATACTTTAATGTTTGTACCCAAACAACCTTCTAATTTTCTTTAAAATAGCTTCTCCTCACAACTACAGTATTCGGAGCTGCCATCGCTCAGTTCCGTCCAAGAGCGTCTCTGGTTAGCACAGGTGACGAATTTGTGGCATCTCTGGGTGGAGTTCGAGTTGGCAAGTTCGTTAGATCTCGAGATTACCTTGGCGGGTCAGAAGCTCATGGATCTTCTCTTGCTGGAGCAAAAGTGGGCATTTCTGGACTGGATAAACAAGCAGCCTCCAAAGTTTTTCCTGCTAGGTGTAAGTGCAGAAAATTTCGATTAAATAATATGTATAAATACCTGTTAAAATCCTAAATGTCAATTAATATCTGTTCTCTGATGTTGATTTTACTACCGTTACAGTTCCGGTGATTAGGCCTGTGGTACCATTGCCTAGGAGAATTTTGGATCCGTACCAGCCATATTTCCCAATTAGTCCTATCTTTCGACCGCCATTTCCCCGGCCATATATCTTTCTGCCATATCAGAAATTCCCCCGTCCTCCATACTCCCGTCCTCCATACTCCCGTCCTTCATACCCCCGTCTTCCTTTTCCCCGCCCTCCATATCCACGACCCGTTTAATGTTCAATCCCCCGATTGATAGAACCATGTCATCAAAATTGCTGGCATCATCGAAAATGAATACAGGTGAGTTAGTTAGCGTAATTCTTCGGTAATTTACTGTATGTCGCGATAAAATCAAGCATGGGTGCCCACATGGGGGAAGAAAGAGGCTGGAGGCCGCCCTAGCCGTTTAAAAATTTTATTTGCCCGAACCTGCTATGCATTTACTTTCAAAAGTTTTATAGTCACATTTTAAAATAAGGTACTTTTTAGCTCATTACTAATTGTCAAGCAGTATCAATTATTTTTGTAGCGTTTTGGTATCTTGTACATTCACTAAAATTCTCGACAGCTTTGAGAAGGAGGTAATAATTTTTCTCAGCCTGCTCTAGAAGTACTCAAATTTTTTCAGCCCCCCCCCCACTTAGAAGTACTCGTATGGGCGCCCATGGAATCAAGCATTTTTTTTTGTTAATTCGAAAACTACATTCATACTAACCGATACATCCATACAAACCGCTTGCCTATATGTTAATGACATCTCGGAACTTGTCCTTCATCTCTTCGTAACTGGCCTGTGCGATTCTTTATGTCAACGCGATAACGCTCGTCCACATTCGAAGATCCTTCTATAGAATGCCTACGAGGTACCAGCATTGTACCATGGCCTGCCCAATTCCAAATTTACCCTCAATACAAAATGTCTAGCACATCATGGAATATCATCTACAGCAGCGTTTCCCAACCTTTTTCTAGTCGCACCCCCCCACTGTCCTCAGCCGCAATATTTGCATAATAAAAGCATTTTTAACGGAGTAGAGAATACACATTAAATATAAAATTGTGATATATTAATTGTGTATATTATATTGATTATATATATTAATGTATGTTATAAATATAAAGTTAGTAACCACTAGTAGAATATTACAGTGTAGAGAAGTTGAAACATAAAAACGTAGTAAACATTTGGTACGAAGTTCTTTATAAAAATAATTGCAACTACAGATATTTGTGGCGATCCCCAAGACATCAGTTCGCGACCCCTGGGAGCCATAGATCTACATGCTCAGACACAATCACTGCAGAAGAGAGTAAATCTTTCAAACAGGCTGAGCAAGAATGGAGGGCAGTAGTCCCCAAAACTATATAGCATTTTTATAGTTCAATGCCGCAACGCCACAATTTCCAATAGCGTAACATTGATTATATCATAATTGTTTTTAAGTGTTGAAGTTAACATATGTGTTGACAATTTCTTGTTAATCATTATCTCTGTTTCGCGATTCGCGAAAAGGTTTTAAAATTTTCAGTTGTAAATTTATGAACTTCCTAATTGATGTGATTGTAATTTTACGCTCTAAGACTATCCGATGGATCACTTAAAACAGAAAGAGCGGCTTCACTCCGTAGCATAGCAAGTCAAAACTCATGCCTTAATCTTAAACTTATGGGGCCTCAATTAGTTATGAGGGTTCAAGTGGCTTCAAAGAAGATTATGTGATGCGGCCTTGAAGAAAATAATGTGTTTTTATATCCATTGCAGGGCGTTAATCCTCTGGGCCCCCTTTTCTACATAGCTGGATTAACGTCACCTTTAAACCATGCATACAACTGAGCTAACTGGAAACTGAACAAAACTCAGTGAGCTCAAGCGTCACCAGTTGACTAACAATGAAGCAGAAAAATACATTCGCTTCATGCAATCAAAATCTTAATCTTATAATTAGCTTTACTTCTCCATTCGTTACAAGCAAGACAGCCTGTTGTTGCTTTTATTTTACTTTAACATTTCCCCTGCCTTTCTTATTCTAAGTAAGTTGTTTTAAGGCAGATAAAAGAGGTAAAGTACTTTTGTTATTGTTGTGGGGAACCCTGATTATGCCATCCATTTACTAATTCAAGCTAAGCAGTCGTAGAAGACATAGATAGCAACTTTGGATATCATCTGTGGTGTATATGAACAATGACATAGCTAGATATTTTGCCGCCCGGGGCGAATGACTGTCACTGTCGTCCCCTCACTCCCAATGGGGTAATAAAACAAAACAAATAAAATTTGTTTTTTAAAAGCTAATCGCCGCCCACTGGTGGCGCAGAGGGTGACGCGCTTTGCCGCCCCCCCTTAGCTACGCTACTGTATATGAAGAACTGTTGTAGTAGTGAGAAATGATTACTGATGTCGCATACTCTAATGTAAAGCCTAAGACTTCACTTTTCTACTAACGATAAATCCTAGCTTATGCAAAACGAAAAGATGAATTGAAGTTTTTTAGAACAAACACTCAGAAAAAAATATTAATAAAGAAGCACGATACAAAATACCATACAAATGGAGCTCCCAAAAGTAAGATGACGACCAAGAAATGCATAGAAAAGGACTTTAAAAAATGAATTCAAGAAGAAAGGAAAAGCCTGGAGAGCAGAGCCTGATCACCGCAAAGACGTCCAAAGCGTGGGCTTTGGGATTAGACTCCAGCGGGAGTGGGAAAAGTGGTTTTGTTTCCTGCGAGTGCCATCAGAGCCGTGCTTGTGGGGGGGGTACGAGCTGGGCTTCCGCCAAAAAGTGTAGTGTAAGTACCAAGAAATCAGTTTTTAGCGGCCCCATATACTTTTAACAGAGTATTTGGTCAATTGATCTTTTGCGTGACCTTATTTTTCCCATACTGTCCCAGCAACTTCTAAATGGTGGTCAAAATAAATACACGTGTTATTAGTCAAATGTGTTAGCATCAGGAGCCTATGTACATTATCATGTTTATTGTGGTGGCCATACGGCCACGTCATATACTCGTGGCAGCCCAAAAAACTAGAAAAATTACTTTGTAAGTTCTAATAGTATTGAAAAGGCGGCTGTGTTCTTTAAGTTAGCTTTTCATTAATTCGTTATAATTATAATAATTAGAGTAATAATAAATTACAATGATTCGTATTTTATTTAATTTTTATCCCCTATTTTCAATTTAACTTCATTATCTGCTCTTTATTTTTACCTACAGCGTTTTAACCAGTAAAGGACTTCATGCTTTATGAAGGACGTAATGCTAAACCCGTGTAAATCTTTTTATCGTTGTGTTATTTATATGTCAAAATATTTTTAAGGGCCGCTAAAATCTTCTTTGTCCAAGGCCGTGAACACCGTAAGTACGGCCATGGGTGTCATAGTTGGAATTTAGCTCTCGAAGATATGGCGAAATCTTCGACTACAGCACGATCGTTTTTCGGTGTTGTTCACCAAATATATATCTTATTTTCCGCTTCTACTCGGCGATGGGAAATTTTTAAGAAGCACGTTAAAAATTTGACTGTTAAACCTTTATCCGACACAAGATGGGAATGTAGAATAGAAAGTATTAAGGCTATTCGGTTTCAAATTGGTAATGTTTACGATGCCATTGTTGAAGTATCTGAGAGTAGTACTGATCCGAAATATAAAACCGAAGCAGCAGCTCTTGCAAAGGAAATAAAAAGTTTTCAATTTCTGACCACTTTATGCACGTGGTACGATATTTTGACTCAATTCAGTCTTGTTAACAAAGTGATGCAAAATATTGATATGAACTTAAATACTGCCGTGCAGTTAATAGAAAACACAATTGTATTTTTGAAAAAGTTCAAAGAAACTGATTTCGAGAATTCTAAGATGACAGCGAAAGAATTAACTAGTGAATTGGAAATGGATATTACTGATATGCCTTTTCCAGCTGCAATGTCGCTTCGTAGGAAAAAAGTTAAAAAAAAAATGTTTCCTTAGGAGTCGACTGATGATTCATTCCACTCATGATCCGGAAGAAAACTATCGGGGTAATTTTTTTAATGTTCTCCTAGATCGAACTATAATGTCAAGTCAGGAGCGTTTTCAGCAATTGAAAAACTTTACCATGACGTTTGGATTTCTTTTTAATATTGCGGTGTTAAAAAAGATGGGAAGACGGTGAAATACTGAACCACTGTAAGCAGCTGGCCATTTCTTTAGACTATTTAAACGGATTAGACTTATACACAAAACTGAAAGTTCTTACTCGATCGATTCCGGAAACACCAGCTTCTTCAGCACTGATCATTCTGAAGTATTTATTTAAAAACGGTTTCCAGGATGCTGTGCGAAACGTTGCCATCGCTCTCAGAATTTTTCTGACAATCCATATCATTGTAGCTTCAGCAGAACGCTCATTTTCTAAATTGAAACTTATCAAAACGTATTTAAGATCTACTATGGCTGATTCTCGCCTTAACGCCTTAGCACTTATTTCAATTGAAAATAATTTGTCCTGTTCTATAGACTTTTCACATTTGATAGGCAATTTTGCTGCACAAAGAACGAGAAAAATTACTTTATAAGCTCAAGATTTACGTAAGCATCTTCGATGGGGGCAGGGAGGGGGTTGCCGTTTGCTTATTTTCCTATGTTAGCCAATGTTAATTTTTGCTTACGGTGGGGGGGGGGGGTGAAATGGCCAAAATATTTCTTACGTAATACTTAAATACCCCCTAAGTTGTAATAGTATAATAGAAATGGCTATATTCATTGAGTTAAATTTTCAGTAATTCGCTATAATTAGAGCCCGGATTATATGCATATTTTAACTCTTTTCAGCGTTAGTGCATATAAACGAATAAAAAGGGTGAATTTTCAGAATACATGATTTAAGGGTTTTAATACTTTAAACAATTTTATTGTTCTTGTATTGAAAAATTTCCCCCAACTAGCATAAAAATTTCGGTTTTAAGACGCAAGACATTCGTTTTTCAAGTTAGTGAAAACAATGTTAGTGAATATTTTGTTTTTAATACATATTTGCATGCACATTTTGCTGATTTTTAATGCATATAATCCGGGCTCTAGTTATAATAATAAATCATAATTATTCGCGTATTTCAATTAATTTTTATCCCCCCTATACATAATTTATCTTTTCTTTATATGTACCTTTCGCATTTAGATTAATGAAGGACTTTGCCTTTTAATGCTAAACTCTGGTCCGTCTTTTTATCATTTTGAGAGCCACTAACACCGTAAGCACGGCCCTACTTATAACGTTGTCTTTACTTATAAATCTAATCTGCGTAATGCTACGTCAAATTATCTTACATAATAAGCACTTACTTAAATAATAATAAAACTATTCATTAAAAATGTTTTTATTTTATATTCCAGGAATGAATTTAATCGCACAGAAACGATCTGGACCTATAAGCAAAAAACTTTCGGAACTTTTTGTATCAATCAAATAAAAAACAAAAATTGCATCTTGTGTATTTGTGTTATGTTGTTGTGTTTGAGTTAAATTATTGAAAATTTTAATACGATGAAAAAAACATATTGGAAAATTAAAATTTATTAAGAATTGATTAGATATAATATGCCTCAACGAATACAAAATTTGCCATTCTATTAACGGAAAATACATTAACAAATAAAACACCTTAAATAGCACACGTTTTGTTATAGCTCGGTTTATAATCTACATTTCCACATACAATAAAACTTTCTTAACGTGACCACCCTGTTTTCGGTTAAAAAAAAAAAGTGCCACACAGAGAATTGTTCTCTTAATTTTAATGAAGGTCTAAGATGTGGGGTGGGTGGAATAAAAGTTTATTAAACCCACATACAATAACCAGTGATACATCTCTTCCGATTATTCTAATGTCATAGTTGATGTTTTTGAGCTTTAGAGCATATTACAATACAATACGCACTTTATTTAGGAGAATTAATTACAATTGTAGATACATTATAATTTACAAAAATATTAAATTGATTCGCCTGAGCAGTAATGGGTAAAAACTGTAGGGTCTGACAAAACCCGTGCTGCCCGAGGTAGAAATTTTTATTGTTTTTAAAATGAGTAGATGTTAATTTAGTAAGTATTGAGAAAGATAATTTTTAAATAGTGAGAGCGAGTTTAATGATTGCAAGTTTGAGGGAAGAAAGTTCCATGCCCTGGGGCCAAAGCAGCCAATTCGCGCTAAGCCTTGATTAGTTCATGAAAAATCTGCTTTAAAGATAGTTACGTTTCTTGTTAGCGATATGTGATTGGGCGGATAAAGAGAAACGAGATATGTGCCGAGGATTTCATAATATTGAACATAAATGTTGAGGTCTTATAAATTAGAATATTAGCAATCAGAAGAATTCGCAAACATTTAAATGTTCCAAATTATGGGAGGCAAAGTTATGGTTGGAGAAAAGGCTGGGGTACTATTTCTGAAGTAAAATTAAACGTTGCAGATTTGATTTTAAAGTATGACCCCAAATTAGTAGGCAGTAATGTAAGTTTGAAAAAATCAGAGAATAATAAAGACTGAAAAGGATTGAAATAGGTAAATAAAAGCTAATGTTTCTAATTACACGAATGTTTCTGTTTAATTTGGTACATATTCTCTGAATATGTGTGTCCCATTTTAAATTTGCCTGAAGGGTTACTCCAAGGAAATATATTTTCAGAGAAAAAGGGATAATCTTGATATTTATGACTGCACCGAATTGATCCAAATTAATTTCTTTTATTAGTAAATAGAAGAAAATTTTCCTTTAAAGTGTTTAAGATTAGAAAGTTAATTTTAAGAAAAATGATAAAATATAATCAGGGCCTGATCATGCTTTTGCAGGGCCCTAGGCCAGGCACATATTTAAGGCTCCTTGTCCTCACGAAAATTTAAAATGCCCTCAATAGCGAGCTGAGCCCGTTTTGGAGGGACATTGCAGAATTGATCTCACAATAAGTTGGATAGGTAAATAACAAATGCACAATCAGCAAATCGTACACATACAATACTGTTGCCAGAACAAGCTACAAAATAGCTAAATCTAGCCATATTAAGGCAAAAATTTCCCGATTTCAAGGATTCTGGTCCTGGGATATATATTGATAATAAATTTTGTTGAATTTTTTTGCCAACGGTAACAAAAATGAGCACAACCACACTTCGCCATCATACATACCCTGGGGTAAAAAAACTTCAAAAATCAAATTTTTTGTATTTTTTATAGTGACCTTTGAAGATTAAGCAATTTTTTAATAGACACTAGAGATGGCAGAAATATTCGGTTGGTATTCGGCTTAGATTACTAGTAATTATAGATGAAGTTGTGCTGTTAGTAATTTATCCAGATTTACAATTTCATATATTGTCTGATTATCAGCATTATGACCATTTTCACATATCGTGGTTGTATAACCAAAAAAGTACTTTTGATTAATGGTTGAGGTATACACTGGTAACTTTTTTCATTAACAGTAAATCACAACAAAATTATATCTTGTTAAAATTTTAAAAAAATTCATGCAAAAAGGTAAGGCATATAAATAATAAAGGTTTAATTTTGAAGAATTAAAAATTAGGTTATAATTTGATCTCAATTTAAACATAAAAAAAAGCAAAGGCTACCAACGTGCAAATATTTTAATAATCCAAATATAAATATTTTGTCTTTTTTTTTTTGGAGGCCCCTAAAATTGTGAGGCCCAAAGCCCGGGCTTTGGACGCCTTTGCGGTGAGCAGGCCCCGAAGATAATAACATGACTAGGTTAGAAATGAAAATGATTAGAAAGCAATAGCTTGTAGCGTGGCTCTCCTCCAGTTAGGTAATGTATTTCATAAATCATAATTTACAGTTCAGTTGCCTTTATTTCACATTATTTTGTAAATTTGGTGAATTATATAAAAAACAGTGATTTTCGTTTTATTAAACTATAAAACAAAAATAAGATTAGGTTGATGCATGGCCTCATTTGATAAACTGCAATATCGGGAAGGATAAAACATCGAGTTGGGGCAATCACGTAATTAAGATAAATATGTAATAAAGGAATTTTGACACCAGAGATTTTGAATTTAATCATTCATTTATTTTTTATTTAAAATTTCATTTATATGAAACTGCACGGGTGGAGGAACTAGCTAATCACATCCTGTGAATATCGCAGCTTTGTCTAAGGAAAAAATATATTTGTAAATAATTTTTAAAAATTTCATAATTTAAGATAACAGTATTGCTGGAGTATGAAAATAAACAGAAAACATTTAAAAATACGTACATACATAAATTGCAAAATTTCTGTATTTGTCAAGTTAATGTGCAAAATATAAAATTAAAAAATACGATTTTATAATTTGAAATTTTAATTGCGAGCTATGAAATTTAAAACTTTTTTTTAAAGGAACGGACAGAGACGGGCAGAGCGCCATGTTCCCAAGCCTCTTTTTACATCACTTCTTAATGTGCCATGTCTAGAAACTTCCTGACAATGTGACACGTGTTTAGGATTGTGGCTTTTTGTATTTCAATGTAGGTGTTTGGGTCAATGTTGAGTATCTCCAAATTCGTCGCAAGCGTTTTTGGTACTATCCCTGTTGCTGAGATGACTAACGGGATGATGAGGATCTTTTCCATACCCCATATATCTCGTACTTCATGTCTGAGATCTTGGTACTTGGTGATTTTCGTTGTGTAGGTTGTCTGTATGTTATTGGTGTTGGGTACTGCTATGTCGATTAAGTACGTGGTCTTATTCGATTTATCGACGAGGGTTATGTCAGGACGGTTATGTGGGACTGTCTTGTCTGTTATGATTGCTCTATCCCAGTAAAGCTTGTGTGTTTCGTTCTCATGCACGGTCTCTGGCTCATATTTGTAGTACGGGCATTTTTCTGTCAGAAAGCCAGCATTCGCTGCCAATTTCTGGTGGACTATTTTTGCCACTTGATCGTGTGTGTATGTGTGTGTGTGCGTGCGTGTGTGTGTGTATTATGTGTGCCATATTTCTTCCACATTAATGTTATTTGATTAAAAGTTAAAAACAACTTTTCGAGTGATATGAGAATTCTAAAATAATATTTTTCTGGATAATTTTTTTTAATTAAAATTAATTTAATTTTCATTTATAAAATACGCGTAATTTATTTATTTGAATCATTTTCAATTTCAACTTGTTTATTTTCAATACGCTTTGCAGTTTTTATTTGCAAATATGAAGAAACTTATAAATTAATATATTAGAAGCACACATTGACAGTTTGAAATGATCTGAAAATTGAGAACTTCCAAGTAATTACGCAAGCTGTAAAAGGTTTGCGTTTATTTTTGCAAACGTTTGCATAGTAACTATCAAAACAGAAACTAAGTTTATGATTATAGCATTAACTTTCGCCTCAAAGCTATTTCCTCTCAACACCTCGATTTTTCCAACTCTCTAACGTCGGACTTAGTTTAAAAGTCAACTCAGTTTTCATCCTGCTCTTCTTCACAGTTTTCTCAAATGCGGACACGAATCAACACAAAATTAAAGTTCTCTTCTTCTCAAATTTACAAATATGCAGCAAAAAATATCAAAGTAACAAATCTGTAAAAAAAAAACGATCTATGCAATATGTTATTCATTAGGAAGAGAGTCGTGTAACAAGCTATGGCTTTCTGCTCTCTTCCATTTCTAATCTTATCATCAGTTAACACCCTAATCCTCAATGTTAAAAATATCAATGTAACATCAAAAATATCATATGGAAGAATATGTCACCATAATTGTAATTAGGCTTAAAAATGATTCTTATTCTTAAAGCCAGTTGAAGTCAATTAATTTTTTTTCAACAAATAAACGCATAACCAATACAAAATATTTCATAAAAATGTGAAGCGCACAGAATCTGTGTTTTTAAATACCATGATTACTGATTATTAAGTGAAATTCTAAATCAACGTAAATAATAATAATAATAATTTGTCACAAGGATTACATATTGCATCCAGTGTTGAAATTCAATTTAAATATAATAACAAATTTCATAAAGTACAGACAAGGCAACACAAGTTGCACTTACCCGTGACGGGTCTGCAGTAAAAATCAAAATTCCACTACGTACGTAGTGGTGGATTTAAGGGCGTCGGGGTGATCGCCCCCTCACTGAATGAAAATGTAACATTGAAAAGATACAAGGTAAAGGTCTAATGAGGTATCATTTCTAAAGATCAAATCACTAACTGCCTCCCCCCCTCCCTTGAATGACCTTTAAATCCGCCCCTGTACATACGCGTTATCAATGCGAAATAATTTGTATTATTTGCCGTCAATTGTAAAAAAGTACTGTTTTATAGTTTGAATACATATTTCACATTTATTGATTTCCTTACATATAAAAATATGTACTCGCGTACGGGGCGGATGAACGGGGGGTGAATTAGGGATATTACCCCTTCCAAATCCATGGAAATACGGTGGAAATACGTTATAACGAGAGCCGATTATAAGGACCAACCGCATATAACGACGGAATTTTTATAAAGAGTTTCATTTCCTGTTTCATTTATTTTTTAATCGATCGTTAAACCCGGTGTCCAAAAAAGACTTGTTCGCTAAAAGCAGTTAAATTGTATTGCGCTTAATCATTATAAGCTACCAAACAAACAAAATCCATATTTTCCTAACTATAACCGGAAACTTGCTAATGCGGGCTTGCTGTTATAAGCAAATTCTACTGCATTTTACATCCCCCAACAACAACAACAAAAAATCCTCTACGGATCCACCTCTGCTCGTGTCGGATAATAAATTGAACTATTTATAATAACTTGTTTGTATTTAGTATTGTAATGAAATTGCAGTATTTTAAAGTTTAAATATTTTAAAAATTATGATTTTTATTAAATCATATTGAAGTATTTTTATTATTTATTTATTTATTTATTTTATTTCCTCCTTATGATTCTAATACATAATGTTAATACTACGACAAATGACAAATTTAATTCACCGAGCCGATTTAATAATGCAAACATACTAATTTCTATATCAGCAAAAATTATTTCGCTAAACTTAAAAGTCGAAAATTAATTTCATTTCTAATTTATTTTGAAAATTATTAAACCACAGAAATGAATCAATTGAATTAATTTGCTTTAAATCAATTTAAATTAAATAAATTATCTCTTAAATATTGTATAATTAGATTATATATATATATATATATCATCATCATCATCATCATATTCAACCATTATCTATCCACTGCTGGATGAAGGTCTCTCCAAATGCTTTCCACACAAGTCTATCCTGAGCAATTCGCTTCCACGTCACCCCAACCTGTTTTCTTATTTCATCCACCCATCTAGTTTGAGGACGTTTTCTAGGTCTTCGGTGGTCTCTTGGAATCCAGTTCAGAATTTCTGTTGTCCATCGTTGATCAGTTCTTCTTGCAATATGCCCAGCCCATCGCCATTTCAGCCCTTTTACTTTAACAATGATGTCCTCTACTCTAGTTTGCTCTCTCACCCAAGTGTTCCTTTTTCGATCTCTCCTAGTTATTCCAAGCATGCACCTCTCCATGCTCCTTTGCGTTGTCTGTAACTTTCGTATTGCTCCAACTGTTAGACTCCATGTCTCTGATCCATAAGAGAGGACTGGCAATACACACTGGTTGAAGACCTTTCTTTTTAGACACAAAGGCAATTTCCCCTTCAGGATAAAACTGTTTCTTCCAAATGCACTCCAGCCAAGTTTAATACGTCTGTTGAGTTCTTTCATAATGTTGCCATCCATTGAAATCAGCTGGCCAAGGTAAATATATGAATCAGCAATTTCTAGCTCAATGTTGTCAACTTGTATTTTTGTTTCCTCTACGAAATTATTGAACATGATCTTAGTTTTTTGTAGGTTCATCTTGAGTCCAACTTCTTTACTTCTAGTTGAGAGCTCCTGTACCATGTCTTGGAGTTCTGATGGGTTCGTTGAAAAAATAACAATGTCATCAGCAAACCGCAAATGATTTAAATATTCACCATTTATTTTTATTCCCTTGTCATTCCAATTTATCTGCTGAAAAATCATCTGTAAAGCTGAAGTAAAAAGTTTTGGAGAAATGGTATCTCCCTGCCTCACACCTTTACCAATTTTGATAGCTTCGGTATCTTTATGTAACCGAAATTTTGCACTTGCATTTTTATACACACATTTCACCATGTCAATGTACACATCCTCGATGTCTGCTGATCTTAAAGAGTTGATGACTGCTGATGTTTTAATAGAGTCAAAGGCCTTCTCATAGTCAATAAATGCCACACACAATGGAAGTTCATATTCATGTGTTCTTTCAATTAATTCTCTTAATACTTGAATATGGTCCACTGTACTGAATCCACTTCGAAATCCAGCTTGTTCTCTTGGTTGAGCTGCATCTAATTTTTTCTGCAGGCGATGTGTTAGCACTTTTGTGAAGATTTTATAAATAGCAGGTAACAAGCTAATTGGTCGGTAATTTTTTAAATCCTCTTTATCACCTTTTTTATGCAAAAGAATTACTGTTGCAGAATCCCATTGGTTTGGTATGTTACCGCTGTTAAGACATTTGGTAAAGAATTTTGCAAGTATGTCTTCTACATATTCTCCAGCTTCTTTTAGGATATCTAATGTAATACCATCATCGCCAGGGGCTCTTCCTTTCTTCATACTTTTTATTGCAAATGAAACTTCTTCTTTTAAGATTTTAGGAGCTGTTCCTTCGACTATTTCAGTGTCTTCGTTTAATCCACTGTTACTTTCATATAGTTTTTTGTAGAATTCTTCAACTCTTCTAAGTATTTCTTCCCTATTTCTTGTTACGGTGCCATCCTCTCCTTTTAATGCAATGATGTGTTTCTTCCCAACAGATAAACTTCCTTTAACAACCCTAAGGCTCTTGTTATTTTCAATGGCCTTCCTTACTAACTCACAGTTGAATTTTCTTATGTCTTCTTTCATGCTTTTGCGCAGAGTTTTACAAAGTTCTATGTACTCAATCCTGGAACTGGTATTTCGATTGTCCACCTTCATATCTCTTCGCCTTTTCATGAGCTGTTTCGTCTTCTCAGATAATTTGCTATTGTGCTTTTTACAGGTTACACCACCAATTTCCCCAGCAGTTTCAACTATTGTCTTAACAATGTTTTCATTTGCTTCTGAGATATCACTTTCATCAATAAGTCCTTCCAGTGCAGAAAAGCGATTTTTTAATTCCAACTTGAATGCCTCGGTATTTTCTTTTAATTTCTTTAAATCCACCCTCTTACTTACTTGTTTCCTAATGAGCTTCTGTCGTTCTAATTTAGTATTTAAGTGCATTTTACATCTCACCATTCGATGATCACTTCCAGTATTAAATCTGTTCAG
>QLNU02015270.1:126644915-126679772 GCA_006491805.2 Dysdera silvatica
TCGTTTAAACCAAATGTTAAAACCTTAAATTAAATAAATCCAATTTAAATTAAGTAAGAACCCAGACATTTTTTGGTTCTGAATTTGAATTCTTTTATCAAGAAGAGTCCATTTTAAAATCACCCGCACCGACTGGAATCGAAATGCGCAATGAGGAGCAAATCCGTGGTCTCTCGGAGGCAACGTGAAACGTCGCCATTAACGTTTTCTTCGAGAAGGTACGTGATCTCGCAAATTTCGTATTTTGTTGACGATCTGACCATGTGTACCGAAATGTATTTGTTTAGCGTATTTCAATATTCTTTTATAAAAAACCCATTGCTGTGGATATTGCCTCGATATAAGGTACTGTTATTCATGCCAGTATGATACTGTGGTTGGGTTTTAAAAAGCAGTAGTTTGCATTTTAAGAAAAACGTTAAAATGTTCGTCAAGTCAAAGCTGTCTTCTATCGGTATTGACTACATTCTTTGCCATTTTCTGAAACTAGTAACTTTTAATAAGTTTCTTCAAATTTGCAAACGTGTTTACGTTATACAGCATAATTTGGTAATTGTGGTATTTTATATGTAAAGCTAAATCGTGTTTAAAAAATGAAAAGAATTCTTAAAAGTATGGTTTTAAGACTATATTTATTGTTTGGTGGTGATTAAGTACATTTATATGAAACATGTCACTGGGGAATGCAGTGGGCAGGATGTTGGTAGGGGTCATAACAACACCATTAAGATTGCAATTTTGTTTTTATACATATGAATGTATGGAGTTGTAGGTTTGTAACCTTCCCTTCCCCTTTTGAACTTTTTCTATGCTAATGAAATAGATATGTTAATGTGAACTCGCCAGTACCACTTGAGCATATTATCCCATTTAAACTGATTCCAAGCAATATCATTGAACCATTTTGAAACCATAAGCTTAAAAATATGCAAGAACTTAATACAAGTTATTTTGAAGGACACTCAGCATATCCAAGAACCTCAAATGGATCATTCCACAGTCACTTGCGACAACATGTTTTCTTTTTAACATGAAATGTGCTGATTATGTGATCTGCGTGTTTGAATGTTACGATATATTTTGATACAATGAGTCAAATCTTTTATATCTACTATGGTTTTGGATTTTTAAATTTGTACACATATACAGAAAAAATGTAATGTCATGGTCACGTTACGCACATGAAAGATTTTTTAAAACTAAAATTAATTATTTTATTTCTATTCTGTTTTTCAGGTGTAAGATTCACAACTTTTAAATATGATAGATAACTATTCAAAGAATTGAAAAACAGTTTTATTTACTTAATGAGATTTTAATAGACTCACCAAAAAAATAAGTACATGGTCACTTACGTTACTAATCAAAATTGATTTTAAATATGTGCTATAAACTTTAAGTAATGCTCACTGTAACCTTTCCTGACACTTGATTGGAGGTTACTAATAAAATTATAAAAATGTAAACATAACATGTTTTGAAAATTGTAAGGTAATATTTATTCAGTAATATAAATAGTTTAAAGTGAATAAATTTAAATATAGTTTAAAATATGGTTATATGTATATAGTTTAAAGTGAACTGTACAGACCATTTTCGGGCAAAGAAAGGAAGGATAGCATACACCTCTGAGGCTAATAGCTCCTAGACTAGATAGTGTAGCAGTTTATACATGAAAGTAATAATATACGAATATGTTGCGAACATGGTGCTATTTTCCCTGAAACCTAAATTCAATTCAAAGAATTTTGTTCGTAATCAGTCAGGAAATTTTGTCCTTAAAGTTTAGAAAAACCTGGAAAAGTCAGGGAATTTTTTCTCCAAGATGAGTGAAACCCGGACATACCTTTGCACCTACAAAAGAGTAACACAATAATATTAGGCATCTTAACTCACCTATATGCAAGTCCTTTTGACCTGATGTTCCTAATACATGCATAGGTCAAGCATTGTCAAAAACGCATATATTATTTTTTTAATGAAGTGAGTGGTTTTTTTTTATGTCTTAAAATCGCAGTAGCATAGGTAAAAAAGTATGTTAATAAAAATTGAAAGTATTAATTTTTTTGTGTATCAACAACCAGTTTTATATGTGCTAATTCAGGCTTCCCGCATATCTAGAAAACCCAAAAATATCAGGGAATCTGAAATCATCCCTAAAGATCAAGGCGGGAAGGTTAGATTTTGTGGTTAAACCTGAAAAAGTCAAGAAAACCCTTCTACTTCCATTTTGAGTAGTTAAATTTCCCACAGCAGGAAGGTGTTTTCCTTGCATTTGACGTTCACTTGAAAGTTTGTTTGCAATTGGTCAATGAATGTTTTTCTCTAATGTGAGTGGAAATCCTGTAATTCCCGCATAGAGCATTTGTTATTTGAGTATGCATTTTTATAGTCAGGGCCACCCTTAAGCAGGGAAAAGCAGGACCCATTCCCTGGACCCCGCGAAGCGTAATTCTCAAATTTTTATTTTTTGTAATATTGAAAATTTCCCCAAAAATATTTTTTTGACACTCACATTTCATGCCAACTAGTGGTTACACATTATTCAATTTTTTTTACTTACTCGTACATGTATGGGCTCCCGAAATATGTTTTGCCTCGGGCCCCGCATTAGCTAAGGACGGCCCCGTTTATAGTTTGCTAATGCTGTTAGTAGTATATGCAAAATAAGAACATGACCATTGAAATATTATTCATGTACATATTTCTTTCATTGTATGCTAACAATT
Organism: Dysdera silvatica; assembly: GCA_006491805.2. Lineage (NCBI taxonomy): Eukaryota > Metazoa > Arthropoda > Arachnida > Araneae > Dysderidae > Dysdera > Dysdera silvatica. The sequence goes on from QLNU02015270.1 coordinate 126,647,645, forward strand.
TTTCTTTAGAAATATCAGGCTGTTTCTCAAAAAGTCAAGCTCCACCAATCTGCTTGGAATTCAGCATTATTATTGCACTATAATTATTTGAAGCTTGAAGAAATATTTCGAACTATTAAAGAACATCAAATGAGAAACCAAACATGGAAAATGAAAATTGCATAAAGGTAATTTATTGTGGAAAATCCTTTTTAATGTGTCATTAGTAGGGCCCGGATATTGATGACATTTACATTTTTTGGCTTTTTTTTCTGTTTTTAGGGCATTTTATGCGATTTTTCCTTGTTTTATATCATTTTTTGCAAATTTTTTCTCAAAAATTAAATTTTTGTAAGAATTGTTAGTGTTGAAATAACCAAAACTAGGATTTCTGGATGAAAAAAAAAGCTTCCACAGCTTTCATTGTCAATCTACGCATATCAATCATAGCCTTTTTAACTTTTCCTTTAGCGCTATTCCCAACTTTTATTTCAACCCTGCGATCACATTTCCTGTTACCTTATATTAAGTATTTTTATCGAATTTCGAGGTACTTGAAAAATTAATCATTCAGTAAACTGTCAACTGTTTGAGAAATCTTTGTCTTTTGTGGCCAAACTAAGTGGAACATGATATTTTACCCCTTTTAACGGATGCTACATCAAATGTAGTAAAAGAGGGAAAAGCAATTGAATGTTTTTATCCAAAGCTAGTGCATGTCACTTGCCTTGATCATGCCTTTCATAGTTGGTGAGAAAATTCAGGCAAATTAATCGGATGTAGATAGACTTGTTTTTAATATTAAAAAGACTTCTTGAAATCTCTTTATAGTACAGAAACATTTAAAACACAAGCTCATAGTTTTTTTGCCACCAAATCCTTTGACAACGCGTTAGGGAACATGGTCGTATGCTCAATGGTTGCATATTTGTTACAGCGGAAATTTTGATGCTGTAAAGGCGACAGTAAATGAGTTTCAGCCGGAGTACGTAGCATTTATTCAAATTGCGCGATGTCTGTTCTCTCAGGAAAAAATAGAAGGAAATTTGGCATACATAAGATCAAACTTCAGCATTTTACCTTACATTATTAAGGGTTCAGAAGCACAGAATGGCTATCGTTGACCCAATTGTTACATCGACAAAGAAAGCGAAGTAGTAAAATAGGCCAAGGGGAAGACTGGATACTCCATTGTTGCAAAATTAATCTATGTTTTAGAAAAAAAAACCCTCCGAGTTTCAGACTTTAAAAAATTCTGGTATCTTGACTGGAGAGGCAGAAAGTTTGTGAATTGACGAAGAATTTTCCAAAGAAAATGAATGTTTTCTTCAAATATGCTCCAATAACATATGTAAGTTTCATTCTGTGAGTCATTGTAATAACATATGTAAGTGTTGAGAAGAGTTTTTCAATGCATCAAAATTTGCTTTCAGAAAATAAAATAGACTTTTGATAATGTTAAAAAAAACTCATAATTATTCAATGCAATTTTGATGTTTGTGCAAGTGATTAGATTGCGCAAGTGATTAGATTGCGCATTGTTAAAATTCATTTATAATAGGTATTTACTTCCTTTTTTCTTTTCTTTTGACATATCATGGAGAAAGAATGAAAATTCTAGTCTATAAATTGTCTAAAGTTGAAATTATTTAATTTATAACGTGGAAAAATATTATGCAAATTGTTTTATATGTACAGGGTGATCCAAATTAAACAGGAGGTGTTTAGACCTCTCTGTAGAGAAAACTACTTGGCCAATTTCACCCAAATTTCGTACACATGCTCTCCTGAGTATGCGGTTTTGATTTCTGAAAGAAAACATTGAGTTCATATTTCGGCCGCTAGATGGGGGAATGGTGCTGCGGAGCAGGCAATTTATTAATATTAACAACGAAAAAGTGTTTTAACATGCAATAACCTTTATTGCAATCACATGAAATTAACTACAAATTACAGTATACCGTAGGATAGTAGGTATGACTAAAAAAAAGATTTGTGCAATAACTTTATTGCTATCACATGTGGAACCACACTATCATCACAGATACGGCTCGATATGTCCCCCGTCTCTTTGCTCTAGAAATTGCATTCGATGCACAACACATTCCACGGCAGAACGTAACTCATTCGCTTGGAGGTGGGATACATGTTGCGAAATTCTGTCTTTTAAGACTGCTAAGTTCGGAACATTGCCTTTATAAACGCAGCTCTTTAAATATCCCCACAGCCAAAAGTCACAAGGGTTAAGATCGGGTGACCGAGCCGGCCAAGATGTTGAAAATGACCTGCTAATCACTCTGTCATCCGAAAAGTTTTGCCGTAATAATGTTTGAACAGGTGAACAGGCAACACAATGTGCGAGGATGAATCATCGTGCATGATGATTGTAGTATCAAGACAATTTCTCTGTTGAAGCGAAGGAATGACAAAGTTCTGGGGCATAAATGCATACCTAGAGCCAGTAACAGAACATGTCATTGGCCCCGAGGCCGTATTTTCTTCAAAGAAGTAAGGACCAATGACGAAAGATGAGGTGAAGCTACACCACACTGTCACTTTTGGAGCATGTAGCGGAATTTGTTGATGAACGTGGGGATTTGTGTCAGACCAAATACGGCAGTTACGTGTGTTTACAGCGCCATTCAAGTGGAAATGGGCCTCATCACTTAACAGTATCTGCCAAGGCCATTCATCATCCACTGTCATCCGAGCAATGAACATCAAAGCAAATGTTTTCCGCACGTCATTATCACCAGAAAGCAATTGCTGAGTGTGGGCTATCTTATATGGATAAAACTTCAGGACATTTCTCATAACTCTCCACACTGTCGTATATGGCATGTCCAATTCCCGTGATATCGCACGTGCACTACTGCTACCATGTGCACTTGCTGCTCCCTGCTCCACTACTGCAGTTGCAACTTCTTCAATTTGCTGCACTCGAGTTGGTTTGCGGCCTCGTCCTGATTTAATGGCGAATGTTCCAGTCTCCTCAAAATACAAGACCATTTTTCGAAGATTTGTAATTGTGAGAGTGCCTCTGCGTAAACCTTTTACCTGCCGAAATGCTTTAAGTGCAGCAGAAGCATTGTTATTTCGTTGATAAAAGAGCTTAACAAGTAACGCGCGATCTGGTAAAGTAAGTTTCATGACGGAGTCCTCGTATGGTGGAAAAATGCTTCACGACTCCTTATATAGGCAGAGGATGTTGCGCATGTTAAGTAATATGTAAATTGCCTGCTCCGCAGCGCCATTTCCTCCCCTAGCGGCCGAAATATGAACTCAATTGTTTCTTTTAGAAACCGAAACCGCATAAAATGGTGCGTGAAATTGGCCCAGTAGTTTTCTCTAGAGAGAGGTCTAAACACCTCTTGTTTAATTTGGATCACCCGGTATATTGCATTGTAATATATGTATATTCAGTTCCAGCGGTGGATTCAGAAAATATTTTCGGGAGGGGCAAACCAATATAGTAATATGAAAAAAAAGGCAACAAAAGTGAATCCAGGTGAATCCCTCCCTACTCCCCTTGCGGATCTGCTTTTGTTCTATTCTCATATTGCTAGTACAGTAGTGCTGCCAACAAGAATAAGCAAAATTGGCCCTTGAACTGAAAAAGTTCGAAGACCCCTGTTGTAAAGCATAATATTAAAGGAAAGCTTTTTTCTTTAACGTAAATTTTACATTTCAGGATATGATTGCTTCACAACAGACAATTCTAGAGAGACTTTTTGTGATTGAGGAAAAAGTTGAACGAATCACTTGTCGCTGCAGAAGTCTTGAAAATAAATTAAAAAATGCCATTAATCGAGAACTCCTTGCAACATGTGCAATTCCATTGGAAGAAGCATCCAGGTCTGTTCATGAAGGTTTTTCATTAAATCATTTAATTTTCCCATGAAAGGATAACATTTTTCTTGCTGAGCTATATTACAGGAATATGACTCAACCTTCTATCATCAGTATAATTAGTCACAATATATATGGGATATGCATAATCTATTATTTTATATTAATAAAATTTTGTTTTCACCTTTATGATGGGATAGTGTAAAATGGGTTCTTCTGTATTGTAGCGACGTCTGAAATATATCACCAAGATAATTGGTAATTTTGGTGAAAATGTCGCCAAAATTTTGCCAAGTATTCTTATATTAGCATGGTGTTGCATTTTTGCTGAGGCTATTTGAGGTTTTTTATTTTGTTTAAATACACTGTGCATGAATATACTGATGCAGGCAGCTCACATCAAATGTGATCGAAACAGCATGAGTCATGAAGCAACAAGCTGGGGGGGGGGCTGGGGGTCTCTGTGATTCAGGTAAGTACTGATTTATTTATAAAAGTACTAGTTCATAATCAAAATATTATATGTATACTGATTCATGCAGTGCACATCGAATGTGATCGAAACGTATGAGTCATGAAGCGACGAGTGGCAGGGGTCTGGGGGTCTCCCCCCAGTTCGGTCTCTGTGATTCAGGTAAGTACTGATTTATTTATAAAAGTACTACAGTAATATCCCGATAATTCGTAATGCCAAGGGACCAAAACCTCATTACGAAGTATTGAGATTTTCGATTACACGGGTTTACGATTTATCAAGGGTAAAAAAAAGTAAAATTTCGAATTAACAGGGTGTAAATAATAAAATTAGTATGGATAAAATAGTACTATATATCTTTGGTCATAATATGGATTATACAAAGTTTGCATGTATATGTACCCTACAACCCCCCAATTAAGGGTTGAATTAAAAGAACATAAACTAAACAAAATATGTATGTAGAAAAAGTCTTCAAGTAGAAAAAATTTGGTTATTCTTGTCTGATGAAGGAAATGTTCACATACTCGATCAATGGCTTGTCACAATAGCCGAAAATACATTGTCGCTGTTCGGGTTTTTTTTTTGGTTTTTTTCGAGAATAGAAAGACACTTATGCAACTGTTTTGAATTCATTTTGAATGCAACTGAAGCCACTAATTAAGTACACGAAACTAAAAATACGTTAATAACTCGTACGGCGTGTGGACCATGTGACTATCGACTAAGTGATATGATTTAGAGAAATGGTTGTTGGCGACAAGTGGTCAGGAACAGTGGCGCCCAGATGTGTATTCCTAAAGGCAGGGGCTGAGAAAAGTTAGTACCTCCTGCCTAAGGCTGTCTAACATTTTAATGAATGTACAAGATACTAAAATGCTACAGAACTAATTGATACTAATTGACAATTAGTAATAAACTAAAAAGTACCTTATTTTAAAATGTGACTGTACAGATTTTTAAAATAAATGCATAGCAGAACCGGGCAAATCAAAAATTTGAATGGCTATGGGGGGCTCAAGCCCCCTTGCACCCCCATGGTCAGCAGCCCTCTTCCCTCCCAACATTAGCAAATGGGAGTGCTTTTTCTCCTTGTTTAAGAATTAAACAGCCGAAGATCAAATGCCTTCCCTTCAGATCCACACTAAAGGGAAGGGGAAAAGTTTCATTTCGAATAAACGGGATTGTTGACATGAAATATTACGATTTGTAAGACGTTTTTGTTCCTATTTAGTGAGAAAATACTGACGAATAAGCAAAAGGATAAAAATTTTAGGGTTTTTTTTACGAATTACCATGAGTTTTCCAAGGGACCTGGAGTTTATTACGAATAAGCCGGATTACAAAATAACAGGATACAATTTACTGAGATTGTACTGTAATTCATAATTAAAATATTATGTTAACGTGGATACAAATGCAAAGCTGTGCTATTGCCTGATATATAAAAACAGCAATCTTGGCAAAATTTAAAACTCGCCAAATATAGTCGGATGTTTCTGTAGTACAGAAGTACCGTAAAATGTTCATGCTCTATGCTATGATCTGTTTTCTAGAGAAAACTAGTCTTAATTTTAGATTATTGAGCTATCGATTAGATTCTTCATGATTCTATGAATGTAATGATTCTCTTTGAATGTAATACATTGAAAAAATATTCTACGAATAAATAACTTAATTCATTTAACTCGGTCTTTATAAATTATGGTCTTTTTGTAGTAGATGGGAACTAAAGCTTCAAACTGTTTTCTAACAAACAATGAACGAACTGCTCACTTAAATTGGCCAAAACAGTTGCTGGTTGAAATGATTGCCAAAAACGACGTCAAAAAAACTATTTATTGAAAACATTTTACATAATAGTTCACAAACAAAGAATGCTGAAACATTCACGAAGGCTTTCACGGCGTCTGTTAATATACATCATAGAGCTTTGCGGGTTATTCCGCAACGTCTGTTTATTAAAAACACTTAACGTTTCACTCCGTGCTATGCGGAGCATCCTCAGAAGTAATACCGACCAAGTTTCCCTCTGTAAAATGCAAGACTTTCACTTGGTTGTTGGGCAGAAAATGAGTGATTAAAAATTATGAAACGTATTTATAGTACTATTTCCCTGGCTATCTCTTGATTGGCTGATTCATTGGCTGTTGGATGAATGTTGTCGCTCATTGGCCCAGAGGGTGGCAAATTTAGATTGGTTGAAAGAGGTCCGAATTTTTTGTGAAATTTTAGGCAAGAATTCCAAATTGATGCAACGTTAATGGGGTCTTCTCCATGGAAATTATTAGGACAGTTTTTAATGGCCAAGACTTCCATATATAAGCATGGCCACAATGATCTAGTTTTTGCGATAACCGAAGTGTCGTGAAAAAGAATTTGATGTTTATAATCAATGGCGTGTTGAGCGACCGCTGACTTGTTAGGTTGTTGCAAGTGAACATGGCATTCATGTTCCTTAAGTCGAGTACAAATTGAACGACCAGCTTGTGCTATATAACTTTTACCACATTGACAGGGAATTTTTTAAACGTCGGGTGTTTTAAGGGGATGTCTTGATGGTTTTGAATTTTTTAAAATGACACAGAGTTTGTTGGTGGAACGAAAGACAGGTCTGATACCCTGTTTGGCCAAACAGGGCATCAGACCTGTCTGGAAGCCTTAGCCATTAAAAATTGTCCTAATAATTCCAATAGAGAAGACTCTGTTAATGTTCCATCAATTTGGAATTCCTGCCTAAAAATGCACAAAAAATTCGGGCCTTATTCAGAGGAGGGAGAATGTGGAAGGGTGGCCGCCGGAGGCGGCGCTGTAATCCCAGACAGGACGCTTAAACAGCGTACTCAGCCGCCGAGGCGGCTGAAGGGGGGGAAATTGGATTGCCAACCAACATGGCACTTAAAGATGCACGTTCACATCAAAGTCGTCATTTAACGTGCACCGAAACTTGCCGTCACGACACACCACAGAGCCGGCCGGAGAGGAAGGTGCTTAGCACAACCACGGAGGCAGCGCGAAGGCGGGGGGATCCGGTGGGATCCAGGAGGTCGGACAGACCTGGTGGCGAGGCGAGGCCTAAACGGCGGCGGGCGAGAAGGAGCTCCTCCCTGAGGTAGCCGTAGGCCGGACACCGCAAGAGAATGTGTTCCAGTGTTTCGTCAGCACCTTCCTGACACTGGAGACACACAGGCGACGGGAGTTGCCTAATGCGGTGGAGGTACTTGTTGGAGGCCTCATTCAGCCAATCTAAACTCGCCACCCTCTGGGTCAATGAGAGACAACCTTCATCCAACAACCAATGGATCAATCAATCAGGGGATAACCAGGGAAATAGTACTACAAATACGTCTCATATTTTTTACTCACTCATTTTCTGCCAAGCAACCAAGCGAAAGTCTTGCATTTTGCAGAGGGAAACTTGGCCGGCAATTACTTCTGAGAATGCTTAGCATAGCACGGAGAGAAACGTTAAGTGTGTTTAATAAATAGATGCTGCGGAATATTCCACTAAGCTCTATGATGTATATAATGCTGAAGCAGCTTTTGCGAATTCAACTCGTTAATTATTCTGAGAACAGAACCCGTTTCTCAATAGACATTCTTTTAAACCATTTTTTTCCCCTCAAACTTATTTTTTAACCAGAGAGAGCACTAGCCTATAAAGCTTTTTGTTTGCAAAAAAATGTTATCATTAATCATACAGACAACCTACCATCCTATCACATTTCACTTTCCTTATTTATTTTCATTTTCTTTTTACATTTTGTCAGATAAGATCATCTGAAATTGTGAATATGAGATTAATTATTAATAAATTTTTGAATTGTCTAAGCAAAACTTTTTTTTCTAATTTCAAACACCCTCACTTCTCAGCAATTTCCTTCACAAATAATAATTTTCATCGTCAATAAAGTTTTATTAGGCCACGTATTTCATTCACTATTCAAGTGCTGAATGCTAATTGATAATTCAGGATTAGGACTTCATAGTACATTCGCAATTTTTTTAAATTGTATAACTATTAGCCCTTGGTATCCTGATCATATTTCAACCAAAGTTCAATTTGATTTAATATTGAAATATTACAGTCTTACATTTTATGATGTGTAAAGTGTATTATGTGTTAATGTGTTTTATCTGTTAATGTTTATGATTAAAAGTATTTTTTGCTCAAATATAATTTTAAAATATAGAAATGAATTAAGAATTGAACTTTTTTAAATTGTAAATAATTAGCCCTTGGTATCCTGATCATATTTCAACCAAAGTTCAATTTGATTTAATATTGAAATATTACAGTCTTACATTTTATGATGTGTAAAGTGTATTATGTGTTAATGTGTTTTATCTGTTAATGTTTATGATTAAAAGTATTTTTTGCTCAAATATAATTTTAAAATATAGAAATGAATTAAGAATTGAACTAATATTGATAAAAATAAAAGATACATGTTAATATTATAATTGTTAGCATCATTTCATGAAAAATTCTGATTTTTTAGTTATGTTTGTACAACAGCTTGTTGCTTTTTTTTTTTATAAGTAGAAGAAATAACCATCACTAATAAATTGTTTTGCACTATATCTATTGCATATGAACTAACTAGTGGCATGAGTGGTTTTGTTAATTTTAATTAATTGTAGTGGCTTGTTTGTTACCAGTAGCAGTTCTAGTCAAAAGAATTAGGGATGGCACAAATTCCTGCCTTATGTGTGTGTTCACAGAAACTTGTGAAGGCTGTTTATATGTAATAAAAGCACACTACAAAATTATTTATTTTCTCCTTTGTACCATTGCCTCCATTACCAATCCTATTCATGAGTCTCATTTAAAAGATTATTAATTTTTATTTATTATTTGAAGATAATTTTCTAATTGTACTTTATCTATTAGATCGGACCATTCTGAAGATAGTTCGTATGTTAAACAAGATCGTCCAGGTATATATGTAAAGCATTTTTTATATTTTATTTTTAACTTTTTCAAAAAATATTATACTAAGGTTTTATTTGCATGTTTTAGATTTTTTTATCGACAAGTAAAATACTAAAGAGTTAAAAATTGTCACAAATATATAATAATTAAAGGGTGGAAAATTCTATAATCAAATTTAATGCAATAATTTAAACTTGCCATGTAGTAGATTTGTAAACAATGAATAGAGAGGGAGAGGTGCAGTTCTGCTTTGGTTCACTGTTATACTTATGTATGACTGAAATACACCTGAATAATCAAGGCATGCTTGAATCATACATAGATAAACACAACTGACAATCTTCGAGCCGAATCAAGCTTCATGAAAACTGTCTTGACTTCTCTATCACTGAAAAAACTAGGACACGATAGATAAGCAAGTGAAAAAAAATCACCTAAGGTCGATATTTAAATTTAGCGGGTTTCAATTAACATTAATTCGCAACTCTCTAATTCACAACTCTCTAATTCTCAAGTAACTCGGTAGGTTTTCAACGTTAACAATAACCATCATTATTGCATTTACGGAAGACCTTTGCCTTACCCTTTTCATTGCGTACAGACAGAAAAACCAAAAGCAATAGCGGGTTCAATATCTATTGAAACCCGCTAATAAATTAACCATGCTCTCAGCAATGTGGAGTTTTCAGAATTATTGACGGGGGAGGGTTCTGACCTGACGTACCCATATAACTCTACAAGAATACATACCATGCTCCAAACTAGAAAATAAGCTGCCAATGTAATGCCTACTGCATGTCACTACAACGAAATGTCAAAACAGCCAGCCAGTCAGTTATTAAACCCCCCTGAATGAACAACTAAACTAAAATCAAAACTAGTAAAACTTTGTCATTGGCCAGAATGTAAAAGAAACGCACACACACTAAATGGGAAAAAATAGAAATAAAATGGAAAACAAAATTGGTCCTTTTTTTAATGAGATAAAAAGCATGGAACTTCGGCTTTAGGGGAAAAAAGGAAATACATCAGTATCCACAATAGTTTCCATAATAAACAATTTAATTAATTTAAATTGTAAAATCATTAATTAAATAAAAAATTTAATTGTCACAGTATGATGTTGAAGGAATGACTAATGAAAGTGGCACTATTTGAAAACCAAACATTTCCGACCCAACCTATGGGGTTCTTTTCTTCGATAAAATGAGCAGTAGTTTTTACCCCTCTTCGTTTGATTCTGGACACCCTGTTAAATACACAAAATCTCGCATGTACAAATAAAATTGTACAGTAAAGTAGCTCCCACAACGATGACAATAATTATAAAAAAATCACACAAAACTGCAAAGGTAAGGATATATATCTCTTTATTTGGTGAAGTGGTTGGGGGCTACAATTGTTAAACCTAACAATGGACAGTAATTTTTGTCCATTAATAAAAAACGTGCTTTATAGTGTAAGTATACTGAAAAGTTTTATTCGTTGCATATACATACACATCCATGGTGAGAGAAATTTTGTTCCTATGTAACATTAAAATGAAATCTGGCAAAATGTTTTGTCATATTCTTGTTGTATGCAATATATACAGTAGTGGACAAAATTGTGGAAACCCTTTGAAAAAAGTTTATTTTAGAGGTTTGATGGCTAATAACACCACTTTTTTTTGTACCAATACTATAAAATTATATATCATTAGAAAGGTAATTTAATAAAGATTGTAATGCAATAACATTTGTTCAATTATCTGTATTCTATCAAAAGTTATAGCCAAATAACCAGAAAAAAGAAGCACAGCTTGCTTACATTTATATGAAGTAGCTTTCCTTCATTTGAATGTGGCCAATGAGCATGAGTGTTTACAGAGCCAATCAGGTGTCATCTTGTTTTGGCAATGAGCCAATCATGTTTTCTCTTGTTTTGGCAATGAGCCAACAGGTTACAGGACATTTATCAGTGTGTTCTGTAATTGCTATCAAGTTGGTTGTTTTTTTTTTGTGCTCTTTGATTTAGTGTGCTTGTAAAACGTAATAAAATTAAAGAAATGGCGCAAAGAGTTGACTGGTCACCTAGGAAGCGATGTAAAATAGTAATATTAAGTGAACAAGGCTACAGTTATGAAGAAATTAGAAGAAATATTGGGGGAAACTTAACTAAAGGTGGCATTTCTAAATTTTTGAAGAAGTATAAGGAGACTCAGTCATTACAAAACCAGACTGGTAAAGGCAGAAAAAGGTGCACAACAGCAAGTGATGATAGAAGAATTAAAAGACAGTGCCTAGGTGACAGGAAAAAATCATCTCTGTGTATACAAGGTGAAATGGCGCAATGCAATGTGAAGTTAAGTGCAAGGACTGTTCGGCGCAGACTGCATGAATGTGGTCTAAATGCAAGAATTCCACGAAAAAAGCCATTTTTGTCTGTCAAACAGAGGTTGAAAAGATTAAACTGGGCTAAAACCCATGTTAACTGGACAACGGAACAATGGGACAGTGTAATTTGGAGTGATGAGACCAAAATCTCACTGTTTGGTAGTGATGGCGTAAAATACGTATGGAGAAGAATTGGAGAAGATTTCCATCCTGAGTGCATTACACCTACCGTGAAACACCCAGTTAGTGTTATGATTTGGGGTTGTATAACATCAAGAGGTGTGGGCAGAATTTGCGTGATCAATGGGAATATAAATGCCCAAAGATACATAAATGAAATACTTGAGCCCAAGCTGCAGCCTTCTGCATGTGATCTTTTCCAAGATAATGAAGCATTTATATTTCAACAGGATTCAGCTCCATGTCATGTTGCTCGTGTGTGCAAAAAATGGTTTCAAGATCATCATATTCAACTGCTGGAATGGCCTGGAAATAGCCCAGACCTTAACCCCATCGAAAATCTATGGAGCCGGCTAAAGAAGCTTGTTAGTCGGAAGCAACCCAGCAATAAAACACAATTAACAGAAGCAATAATTCAATCTTGGTTTCATATTATAACAGCTGCAGAACTAAAGAACTTGGTTCACTCCATGGGAAAGCGTTGTAAGGCCGTAATTAAGGCTAAAGGTTACCCAACTAAGTATTAACTGGTATGGTGAACATTTTTGTATATCTCATTTTTTCTATGTATATCACCTTTCTTCTTTATGAATGCTGTTCTATTAAAATACGATTCATAAATGTTATTGCATTACAATCTTGATTAAATTACCTTTCCAATGATATATAATTTTATAGTATTGGTACAAAAGTGGTATTAGCCGTAAGTACTCTAAAATAATCTTTTTCAAGGTTTCCACAATTTTGTCCACTACTGTATATATATATATATACACACACATACATATATCCTTTTTTTTTCCTACAGGCAAAAATTCAAATTCTGAAATATTTGCATCCAATGCTGAAGGTCAGTGTTTTCATAAGTATTTAATTCAAATTTATTTTCTAGGTATTTTAAGTTATACAAAATATGTAGGAGTACAGTGAAGTCATTAACAGTAACCGGAAGATAATGTAATTAAAAATAAGACTAATTAATTTCTCGCTAACACTTCTTCTGTTATTTTATGAAATATTGTAGACTCTTTCTTAACCAACCATGACAGGACCTGGATTCTGGTTGGTTAATTCATTAATTGTGCTGCACTGTTGATAGAAAATAAGCAGTAAAATTGAAAACTGTAATAAAACTGTAAATTTATTGATTTTGAAGTAATATAATTATTATTTTTAAACCGAAAACAAATGTACTGAAAAATTATTACACCTCTGTTTAAAAAATATTTGTTAAAAATGCTATGGTGAACATAAAGGGGAAAAAAGAAACAAGGAAAAAAATGCACACCAATCAGATTTGAATATAGGCATGCTACTGAGCATTGGATGGGTATATTATGCAAAGTTCGTTATCTAAATAATTAGTGCTTTTCATTCTTTCCTTAACAACCATCCCGGTTTTGATCCATCGATGTGATTGAAACCTAGCAAGCGGCCAATTAAACCGGGACCAGTTATGTTAGTGTCTACTGTTTGTTGTTTTTTCAGTTGTAAATTCTGTTTCCCGTTTTGTGTTAAGGAAAGTTATGTCAACATAATTTAGCTCATGAAACATCCTCATAAATTCTTAATAATGTGAAATAGGTTTGCAAATAATAAATTGTTCCAGTCTTCACGAAAACTCTACACTAAAAATATTCTGTAGTGTTTAGTTAATTTAAAAGTCAAAATTTTGATTTTGGAAATAAGAACGTGCTCTTTTTTATACTTACAGCATTCCCAGATGGTTCGTGGTTAGGAAATCCAGACTGCCCTTCCAATAGAGTTCGTTGTCAGATCAGTCCAGAGTAATGTATAGTTTATTGTAAAATATGTATTTATTTCTTCCTATTTCACTTATTAGTTTTTTATTATGTCATTTATTATTATTCTTGCGTGTTTTCACACTATTACAAGGAATTTGTGTTTCTGTGTATGTATCATTATGGAATACCTTTTTCAATAAAGTATGGTAGGTTTGTATTAAGTTGGGATTTTTTAAAGAAAATAATAGTTATGCATCACATGATTTTTTGTTCCTATTTTATGTAATTAAAACTGTAAACAATTTTGAGGAATTTCTTTTTTATCTCTATTTGTAGATAGTATATACAACACTGTTAGTTGGAACTTAAAACTCAAAAAAGACTTCAGTTATAACACTGAGGTTTATTTGCAAGATGGCTTATAAATATAAGATATTATTACCCTTCTCAGGGCTAACACAAGAGCGTTGTAACTGTCTTCGTTGGTCTATAAATGTCACCAATGTTATATTGGTTTCACTCGGAGGTCTTTGGGCATATTAATTAAACATTATTTAAACATAACATCAAATTTTATTAACAGATTAGCATGGATATGATATGAACAATTCGGCGAACAGCTACTCACGTGTGACTTCTCAGTACGGTTAAAAATCAACAACTAACTGGTTACTGTTGACAGTTCTAGCTAATATTACTTTTTCTATCCTCTTGCTATTCGACAAACATAATAATATTGAAAACTAAAATACGCTGCTGAGAAATAAATGTACATTAATAAATTTACAATTATAATAAGTTTAGATTTAGAAATACATTGCTTATTATCATTATACATTTGATTGTTATATTTTTACATCTGATACATGCTGCTACATTACTCCCCTGCTAATAACTATGTTACGATACCAAAAAAAATTACTATATACACAGAGTTTTATGTTCTAGTTAAGGAATGTGACAGTGTCTTGAATTACACAGGTGGTTTTATTCTCATTCCTGATTTTGAAGACTTAGGATTCTCTTCTGTTCTTGTCCTATCCACCTTCTGTGGTTTCAGAGTTTCAACAGGAGGTGTTAGGTCATTGTCCAGCACCTTCACTTTGGTTCACAATCCTCTGGTACTAATAGGTATGCTGGTTTCAGTCTATCAATTGATACATTAATCTCCTTACCTGTAATTTGTACTAGAAAGTACTTCTCGTTTCTTTTCAACATTGGAAAAGGTCCCTTGTACACTGGTTCGAGTGCCTTTTTCACTCTATCCAATCTCAGGAACACATGAGTACATGATTCTAAATCCTTATGCACAAATACCTTGTTTCTATAGTGATGTGATCTGGTTGGCTTGAGCATCTCCATCTGTTTTTGCATGTTGCTTGCAAACCTCTGTGGGTTTACTTCCACTTTGGGTCCTTCAACGAATTCTCCTGGGAGTTTGATGGTTTTCCAATAAACCATTTGGGCAATGGAGTGGTTTTTACCTTCTAGTAACGCTCCTCGCAGTCCCAAGAGCATCGTTGGTAACGTCTTCTTCTTCCATCGTATGGAATTATGAGCTTTGATTGCTGTTTCCAAAGTCCTATGCAGGCATTCGATTTTACCGTTACACTAGGGAATGGTAGGCTGTGGTATGTTGCACCTTGATCCCACATATTGCTGTCAGGCCTCTAAACACTTCCTATTCAAATTGTGCTCCTTGTTTGGTTACCACTTGATAGGGAACACCGAATTTTGTTTTACAATTTTCATAGAATGCCCTTGCAACTGCTTCTGCCTTGATATCTTCCAAAGGAATCGCCTCCATCCAACCAGAGTAATGGTCGATGCGTGTTAAACAATAAATTTTGTCATTTGATGGCAGTAGTGGTCCTATTAGGTCCATGCGAACGACTGTGATTCTTTCAGCTGTTGGTTGGTACTCACCAAACTGAGATTTTGTATGTCTGGTGATTTTATTCTTCTAACAATACATGCCTTAGCCCATTTTCCAACAATTTTCTTGATATCAGTCCAGATAAACCTGCATGCCATCTGTTTAACGGTTGATTCGACTCCAGGATGGGCCGAACCATAAATTTAGTGAAAGCAGTCCTTTCTGAACTGTCTGTGTATAAATGGTCATATATTTTCCTTCGAAATATCACACCAAAGAAGTTTTCCCAATAGTAGCGGATACTGTTTAAACTTCAGCGACAGATTGTTTTTCCGAAGTTGGTTCAGCTCTTGATCGTGCGACTGTTCATCCGCAATCTGATCGTAATCTATTTTGTTAATGACTTCAATTCGCCATAACGAATCGGCAACTACACTATCTTTTCCACTAATGTGGTGGATATCCATCGAGAATTGAAAGATGAATTGGAGTTGTCTCACTTGTCTGGGTGCAGCTTTTTCATTCTTCTGTAATAATGCATACACTAAAGGTTTGTGATCGCTAAAAAATGTAAATTTTCTTCCTTCTAACGTGTACTTGAAGTGCTTAACAGAAAGATGTATCCCAAGCAACTCTCTATCATATGTGCTATACGCTTTCTGTGTGTCACTTAACTTTTTAGAAAAAAACGCAATCGGCTTCCAACCCTTTTCTTCATACTACTACAATCCCGCACCAATAGCCCAATCTAAGGAGTCTGTACAAAATGACAGAGGTAATTCAGCATTAAGGAATATTAGCAAAGCTGTATTTGCGAAATCGTGTTTACATTTTTTGAAGCTTTGTTTCGCTGCCTCAGACCAATTGATTTTTCTGCGATCCTTTTTCTTAGCTACTTTCACATACTCATGAAGTATTGCTTGCATTTGTGCTGCATCTTTCAAATATCTGCGGTAGAAATTAATCATACCTAGGAATGTTCGCAGGTCATGAATGATTTCAGGAAATTTGTAATTCATTATCGTTTTCACCTTTTCTGGGAGCGGGTGGGGTCCTTCAGGGGTGATTAGGTATCCAAGAAAGTCTAATTCCCTTACTTGGGCCCTGCGGTGGCGCAGTGTGGTAACGCGTTCTCCTAGTGCGCCGCTAATCCGGGTTCGACTCCCAGCAGTGCAAAGAACGCTTACTCAGAGATCTCATAAAGATCGCACTGCTCACTGTAGTCCGGGGTTTGGTTCCCTAGGCCTTAAGAGGTTCGGATTCCTCGGAAAACAGTAGGTCCCGGCGCAGCATGACCACTGTAGTCTTTGAGCCGTAAAACCAAAAAACAAACAAACAAACAATTCCCTTACTCCTATGACCGACTTTGAAACGTTGATACACAGACCATGTTTGTTTAGTCGATCAAACACTACTTTCAAGTGGTTCCGATGTTCCTCTTCTGTTTGCTGATGCAATCAAAATATCGTCCAGATATGGGAAAGTGGAATTTAAATCGCGCAGCACTTTATTAATAAACCTTTGAAATGAGGATGGTGCTTTATGCAACCCAGCTCTCATCACATTGAACTCAAACAGTCCAAAAGGTATTATGGTAGCAGTTTTGGATTTGTCTTCTTCCACAATGGGGATTTGGAAATAGGCTTTGAATAGATCAATTTTGAGAAAATCTTCTTACCTTTTAGGATGTAATGAAAATCCTCTATTCTTGGAATTAGGTAGCAATCAGGTAGTGTTTTCTCATTCAACCTTCTATAGTCCCCACACGGTCAGAAGGTACCATCTTTTTTCGTTACAAGATGGAATGGACTTGCCCACTGTGCGGTTGAATTATATTGTTATCCAACATAAATTTAAATTCCTGTTTCATAATTTCTAATCTTTTTGGGTCTAATTGCCTAGCTCTAGCATACACAGACTGTCCTTTGGTAACAATATGGTGTTTAACATTATGTTTGACTTCAGAAATTAAGAAATTTGGTTGCATAATACCAGGATACAATGAAAGCAGATTTAAAAATATTGACGTCCTATCCATGGTACTTATGCTGTTTTCATTTCTTATTACTGTTACTTCACTAAACACACTTTGTTTGTTAACACCACCTATCAATTTTCTTTTGTTTATATCAATTATTAAATTGAATTTATTTAGAAAATCTGCACCTAATATACCTTTACTGGTTTTCGCTGTGATAAATGGCCGCTGAAAGTCACATCGAAATCCTAAGTCGAGATTTAGGATTTTAATGCCATATGTATCAATTTCAATTCTATTTGCCACATACAACTTGTAGTCGTTTGTAGGTACGTCCTTTCCTGTAACAAGAATCAAACTTATGTCTGCACCACTGTCCACTATGAATCTGACTCCCATTGCTTTATCTTTCACAAATGGACGGAATTTGTGGCAATCAGCATCTGGGCTTGTCGCTAATTCTGCTACCCGCTATAGTTTCCCGAGTTCTATCAACTGCATGGCGGTACACACTTTTCCGGATAACATGCCGTTACAGGTCTAGTGGTTAAATCATTGCATGTTCAATGGAGGGACCTTAGTTCGACTCTAGGATGGGGATGATGTTTCTTTTCTCTTATACCAAAAAAGTTCTATTGTGAGCTTAAACATGACTGTCACATTTATTGATAATAATGGCTTATCAAACAAGGCAGAAATTGTTAGCTAAACCTGTAATTTAGGAGAAAGACATAAAAATTAGTGTTTTGTAAACCCACCATGCACTGCAATAACTGATGGTGTATGGCGTAACTTCAACCGAAAGAGATTCTGGATATTCATTTGTAGAACGTTATACTGTGCTGTTGCTATATACACCACAGTTCTTTGGTAGTAACTAGAAATGAAGCCAGGTGAGTCAGTTAACACATAATTAAATGCTACAAGGTTTTGATCGATGACAAATCAGGTTAGAGAAGTGTGTGTTGAATATGGCAGAAGTTTTAGACGTTACAAGCAATGTGAGGACAGACGTTGTTTTACTGAATGATAGCAACAGGGAAAGAGAGGTAGCAAGCTTCCAATATGTATGTTAACCTACAACTGGTTATTTATGGTTCGTACAATGTGTAAAGCAATAACGTGAATGAAATTCAATCACACCTTATACAATCACTGTCGGTTTAAGACTGGTGTGACACTCCAAAAGATGCATCCTTCCATGTTCTTTTCTTAATATTATCCACAAACATGGATGCAGCTAATGTAGCTCATGAGATTGAATCTTCGCTCGTCGGGAAATACACTTCACTCTCATTCAACACTCTTCTGTCATCTTGGTAGCAATACAGCCTCTAACGTTTATGGTGTAAGGTCAAGGAAAGTTGCAATAATAGACAACAAACTATGTGCCCTCCGTGGCAATTTATCTGTATTTTAGTTTAAAATTGAATGTCTTAGAACAGTGGTTCTTAAACTGTGTGTAGGGCTCTGTGGGTAATATTTTGGGGCTCTGCGAAGAACATTGTCACAAAATATTCAGGAATTGGAAAAATCGTGGCTTCTTAACTAAATTTATTATTCTAGTTTTTCTAATTCCAAAATGGAGTGTTTTAAAAGAGATCTGAAAAGTTGTCAATATTCTGAATTGAAGGATATTTTTATGTGTAATTTTGTAAAATCTTTCTTAGACTCGATATGCTTTTAGGGTAAACCGCAACGCAATCCATAGTTGATATTGAATGTAGATAGCGAATGTGAAGAAGCGCAAGTATGACGAAAGCTACCTGTCATTTGGATTCATGGACAATAATATTTGCCCTCAATGTGTTATTAGTTTAAAGGTGCTTGCAAACGGCTCCATTTTCCCCTGCTAAACTGTGTTGGCATATTGAAACTGTACATCCTAATTACAAAGATAAGAAGATGTGTTTATTCAAAAGAAGTGATGAATTATTGGGACAACAAAAATGCATGCATTTGCATTCCAGAACTGTTAACGAAAACATGACTCAAGTATCGTACATTGTAAGCTATCATGTAGCACTGGCAGGAGAAGCTCACACAATTGCTGAAACTCCTATCAATCCCTCCATAATTGATATTGTAAAATTCATGTTAGATGAAAAATCATCGAAACTGGTTTCCTCAGTGCCTCTGTCAAACGATACCATAAGTTAGTGGATTAAAGTTATGGTGATGAACGTAAAGACGAAGCTAATGTCCCATCTTAAAACGATCGAATTTACCCTTCAAATGGATGAATCCACCTATGTTACTGGACTGGCAGTGCTACTTGTGTTTGTCCAGTACAAATACGAGATATCAGTTAAGGAAGACTGTCTTTTGATTGAATCCCTACTAAGTAATACCACAGGGGCTGAAATATTTAATATATTGGACGATTTCTTTACAGAAAATAAAATACTTTGGAAAAATTGTGTCAATATTTGCACGGGTGATGCTCAAACTATAGCGGGAGCAACTGCTGATGCCATTGCCCGAAACAAAGAATTTGTCACCAATTGTACAAGTAGTTATTACATTTTACATTGTATTTGTCTTTGTACGAGTCATTTACTTTATAGCAGTCATTGTATTTTACCGGCAGGCAGACTTTATCGTGGAAAATGGCTCTAAAATCTGACCTTGATGAGAGAAATGCATATCAATACGTACATTCATCATCCTGATTTAATTTTAATGCAAAAGACTACACAAGGTGGATCAGTTGGTCATCAACGAAAATTACCTGTCCTCCACTTCTAGCATCTGAAATATCCAAAGAAATCTTAAACCTCATTCATTCCAAGCGGATACTAATTCTCGACATAAACGAATTTCCATGTCACACTCAGGCAGTTAGTAACTGCCTGAATTTATAACCGCTGGGACTTATAGACCTGTTTATAGTTATATAAAATTAAAGATACTGTAAAACTAATCACAGTAACAGCAAGCAAAGTATGTGGCGGTGACAGCAGAGATGGTTTCATCAGAGCAACTTTGCTTTCTCGCTGACAAATGTCAATATTTAAAAACAAAGTCCAGTTCACAGAGAACTAGACCAAATCACAAAAGTGGTGATTTTCCACTTCCAGCTATGGTTTGTTGGTTGGGAAGGGAAAGGTGTGGGTGGAACTCGAAGTCTGGCCACCTCCCCATGGCGAGTTCGAGGTCGTTTTCCTTTACACTGAATGTGGAATGCAAACGGGCGAAGAGCTGCACAGCAATAGTTAATCACAGTCTGCTTAACCTATTTTTCTACAGTCATGAACGCTTCTACAATGGTTTTTTTTTTTTCCCCCTCAATTTTAGCTAATTTTCATTCCAAAGCGAACTCTCCCTTTGGGAATATTTTCGTCCATCAAAGTATTATTACCTGTTAATTAGTTTCAAATTACTGCCATAACTAAAGTTCATGATAATCCAACCAATTTAAGGCACTATTCAAAAGTTTCTAAAAAAGGTCAGTTTATGGCTAATTTCACAAATTTTGAGGGTCATGTGTGACCTGAAGATATTATCCGATTCCAAAACTTCTTTTTTCACTGTGTTTATCTCGAGAAAAAGCAACTTTTCCGCACTATTGCGTTTCGATTCGAGCAACTTTTGAAAATTCGACCCACCGTAGTGATTATTTCCAGGAATTTTTAACCTGCCTCTTCCAGGATTTCTTCTTAAAAAACTACAAAATTTTTGTTTTGTTTCCTATAATTTTTTATATTCTTGTGGAAATCAGTGTCTTTACTAAAAGTATTACATAACGTTTCAGGGAATTTTTTGGTATGTTTAGGGAATCTGGCTTGGATTTTCAATCACCCCTGATAGTAATTGAATTTTATGTGCAACTGTACAGACTCAGTTTTTACGTTTTTGTCTTATTTATAGTTTTTATAGTGTAGTAAGTATTATCTTTTACCCCATTGTCTTTGATTTGATTCGCAAAAAGAGGCTAGTTTTAGTTTAAAAGACACATTGAGCTGCCCGCCTCTTCTTAGTTTAACGTTGTGGCATTCAAAATTAAACACAATGTGGTTTGGGTAATGTTTAATGAATTAGATGTAATTTGTAAGCTATTTAAACTCATGAATGTTGCCCATTGGTCTTGGTCTGTGTTTTATCTTTGCCGTTCTTGATTGTGAATAAAAAAAATACCGTGGTTTGAAGGTCACACTATGCCATTGCACCCATCTCAAATGATGCACCATATAGTCTTGTGATGTAAAACTGTAATCAATTTCATTTTGTTTATTGAATTGGTTGAATATTTAAGTTAATTTAAATGTCATTTGCATACTAATAGAATTTTCCTGTAATTTATTCAGGGATTTGTCATTTTTGAATGCTAACTGTACCACACCTGAAAAAATGGCATTAACGTTACTGGATCACCTATTTGATCGTGAAACACAAGCTTGCTCGAACATATCAGGTACAGGGAAGCACAGAAAGTTGAGACTAGATCCATTGAAAATTTTTGGAATTCACTGTAAGTATGTAATATAAATCAGTTTACTGGAAAATGAAATGGTTCTTTTTCCATGTAATAATGCTTTCTCAATACATGTACTTTGATTGTTTTAAATTGAAAATGTAAACAATAAATGTTCTTTTCATTTTGACACAAAATACAATTATTGTCCCTACAAAAATTACAGAATAACCTCAGCTTATTCGTTTTTCCGAATAAGTCTGAATTTCTGAAACAAGTTATATGAAAAAATAATATATATATATATACGTTAATATAGACAAGGTTGAACATAGTATATTTGATATCTGTAAGGATCGGGTCATTATATGCAGAATATTTCTGTAGAGAGATTTTACCATGTGTGTGTGTATAACCAAGATGTCTCGAAACTCCAGTTGCAAACTTTGAGGGGTGGTAGAGATCATCGATATGAACTATATTCACATAAGGAAGCATGCCTGGAAACGCAGCCTGAAGGAAATAGAAGAAAGTCAAAGGTAGAACGCAATACATGAAGCAGTGTTTTTCCTACTTTTATTCATTTGTATAGCCAACTACTCCACAAATTATTATTTGTGTAGCAATTCTGTATAAATGTATAGCAATTTTATTTTTTATACAGTTACACAGTTCAATGTTGTACTTACTAACAAAGACATGTTACCAATGAACAAAAAAAAAAAACACTGCAGCTTACCTGTAGCTGTACATATAAAATGTGAGATGAAATTAAACAAGTAAGAAATTATCCCTTAATCTGAATCAGAAGATAATGATGGATTAGTAAACTGAGTTTTTGAGGAATTTGAAACTTTTAGCTTTTTGTATGGCTGATAGTCAAATGGTTTGATTTCAGGATGGCGATTTTTTTTTTAGAACAGTAACCGTTGCACTTTATGGGTTGAACTCGCTTAAAGAGTTCCCTTGTAACGACATTCAAAGCAAATGATTAAGCCAAATAGTCCTCAATCTGTTTCTGAAATCAGATTTAACCCTTTTCATTGTAGAAACTGCTCTTTCCTCCTACGCATTGGAAACAGGAAATAACCTGAAAATGTTTATGATATGCTGAAGATTTGGATATACATTACCATAATTTTTAGAAAAACGTTTCCCCATTGCACTTGCGCGCAAATGAGCTAAGTTCGAAAGCCAAAAGGTTTTTATATCTAAACAGTCTGCCAAGGCATATTCTTTAATGCTGTGCTGATCCAATAAATCTTTGTAATGTTTGCATAAATATTATAATTCTTCTAGTGGATCACATAGTTTGGATAGCGTTCTTGCCTAGGAGCTGTAGAGGGTACCATTTATTTATCACAGACTTGTCTCAGGTCTTTTCAAATCATACGATTTATCTTCTGACATTTTATTCAATATTTGTTTTCCGAAAATTTTTTTATTTCCATAACCATTTCGCATCCCAGTTTGCTACGCAAAATCTTGACTTTGTCGCGTTTTGCATTGCAAATTTCGATGCGATACCGCTTATAAAAAACGCTGACATGAAGCATTGCAAAGTGTTTTATTAGGTAAAACTTAACAGTGCAACAACTGGTAGATACAAAATGTGGTTTCACAAGAGTTATTAAAAGTTCTGGCCATTCACAGTGATGCGGGCACAATGCACTATACATTGGCTGAAGGTGCTCCTATTACAGCTGCAACCGCGCTTGTGTCCAGATTACTATCTACACCAGTGGTTCCCAACTCAATTTAAGCCGCGGACCACTTTTCCACTTCAATGTTGCCCACAGATCACTTCGAAAAATTCTCACAAGTTCAGGGATGCAGGGCCAATCGTGCCCCCGCCCTTGAATTAAAATTAACATTGAAAAGATGCAAGGTAAAGGTCCAATGAGGTATCATTTCCAAAATCAAGATATTTGGCACCCTCCCCCACCGCCGCCCTTGAATGATCTGTAAATCCGTCCCTGCACAAGTTGATTGCAAGACCTGAATAAAAAAGGGAGCCTGGTCTTTTTCGAGGGAAAGATGTAGATGTATAGAAGTAAACAAAGCAGTGTTTCATTTTTATATTTAATTTTAATATTTAATAATAATTTTTATGTGTTTTTTTTTTATATATTCTTTTTTTTTTAAATACCTAATGACCTGTCACGCAGACCACCAGTGGTCCACGGACTACCAATTGGGAACCACTGATCTACAGCATGCAACACATACTCTTTCATGGTTAAGTTCAGATCTATCGTATCACCCCACATCGTACATGTTACGTCTGAAAGATCCATGTTCACACGGGTTTTATGCAAATGTACAAACATATGGTGATGTGGCACACATCTAATTGGGTACCTTTCCTTATAGATTTGTACAGCGGCACGTCTATTATCGTCAGCCAACCCATACACAAAGCGCATCTCTGCCAAATCAGTATTTGTAAAATGATGCATGTTCTCCATACAACATCACAAGTTTTAATAAGAAAACCCCCAAGTATCGATTTAAGTGTTGACGTATAGTCAGAGACGGACTGGGTCCTCTCTAAAGGTGCACACCTTGGATTATCGGAGGGTGCAAGTCCTTGTCCATTCAGTGACTCGAGTCCTGTCCGCCCATGAGGGCATACCGGGCCAGTCCGCCCCTGCATATGGCCTTACTTATCTGCTTCCAGTCATGCTTCCCTATGTGTGTAAGTGCAGTATAGCCCAGATGCTCTTGTGCCATAAAAAATCCAAACAAACAGCTTTCCTATGTGAATATGAATCATGTCTGTGTTCTCTACCTCCCCTCAAAATTTGTGTGTGGCATTTTGAGACACCCTTATATATGTGTAAAATTAGAGCACCTTGTTTATGATATACAAGGAGAAAAATAATAAGTATTCATAAATATTAATCAGAAAAAAGTAAAAGGAATTTTTTCTTCAAAGTTCGAACCCTATTAACTCTAGAAGTTGTGTTTCATGTTGTATCACTTCTTACTTCAACCCTCAATACTATAATTAATTATTTATGTCGTACGAAAGGGGCAGCAATAGTTTGTATGGTTGAATTCTGCTAATCAAGTAAGTTGTGAGTGTCAATGAATGAGAGAGATTTCAGTTTAAATAATACTTTGAATACTTCTGTAACACAATCCAAAATTATACTACAGTAAATCCACTCATTAGCAGGCACTTACCAGACAGAGAAATTTGTACATAAAAGAGGAAGATATTTGTGTTGAGCAATTTTCTCCATTAAGAAGGGTTTAACTGTGTACTCAATTTTAATGTATTTTTACTTGAAGCTTGTAAGAACTTTTTTTCTTTTCTTTTTTTACGCTATTAGGCTGTCGTTTCAGTCTGTCAAATTTTTAGATAAAATTGAATAATGGGAAGTACTTTTACTCACTGAATAATATACTGTATATCAGTGGCATTTTTTCCAGGGACTATAAGTAATCTCAGGTGTTGCAACATGCACTTTGGTTTTTAACAATTTTTCGCAAAAACTCTTTTTAAGAAAAATCAGTGTTCAGAAGAAGTTTCAAATTTTTTTTTTTTTAAATTTAGAAAATAAAAAGGTTTAATATACATAAAAAATACTATTCAAATACAATTTTCAACAGGAACAGAGAAACTGACCCCTTCTTTCAAGCCGTCTGTAAAACAAGAGCCAATAGATGGAAAACAGCCATGGTTTTCGCTAACTTCCGACGATGAGAAAGTAGATACCATATTTTAGCTTTCATAGACATTTTGGAATCTAGGATGTTGTGTTTATGTATTAAATACTGTTCTTCTATCTTGCAACATAAACAAGTTCAAAGACATAGACCTCACCCTTTTGAGTGAGTTGTGTTGTAAAAGGTAATTTGTAAGGATTAATAAATTTCTCAAAGTCATAAGAAGGAATAGATTTCTGAAAATTTCACTAGCCAAAGAAGTTTTTAAAATTTGTATAGGAAATATTACATTGTGCGATAATTTAAAACAATATTGTATGTCAAGTAAACAATTTTTATTATATAATGAGTCTGATGATGCAAGACATTAAAATATACTAATGCTATTATATAAAATAAATTTAAATTTGAATAAATCTTGGTCAAGTAATATCAGTATAGTAACTTACGATTTTAGTTGCTTTTGGTATATTTTATTTTAGTAAGAGTAGATTACAATACAATAAATTTATTTAACAGGTAGACAAATAGTGAAAGTATATTTGATCAGAATATATTTAAACAAATATAACTACCTGCAGGATGACCAGAAAAACAAAACAAAGGTCGATGTTAATATCAGTTTGACGAGTTCTGATCACCCCAACAACGAGGTACTTTTTATATATTAGAAAAATTAGGAACAATCTCGTTAGAAATTCACAGTAATCATTAATTATCATTTAGTTAAATCACGGGAACACCAATTCTCGTCTTCCATACAATTATCATTTATGTGGGATATATATATATATATATGTGTGTGTGTGTGTACAGTTATTATCAGTGTAGAACAGAAGACATGTATTTGCAATTGTAAAATTGTCCTATCAAATTTTTAGTACCTGGTATTTCTAAACTCGCATGTAATAGAAATAATTAGAAATTATAATACGCGCACATTTTTTCAGGCAAGAAGAGTCGATTTTATATTTCAATAAGAGTTATGCAAATGTTGTAACTGTTGACCCCGAAAGTTCTTAAAGATTGGAATTCATGAAAAAAATTAATTTTTATAATATTTTTTTATTAGGGAACAAATGTACAGTAGATACGTTTTTATAAACCCCTATGAACTACAAAAAGATCGTAAATTGGAGAGGTTGTAAATGGGTATGACATTAAGTGAACAAAATAAATTTAATTCTAATTACAAATAAAACTTTAGTAATTATTTGTGAACGTGTTCTTTCCCTAGGTGAAGATACAATATTCGCTGTGTATAAATAAGCCTCCTCTCTAATTCTCTTTTTTTTATTAACAATACCTGAAGTTATTCCTGGATGGATTTAACTTTTTCATAACAATCAAAATGTAACACTGTACCTCGTCAATAAATTCCGGTACCTTTACTTGTATTCACATACCTTTACTTTCAAATTTGAAATATATGCTTCAAGTATATTTTCAACCTGCCCTATATAGCAGTTTCTCGAATTAGGCCAAAAACCAACATAAACGATTGCCTCCTCAACATTTAATTAATGTGCTCCCCTTCATATTGCCATGAAGCTATAAAATGACATGAAATCCAATGCAAATTCCCCTCTCCCTCCCTCCCTATAAGGAGACCTGAAGTTCAACCCAGTTTGAGGAAGTACCATACCTTCCGTTTCTAAAATTTCAGAGTTTGAAAGAAATTAATGAAAAGAAAGTGAATGTGTAATTTTAGTTCTAAAATCGAGTAGCGCAAATCAACATTAGTTCAATAGGATATGTTTCAAAACCAACCTAATGATTTATAAATGTATCAAAGTTCGTATATTGGATGTTAGTAAAAGCATGAGTCCACTGTATTTTTATTTCTTTTCGACTTTATGCAGGGTGTCCAGAATCGACCGTTCAATCTCCTCACAGCTGTATTCCTTGCAAAATTCTACGCAAAAAGTTGGAGAGCGAAAATTCTCAAAAATGCATAATTAAAAAGTTATAAACGATCAAAGACCATCCAATTGCCGTCGAGGTAGCTTTTGTAAACGCCTCACACGAAACCAGTTATAAAACACTTGCATCTAAAAAGGTGTCATTAAATAATCTAGCCCCTATTATTTGATAGTTCCACTTCAAAAGTAAAACGTATGTTCGAATTTTTTACTTCAGCCAATAGTAAATTATTTAGGTCATTTTGTTTGATAACCCTTAATTCTCGCCAACATTCATGCCAAAAAGTTAATGTATAAAATACTAAATTTTTATTGTACTATTTTATTATATTACTTATAAATTTTATTGTTTTATTTTGTTTTATTATTTCTATTTTATTATATCGTATTAATTTATTACTAATTTATTATTAATATAGCATTTATAACATATCAATTATCAATATTCCACATCGAAGTTCAAATATGTATGGCCGTGCTTGTAAAATTTAGTGTCCACACAGGGGAAGTGTGAGACAGTGATAGTGATGGACGGCTTTAGCATCTCTGAATGCAAAATACGTTTGAATTTTTTTTTTTTTTTTCAATGCAGCTTTGGGATTAATGGCGTCGAAATATAATTCAACAAAATAAATTTATTTGACAAATATTAGGTTGCTACTGAATTAAAAATGACGTAATAAATGCTTTTGAGCATCAGCATATCATTCACCAAAACTCAAGTACATATCATGATATTTATTTTCGTTTAACATTACCAGTACAGAGGCCAGTTGAAGGTGCGGGCGACAGCCCGGTGCGCTATTTAGCGAGGAGAACGCCGAAAGTAAATTAACATTTATTTTTTTTTTCTTAGTATTTCTCTTATTATTTATATTGGTGATATAAACAGCTCCGAATGATATGAAGAATTGATACACATATAATGGTATTATACTTCTTTCATATGTTAATGATAAATGAAAATTATAGCAGGACAGGTACTTAGAATTATTTATGATCACAGAGTGGATGAAATTTTCTCCTACCACATGGATAAACATACGGATTTTGATGACAATTTCAGTGACTACTTTAATTGTACAGGTGGCCTTTCCTCATCAGGAATACGTGTGATCCAAAACTGAACAAACACTGAAATGCTGCCATTCTTAGCAGTTGGGAACCATTTATCAGGTAAAAGTTGTCATTCTAGGCAAAATTGTAGTTCCGTCTGTGAGCAATGAATATGAGTGGTAGCAGGGGTGAGATGATACTTTTTTTAATTGGAGAACAGAAATTAAGTTTTTCCATGTCTGGCTGAAACTCGGTGTGGACTTGTCATCATTTGCAATATTTCCAGAGTGTTGATTTGTATAAAATGCTTCTAAAAATTCGGATGGAGGGTTTATGTCATTTGGTTTTTTCAATGTACCATTGCTGCTCCTTTAGCATATGAAGTAGAGCATGTTTAGCCTAGCCAGTGTAGGAGAGATTACATTCACAAATTTTTTGACACACTCCCCAGTATTGAAATATGGGGGAGATCATCTTTAAGTTTGGAGGACTAAATTGTATCGTAAGGAGAAAAAATGACCTTAAAATTTACTTTTTAAGAATTTTCACTAAAATGACACAACTAATTTTTGGGAAATAAGGAAGAATGTTGATACTCAAGAATTCAATTTCACTGCAGTTGGATAGCATGTTTTAGGGTGGAAAATTTAGTCAATTTGGAAACTGTGAAATCAATGATGTTAGTGTTATAACCTCTATCTGCAATTGATATCAAAAAAGGTAAGTTCCTGAGTAAGTGCTGTAATAGTTAAGCAAATTTTGAAGGCCTATTCTAAGTAGTCATAAAAAGCCACCATTTTTTGTTTAAATGGATGACAGTATGTACTAATCTTAATGTTCTATAGTTTATTAAAATAGAGCAATTCTCATCTTAGCCGCTGATGTGGTAGTATTAGATGGTAAAGCATTTGGCCCAAACCCAACAGATTGTGGGTTCATGTTCCATAGGGGGTCGATAAGTTATTTCTTTTCCTTGCTAGTAATTCATCATCTAAGTTGTCATATAATTCTGAAAAAGCGATAACATTAGCAAATGCTGCACATGTATGTACAAATTAAGCTACAATAATATTGATAATGTTAATTTTTTAGGTCATCTTTCACATTTATTTGGAATAACAGAAGAACACTGGCAACGTATCAAGCGTAATCTTGATTCAAAATGCCGAACAGCTTTTAGAAGGAAACAAAAGGGCATGTCTTTGGCAGTAAAAAACTTCTGTAAAAGGTAAACTTCTGTCTTAAAACTTGTACTTTAAATTATAAAAATCTAAGCATCTGGGTAGCTATAGAATTTTATATTCAAATACTAAAGTTCAAATTATGCTGTTTTTTATTATTGTTATTTCTATTAGCATCTCTTGCACTCTTTTTGCAATCTAAAAGCAATCGGTGTTAAGTAAATCGTCCTCCAATTATGAAGTAATGTATTAAATTTGTGGAATTAATCTCATATATCATGTAATTATTTACAACCCTGAGCCAAAAACAATTAAAAATAACGGAAAAGCCTTATGGTAGTGTAATGGCAACAAGTTTGTTATGCCATCAATGTGGATTTGATTCCAATGATATTGCAGGACAGTTGTTCCCAACCTGGGGGTCGCAAACAGGTTTCTGAAGGGTCGCCTCAATTATTTTTGTAAGGAATTTTATACCAAATGTTTCCAACGCTTTTATATTTCAACATGGCTACACACATTGCAATATTCTACTAATGGTTGTTAACTTTATATCTGTAATATACATTAGTATATATATATTTTTATATTTAATGTGTTTTCTTTACTCTGTTAAAAATGCTTTTATTATGCAAATGTGGCAATGGCGGAGAGGGGGATCACAGATCTTTTGATTATTATAAAAGTGGGGGGGGGGTCTCAGCTTGAAAAGGTTGGGAACCGCTGTTGTTGAGTATGGCATTTCTTCTGCCCAATGGATTCCAGAGTTTGGTTTCCTAGACAACAGGCTCGAATCCCTCAGGAAACTGTAGATCCTGCTGCAACACAACCTTAGTTCAGGGTTCCATTACACCTGGAAAACCTGAAATTGTCAGGAAATGTATCTTTACTATTATATCTAACTCTATTATTATTTACTCTGTTCCAAAGAGTCATGGGGAAAACAAGATCTTTCAGTCAAACCTTGAAAAGTCAGGGGGGGGGGGAACCTTGTCTTTTTTGAATGACTAAATCTTCCATGGACGTCCACGCCATTCTCCCTTCTCCGAATTCAACTCCCAACGGTGCAAAGAACACTTACTCAGAGATCTCATAAAGATCACACTGCTCACTGTAGTCCAGGGTTTGGTTCCCTAAGCCTTAAGAGGTTTGGATTCCTCGGAAAATTGTAGGTCCAGATGTTCAAATTCCTCGGAAAACAGTAGGTCCCGGTGCAGCATGACCACTGTAGACTTTGAGCAATAAAACCACAAACAAACCTACCTCCCTTCAACTAAAATTCAGTTGGAAGTTGCTTGTAATTTTGGTCAGAGAATTTTGCTGGATAGGTCTGAGAATTTTTTTCTCTAACTCGTATAGAAATCCTATTAGTGGTTCCTTGCACTGTAAAATACACATAATTGGGGTTAGCATAGTGAAAAAAATGGAACTCAACTATTAAAAGCTTTAATTTTAACCCTAAAGCAATTAAATGCTATTAATGACTCTAGAGCTATTTGGGGTTTAGTTAACGTTTGTACCTTGCATCACCTTTAAGGTAATATGGTGAAAATGATACTCAGCAACAAATTAACATAGTGTTATATCTGTTAAGTTCAACAGCCAGTAGCTAGACATAATTTATAACTTAATGCATAATGTCTTCTGCAATCCTTGAGCCATAAAAAAAAAATAAATAACTAATTTATACATCTTAGGAAAATACTCTTAAATACTTGACTTACAATACTTTTTGCCAGTAATCAGTGTTTTCCTCCGTCTTATGTTTATACCCACGAGTACTTGTATCTTTGGCTCCGTGCCTTGTCTTTTGGTGAACTAAAGTGGCATCCAATATGGCCGAGATGATGTGACAAGCAGATCGACCATATGTGCTCACCAATCTTCATTTAAAAACTACCTGATGACAACACACATTGTTTGCCCGGTTTCACATTTACCTTATATATCAAAAAGGCTATGGTACATCAAGTGTTATCGTAAACTGTATTATTGTTAATAGTAAACTCTTATTTTTTATACAGAGTCAGTAAATTCTCAATTAATTTTGTTTCATTTTTCTAGAATTCCTTCCGCAGCTGCTGAAACAACCACACTTGAAACTTGTCCTGAAAGCAGTGCTATACCATCAAATTCAGAATCATCTAATGCATCCATTGCAGATGAGCCACTTCCAAAAGATGGATTTACCACACTGCTGAATGCTGAACATTTCCCAATAGACTATGTCATGTCTAATGTATGCATTTTTCATTTCCATTACCTTTTTCTTCTGTAATGTCTCTTTCCTCCCCTCCCCTCCCCAAAAGTGTCATTCACTGAATAGCCAACAATCATAACATGCTGGAAATACTAGTTCCTATCAGAATACCAAAGTTCGTAGAGTGGTAGGTACTGTCAGAAACTGGAAGGATGATTTTTTACAAAATTCTGTGTGCTGTTAGTAAATACTGCTAAAATAGTATAGAAAGAAAACATCCTTCTAGA
>QLNU02015270.1:126689182-126703248 GCA_006491805.2 Dysdera silvatica
ATGCCGTTACGAGCTGTTTCAATAGCATCTGCTATTGAAATAAGCTGTTATATAACGGGATATTAATAAAATTTGTAAATGCCACAATATTTTGTTCTTTTATCGGTTTTTGGTTTTTGCGCAACATTGCTCGTAAATGTGTTATTCTTAGAGAAGGGTAGCTATCTTTTAAAAATATTTTCATTTAAAAATCAAATGTATCCATCACATTCAATCATACCAATCATACACATTAGATAATCAATCGTGTATATTTTCATTTGTACACATCACAATTAACTACATAAAAACTTAACGTAGCAAACATAGGCTTACGCAGAAAGTTCATAAGGGGGTTATAGGCTTAATGGGAAGGGTTACAGAGCTACAACTCACATATTCCTATGTTAAATATACAAAATTTCATTGCAATGGGAGTTACAACCCCCATCAACACCCCTTGCCTACGCCACTGGTAGTAACAGAATATTACGCAGTTTTCGCAACAACTGCAGTGGATACAAAAAAGTATTTGCATAAATAAGAGTATAAAGCAAATGTGACGGAATATTTTTAAACAAATAGGATTACTTTTACAATAAATATCCACACGTGTATTTATTTTTTTTAATAATTGCAAGACATAAAGTCTTAAAAAAATAAAAAACATATTTTTTTCATGTCAAAAAAAGGATTTGCACACCTAACAGCAAAATTGAAAAATCCTACTAATGCTTAATCTGCACGCCTTTTGCTTCAATTAAAGCTTGTTAATTGCCTGACTGATTTAGATAATTCTCTATCCCTATACCGATTTTCAGTCACTCTTCATTAAGCATTTATTATTAAGCGCGAATTTTACAATTTTTTGTATGTACGTTGTATGTAAATATATTACTTGTATCAACTTTATTTTCAAAGTGTAAAATTTAAATACGGATTCAGCGATTGATCGGATATAGCTAGCATTTTCGTTGGTCCCAAGGTCCTAGTTATATACGTGTCTTACTATAATTCCACAGGCTCAATTTTCCACAAGGGACCCGGAAAACTTTTTTCTAGGGCTCCACGAAGCCTTAATTCGGCCCTATCTATCATTCATATTACTTTTTATAAAGGCCTTATTGCAAATCTGTTAGAAGCCATACATTCAAAATCATTTCATGGCCATCTCTATGTTTTACAATTGGTTTAACTTTCTTTGTTTCAAGAGAAGTATTTGTATTTTGCCACACATACTTTTTCTATCCAAACCGATAGTATTAAACTTACTTTTTTCTAAAAACATCACCTTTTTCTAAATCTGCAAGTTTCTTGACATAAGCTTTAGTAAACTCAAGTCTTTTCCGTTTCTTTTTTTTTCCCCCTGATGTAAGATTTTTCTTGGGTCTTCTAACTCGAATATGTGAATCGTGAAGAAAATCATGAATAGTTTGAAAACTTGCTATTGTCCCCGATGCTGAGGCGACATTAATAAATAATTCTCGACCAGATACGGAAGGGTCCTTTGCTACTTACTTGATGATGTTCCTCCCCTGCCTTGCATTTTGCTTTCTCTTTGGACGGCCGGATCTCGGCTCATTCTCCAAAGTACTACTACTACTCTCTTTTTCCTTTTCTTCTTACGTACCGCGCTAAAAGGAGTTCAAAATTATATTCTTATCTGTATCCACAGTCACAAAAAAATATAATCCCCTCCCACACTGCAAGGAAAAACTCGCACTTTTTCAGAGCCATTATAACAGAAACTGACTAACTTGCTGTCCTAAAGATCTTACAACGTGTCTTTTGAAAAGTGCGGGACATCGATTTGTTGCTAATTTGCATGACGTGATATTTAACTGCTTTAAAACAGGGCGTCGTTAAATGCGCAAATACTTTTTTGGCGTGGGAAAATAGGATTTTATTATTCCTATAATATTTTCTGCGATTATTAAAAAAATGAACCCATATTTGGAGAGTAATAGTAAAAGTAATCCAACGATTGAAACTATTTCGATGTGTTTTGCTTCCACTCCTATTTATTCAACATAATGCAAGTGAGCAAATACTTTTTTGCGTCCACTGTATTTACCTGCACATGCAAGTATCCCTTTGCATATCCCAAGTGAATGTCTGTTTTACTATGTAGGCCTACACTGCATTGTACTCGGTAGGCATGCTTTGTGATCCAAAGTGATGCACATACATTTCACGAATAACCAAATCTACAACCTATTAGACAATAGATTTCTAGATTTAACTAGGCGAAAAATTCTTAAAAACAACAATATCTCTGAATTGTATTTCTATTCGTGACTTCCTTTTATTTTTTATACTTCAGTTTCTTTCTGCGCAGTTCTTCAAAGAATTACCAAATAAAGGCATTCGAGCATATATTGTAGTAATGGAAACAAAATTATTTTAAGTATTGCAAATATTTTGATTTCCATCTCTTCAACTTGTATTTGAATTTTCCTCACATCATTCTGGGAAATTTGTCCTACGAGGACATCTGATGCATCCATCAACAATGGCTACTTACAATACTTTCCACCTTGGAATAGATTCTCTGAAACCAGTGAATTGAAAACCTATTAAACAAGTAACATCCGACCATTGCAACTAATTCTTTTTAATGATACCAACTTATTGGCCGGGGCAATGTATAGCAATTTACTCTAACAACCAGTACTAACAACGATACGATTAAAATTCACCGGTGCTAATTTCAGTAAGATTTTATAAGTATATAATGCATTTACTCGTTAATGTGCAGTTTAATTATATTTTTCTTTAATCAAAACTTTTGGGTTCAAGTTGAGAAGAAAACGACTTACGTTATTTAAATGAAAAATAGCGTTAATAAAATAATCTCATTGTTGTATATTGAAATATTCCATAGTGATATCACAAGTGTACTTGGCCTCTGTTACCGGAAACAGGATCGTGTGCAAGGTTTCAAATAGGGGGGGGGGTTGCTACGAGTTTTGGCTACGTTGTGAAATTTTTCCAATTTTCTTCATTTTTTTTTTATGTTTTTCAATCACCAAATGTTTTGAACTTCACGTGAAACTCATAAGTCTAATCGAGATCTACCGTTTGAGATCAAACTAGTACCGTAACTGCTCGGACTTATGAGTTATACTGATTGGAAATTTCCGCGGAAGCCCAAAATGTTCGTTTCGCTTCGAGCCCAGCCCCTTTTGCGTACTGCGCATGCGCGGCGGTGACTACATATTTTGGAGGAAACGTAAGTATATATCGGTTAGAATGATAACAAAATTATTCAAGTGAGACACACTTTCGTAGTTATTCAATGGTTTTGGATATACAGCAGAACCTCCATATAACGTACTTCCGTATAGCGAAATTCTCCATATAGTGAAGTTTTGGCAAATCCACATAGTCATTACATATGAAAGTGTTTCTATATAACGAAATAAATTTCTATATAACGAAATTTTTAACGACCAAAACAGAAAATTAAGTGGTCACGTCAGCTACCTTGGGTTCCCTAATACCGTTGGAATACAATACGCACACTTAAAAACATCTATTTTTAAATGGTTGAATGTTATTTATGAGAAACAGTCGTTTACTGAAAAATGGGATTTTAATTGTAGAGGAAAAGGGGGTAATATGGACCTCTACTTTTTTTTTGTTTTTTGTAAACCTCGCCTACGTTTTAAGCTAATTTCACTCGTTTGGGAAATGGTTGATCGCATATGCTAATCAGCTAGCAGGAGTAATAATTTTTAGAATATATACAGTAACTTCCATAAGGCAATTACAAAAAAAAAAAAATGTTTTTTTTTAAGTGCGGGTATTATGGACCCCCATGAACTAGTCACAGTTTATGTGTTAGAAATGAACTTCATTGTTGAAAAAATATAAATTATTTACAAAAGTCTTGAATATAAATTTCTTTCCCGGCTCTAGCACATTTACTGTGTGCCCATAATTGACACATCATACACATGACCTAAAGTTCTCCATGGCAATCATCAATAACAGCTGAGTCACGAAGAGGTAGTCGACGTTTCGCACACCAGGTTTGTCTTCTCACAGAAGAGTTTGTTGGAGGAAAGTGGGTGGGGACTGTTCATTTTCAGCTTGGTTTTGGTCATCATCTTCTGCAATGTAGTCTCAGTCTGGAAAAATACGACGGTTACAGGGCGTCTATATTGCACGCACACACACTTTGGCGATCCATATTAATTACCAGCAACACCATGTTGAAATTATTATCACATCACTACTCACAAACCTAACCAAAAACTTGGCCTAATTTCGACACACACTCTATATTAAAAAAAAAAAAATCGACGCACCAAGAAAGAGTTGTCCGATTGTAATGAAATTTCGTATGCAAAGACATTTTGACCGAACATGCAAATGATTAAAATTTGGTGTCCAATGAATGAATAGCGGGAACTCCAGCGCATCGGAACTGCGCATTCAGCAGGTGTATATAAGGAGCGATTCTCAATATGTGGTCAAAATTTCTGTTGCATTTTGACTGCGGATATCTTACGTCGACTGTAACAATGCCTCGCCGAAAGATTCGTGCTCATTACGAGCATATGTCAGAGTTTGAAAGAGGTCGTGCTATCGGATTGAAAGAGGCTGGTTGGACGAATCGAAGAATCGCTGGACATGTGGGTCGAAGCGATGCGGCGATTGGACGGTGCTGGCAAGAGTGGGTCAACAACGGCAGATGTCAGCGTCGGGACGGCAGCGGTCGACCTAGGGCCACAACAGAACGGGAAGACAGAGCGATTGTCAGAGCAGCTGTCACAGCACCGGATTCGTCGTTATCAACTATCCAACGTGTGGCCCGCACACATGTGTCCAACATGACCCTCTGCAGACGACTGAGAGAGCGGAATTTACGCTCGCGCCGACCGTTACGCCGCTTACCTCTCACGCCTTTACACCGTCAAGTCCGATTACAGTGGTGCCGGGCTCGATCAACTTGGAACTGCGCTGACTGGGGACGTATAGTCTTTAGTGACGAGTCCCGTTTCCAACTGTGTCCTGACGACAACCGCAGACGTGTCTGGAGACGTCCAGGGCAGCGTGGGGATCCTGCCCTTACTATCGCACGCCACACATGCCCACAACAGGGCGTTATGGTCTGGGGTGCCATCTCCTTTGATAGCCGGACCCCTTTGGTGGTCATTTCTGGCACACTTACAGCACAGCGGTACGTAGACGACATTCTACGACCGGTTGTGTTACCGTTCCTTTTGCGACACCCTGGACTTACGTTTCAACAAGACAATGCCCGGCCGCACACGGCACGTGTTGCTATGAATTGTCTTCAAGCTTGCCCAACACTTCCTTGGCAAGCTAGGTTTCCTGATCTCTCTCCCATAGAGCACATTTGGGACGCTATGGGAAGGCGATTGCAACCATCCCGGAATGTTGACGATTTAGCCCGACAGTTGGAGACAATTTGGCAAGAAATTCCGCAGGACACCATCCGGGATCTTTATCAGTCTATGCCACGCCGGGTGACAGCTTGCATCCAGGCCAGAGGTGGACCAACGCCTTATTGACTTCCTCCCTTTGTAACGGTCAAACTCTGCAATAAATCATTCAATTGTTCTGAAATGTTAATGATTTCTTTTTCTATGTATGTTCTTCACATCCACCAATTTTTATCGCAATCGGACAACTCCTTCTTGGTGCGTCGATTTTTTTTTGTTATAGGGTGTACTATCGTCTAACTAGTGTAGTTCAAGGTATGACATCGAAATCTGCGCATTGTGCAACATAAATACCCATAAAACTTGTATATCACTTACCCTGCTAAACGTTCGCGAATAGTGTGAAATTGCTAACACAACACAAATGCTCCTTCCTTCAATAATGCACGGCAATGCCAATTTCTTATCTAAGGCGGACTAAGTACAGTTGATTTATCCCTCAGCCACTAGAGTGAGTGTTCCTCGTTCCGGCCGAGGAACCGAGAGGGAATTCATAATACCTACAGGGTCCATATTACCACCTTCTCCTCTATCATATTGCACTGCCCTTGTTCATGAATACATCGTTTCCACCTAGCGAATTTTCTATACGACGATTTTTTTTCATGGAACCGTCCATTTCGTTATATGGAGGTTCTACTGTATATGCAAGCGTTACGTCAAGATTTCTAAGATATCGTACAGTATTGGAGTGATTTTATAAAAGTATTCACGTCAAAATTTTTCAGCTCGAAGAAATTTATTTTTTCGTTAGAGCGAAATTGGCAAATTTTCTTAGGTAAATCAGAAATTTTAATACTTTGTTTTATGAATTTTGAGAAGGAGATTGGTCCCAACTTCTTAATAATAGATTTTACGTGGTATCGGTATTCTTTATTATGAAAGTTTACTGTATATCTTTGTATATAAACATAATATTCAATTGCATATATTGAGTGTTCAATTATACATCCAGCTGCATAAAAAGGCGTATTTAAGAGGATCCAACTTCCTCTAATTTAAAGTAATTAATTTTTAAACTGGTCCTCTGACACCAATGGTAAACATAGTATCTTTCCAAATTATTGGGGGTCAAACACATATTATATATATTTATACATAGCAGTATATGTAAAATTGCAATTTATTTTTAAATTTGGGGCCCCAAGAGCTCATGTAACTCCACGTCTATGCAAATAGTTCATATAATTTGGAAACTGCTTTAATCTTCTTCTGGAGAAATAAACAAAGTATTTCTAACAAGGATGAGAAGGAAATTTATGAACTTTTTTCGGAAAAAATGGTGATTTTTAGCGAAAATTGCATAAACGTGTTTTTTCCCTATAAGCCAGATTTCATTCACAAATGAATCTATCTTCCTCAATATTATTTTTTTTTTTTTCTGTTTTCAAGGACAAATAGTCAATCATTTTCAAATAATGGTTATTGTTTTGAAAGTCAATTCGGAAAAATGGTCACAGTTTATAAATAATTTTAGTAAATATCTTCACACACCTGTAATTGGACCTTGGATGTATTCCAAATCTCTTTAATATAAATTTAATATAATTAATTAAACCAATAATTAATATTATGTGTAACGTAATTTTTATTTTAAATTATAATTGGAGAACTGTGAAAGAAGAAAAATTTTAAATCTTATTTCAAGGCAACACTATTAATAATTTTATCGAAATGGTAAATCTAAAACTATTAAAATTTTAATAAAAATAATTTAGACAAAAATTCCATAATACTCCCCTTAATCACTCCATCTAGGTTTAATGCTTCTGTGAAATTCCATCATAATATTATCTTTCACTGTTATCAATTAGCCAATATAATGTACAAATCAGCAATTTCTAGCACAGTGCCATCAACTTATACTTTTGCTTTCTCCGCGGAACTGTTTAACACCTAAGCGTACGCAGAAATTTCATAAGGGGGTTTATAAGCTCAATAGGGGTATTGCAGAGCTACAACTCATGCATTCCTATGTTAAATATACAAAATTTCATTGCAATGGGGGGTTACAACCCCATCAACACCTCCCTGCATACGCCAGTGGCTGAACATGACTTTAGCTTTTTATGGGTTTATTTTGAGTCCAACTTCCCTGCTTCTAGTTGAAAACTTCTGTACCATGTCTTAGGATTCCGAAGGATCCATTGCAAAAATAACACTTCCATTGGCAAACTGCAAAAAAAGTTCTCAAATTATTTATTCGTAGAAAGTGTTCTCAAATTACTTTTATTCTGTTAGTTGATATGCACAGGGCTTATAGAATACAAGGGCTAGGTCACTCTCACCCCTATGCTGGCACCGGAAGTCGTCAGTGATGACGTAGCTTGGTTGACCTCCACGATCTGAGATTTGCGGGAGAGCTTTGTTTAAAATCACTAGCAAAATAATATTAAATGCCCCTGATTTAAGTTTAAAAAGTTAATTTGTTCATAAAAATTGCTGTCCTTTATATTTTTTGAGTGAATATATTATACGCACATATGCATTTTGATTAACGTCCACTTATAGTTGGCATATAAAAACTATTTTATAACAAACAGTTATTTCGACACTGGCGTAAGGTTTAAAAACACGACGTTTCGGGAGCCAACTGCTCCCTTTGTCAAGTGAAGTCTGTAGTGTTTCGTTAAAAATTATTTTATTCAAACTTTAAAAACCTCAAATGAAACGAGCATTTGTTCTTTTGCATCGAATGACCACATACTTTGTACAAGATAAATACAAGAGTAGAGGGGGAAAAAATAATTTTCCGAACATATAAAATATAATAAAATACTCTAGTACTACGGAAATTGGATTTTAATTTCAATGCAACACTAATAAATCCAAGAATGGGAAAAAGAAGACAACGCCCCCTCTCCTCTCCCTTGCAAATTATACATTTACATAAAGTAAAGGAAAATGGGTATTTAAATGCCCATTATTTAAATTTTTAACTAAATTTGTTGAAAATTTTAATAGAAAAGTAAAGTTGTCCCCCACTCCGCCTGAAAGTTTTCCTCTATACTCCTTTGATATACTCATATAAATGTAAAATCATGGGATAAAAATAGAAAAATTTAATTATCATATATATGTTTGTTTTTTTTAATTTTACTTATTTACTTATCGTTTATTAATTTTTTTCTATGTATGATTATTCATTACAATAAACGTTCTAGAATTAGCCATCTAACAGTTCTTAAGTTAAAAGCAGTTTAAAAAGAAAAAAAGTGCCATATTTAAAATTTTACCTTGTTTATGCATGAGTAGAAACCTTTTCCATTAGGCTTTCTTTGAGATTTACAATAGTTAATTTTAGGCAATTATCACATTCATTAGCCTCATTTTTGTCTTGGATGTTTTCTGAATCATTCGAAAAGACGAGATTTTTTGGGGGGGCTTAAACACTTGCTTCTATTTAAGGCATTACTTACAATTAGTATTTTCCTTTTTTTTTATAGCCTTTGACCTGTTGGTGTTCATTCTTGTAGATTACCCGAAGGTAAGTTAAGACTCGGCACGGCAGATGATTTTTAACAGTATTTTCTTTGGCAAACCGAGCAAATGATTCATTATAGCGTCTTGATAATCTGAACTCTTAAAACGTTCAATACAAATTCTAGCGTTTTTTGTATTCAAAGTATCTGTTCTGCGATATCGTTGAATCCAGCATTTAAATTCGGTCAGATCATTCAAAAGGACAGGATGAAATAAAATACTTTTTTTCCTTTCACGCTTTTACCTGTATTCGAACATGTAGCTATAGCGCAAAACGCCATTTAAAAAAATAAATATTTACTGTACTTACCAAATGATTGAATTGTTTCTTGAAATATGTACCACAGTCGTGTATAATTATATGATATTTTTTTTTAATTATGTAATACTGTGTATATAGATTGTATATGTAACGTTATAGGTATAACCTAGAGGCAAGGGGGGCACATGCCCCCCTCACTTTCTTTAGAACAGGGGGAAAATCGTATTTTTCCACCCACTTTTGGGGTTTTATTTTTTCTGCCCCCCCCCCCTCCTCCCAGTTTGCGTTATATTTAACCCTCAAACTACACCTATGTATAACATTATATACACAACTACCTTTAAAAATTCTTCATGAAAAGTGTGCGAAAACAGAAACAAGCAAGCACGCAAATGAATGCGCATTCGCATCGGTTTCAACCAGGAGTCATTCAAGCTACGTCACACAACAACTTAGCTCCGCCCACTTCGGTGCCAAGTCGGCACGTGTTAAATCAAAGGAATGAACTCCTCCCTGGGATATGCATATGTTTATTCTTTTTGATGAATGTACAAGTTCCCCCTTATCGCTTAAAAGAATATTCTATGAGGCTGAGGTAAAATTTTTGGAGATATGGCATTCTCTTTCCCGGCCTCACTTCTTATAAAGGTATATATAAAGAGATGCACACACAGGCCAGAGATTAATAAATGCTTTCATATGCCAATGCATTAGCTTTGTTATTTTTTTACACATGAATTTCTTTAACAATACGTATCCGCTAAATTGATATTTTAAACACGCATACACACAGACAGACAGACACACACGAGAGAGAGAGAGAGAGAGGAAAGAATTGGTATATCCATATATATTTTTTCCAAAAAAATTATAGCCATTGACTATACAATATTTATAACGGAATCCTAAAATTCAAATATAATATAACATCCTTCTATTGGAATCACAGATGTCATGGATTTTTATAACTTTTGAAGCCATGTGAAAAGAGTTGAAAATCATGCGTTGAAAACTTAGATCCCTAAGCTTTTTTAAAGGAGGATGTTGCGTATAATGCAAGGTTACCGTTGACGTATGAAGAGCGTCTCGTTTTCAAGTAGTTTACCGAAGATGAAATATGAGGAAAGGAGATATGAAAAAGGTGGAATCTGCAAAAATAAGCATTTTTGCATCTCATTCAAAGTACTTCAATTTTCTTCAATTTTTTATTTTTTTATGGAATTCTAAAGTGTATTTACACTACTTCTTGACGCTTTATCTCATGCAAGTGATTTTGTAAGAAATTTATCTGCAGGAGCCGTAACCAAAAGAAAACATCTGCAGATCAATAACCGAGAAGTACAGATAAGAGGAGAATCTGTCTATATTTCCTGCACATATAATTTTAAATGTAATTCAGTGTACATACATTTTTATTTTCCAAGTAGGGGCGTTTGCCTCATCCCTTCCTTTTATTATATATATATGTATCACAAATACAATATATATTTATTTTTGTTATGTATATACTGAAATAATATAAATATGTGCATATCTATCATGTATTTCATTTCAGTATATGGACCTTTGTATACCTATCTCTTTTAACCCTTTTTTCTATAATGATACAAATTTGATTTTCAATAATTGATAACGTTAAGTTGTGCCACTTTCAGGAAATCTAAACCCGTTCGCTTACCGATTTTGTTTGTTTGTTTTTTGGTTTTACGGCTCAAAGACTACAGTGGTCA
Organism: Dysdera silvatica; assembly: GCA_006491805.2. Classification (NCBI taxonomy): domain Eukaryota; kingdom Metazoa; phylum Arthropoda; class Arachnida; order Araneae; family Dysderidae; genus Dysdera; species Dysdera silvatica. The sequence continues at coordinate 126,700,111 of QLNU02015270.1, forward strand.
TGCTGCGCCGGGACCTACAGTTTTCCGAGGAATCCGAACCTCTTAAGGCCTGGGGAACCAAACCCCGGACTACAGTGAGCAGTGCGATCTTTTATGAGATCTCTGAGTAAGCGTTCTTTGTACACTGTTAGGAGTCGAACCCGGATTAACGGCGTACTAGGCGAACGCGTTACCACACTGCGCCACCGCAGGGCCTTACCGATTTTGATGTTAATTTGAATTATGTAATCAATCAAATAAAAAAAGATTTTTTAATGAAAGGAATGCCCATGCAAATTTTAACCTGTACTTTTGTAAATTCGAAGAAACCTCTAAAAGTAATACAAGCATGGTTAACCCCCCAAAATCATTCTTTATACAAAATATAATTAAGAAATTCCACAACCGACTAACTGTTAGTGGAGGATATAATACGCAGGGAATTCGCTTGGAATATCAACGACGAGAATGAAACTGCATAAAGGCTTGTGTTACTCTCATCTCTGTGACCTAAAAATTTGAAAGACAGTGGAATATGTCTATAACGATAAATCTGTCTATAACGAAATTTCCGATAGTCTGGAGAGGTGACATAGAGTGTGTCGGGTTCAATCTTATCTATAACGATATATTTTTCCGGTCTCTAGAGTATCGTTATAGAAAAAGTTCACTGTATTATTAAATATATCGAAATTTGTGTATTTATCAACGAAGAATATTTATATATATGCGAAGGGGGCAACTGCTTTCATTGGAAAGCAATATTATACTTTATTAATCCCGCAAGTAATACAACTAGACAGCATTCACTTGAAACAGCCATTGACTTTTCTTTCTGTTTTAATGTATTTTTTCACTTTTTTTTTACATTACTTACAATTTTTTTTCTATAAGGCTTAAGTATGCGTCACCTAAAAGCTTCCGTAATCATTGTTAATTGAAGAAGAAATTTTGCATGATATAGAAAAGCTTTCTTTGTTGACAAACACATTGGTGTTTCTAATGACGAGTCAATCCCTTTATAATTACATATATTAGGTCTACCAGAAAGTTCTGCCCGTTTGGGAAGTGAAAAAAAAAATAATAAATTTTTCATACCTTTAATAATATTTCTTGTACAATATAATTTCCGTCGTTACTTATGACCTCTTGCCAACTTGATGGTGATTTGTAAATACCATTTTTTTTAAATGTCTTTTTCTTACAGGCGACGAATTCAAGTAGTGCTTGACTGACACCTGCTTCAGTTTTGAATTTTTTCCCCTTCAAAAAATTTTGGAAGGAGAGAAACAAGTGATAATCGGGGGGTGCTAGGCCTGTGGAGTATAAATGGTGTATGTGGCAGAATTTCCCAGCCTAGCTCTGCGAGTTTCTGACGAGTCGCCAAAGGAGCATGTGGTCTAGCATTATCATGGTGCAGTATGATGTGCTTCTTATTGAATATCGCCGGCCTCTTTTCTTTGACTTCTTTGTTTAAATCATCCATTTGCTGACAGTGTCTCTCTGAATTGAGCTTCTTGTTAGGTTTTGAAAGCTTATACTATATGGGTCCTTAGATGTCCCACCATATACACAGCATTCTCTTATTCAGGCTTAAGCTCAGTTTAAAGGTGGAGGGGGAAGGTTGTCCGGGCTCATGATATGCTCTTTTCCTAACAATGTTTTCGTAGTTAATCCACTTTTCATCACCAGTTATCATCCGGTCCAAGAAGGGTTCGTGTTTGTTCCGAGCAGGCAGAGATATGCATATGACAACTCGATCATGCAAATTTTTCCCACTTAACTCATGAGGCACCCATCTGGAATGTTTATAGACCAATCCTAGTTTCCGAATATGGTCCGAAATTGTTTGTTCAGCTGAGTTAAGCTTTTCCGCAATCTCCGATGTGTTCAAAAAAGGATCTTGCTCTATCATGGTCTTGAGAATATCATCATCTATCAAAGATGGCCGCTCAAAGCGTGGCTTATCATTAAGGTCGAAATCACCCGATTCAAACTTTTCGAACCATCTCCTGCATGATTTATCCGAAACTGCGTCTCCACCAAAAACTTCCACTAAATTTTGACACGCTTCTGTAGTATTTCTGCCTTGTTGGAATTCGTGCAAAATACAGTGTCGTAAGTGAACTTCATCGGCAGCCATGTTTACAAGATCGTGTCTCACTTGATAACGAAATGAGACACTTCTGTTCCAGTTAATTTAGAAGAGCAGATGTATATAAATTCAATGATAAAGAGAGACAGCCATGTGTGTCTCAAATAAACACGTGCATGAGTATTGAAACTTGAGATAACATTATCGGACAGAACTTTCCGATAGACCTAATGTATTGCCTAACATAAAAAAAAAAACAACAATGGGATGGCTGCTGGTATTTTTAAATTTCCTAATTTTTTTTATTACAGTCAAATTTCACAAAAATCCAGTTGACTTCCGATATACAGGTATTACATATTCAACTGGTACATATAATAATGATGCAACGGTCAAGTTTCAGAATGTTCTTAAGAAAATTCTTTTTAAAATTTTTATTTTAGAGAAATAATTTATAATAATGCTAAAAATCATTAAATACATCAAAAGCAACTATAGTAAAATCAGGTCCATTGATTCTGAAAATTTATTTATGAGCATTCCATTGCATAATATGCTACTACTTCGGGACTTCCTTTTTCAAGTTTCGGTGACATCGTTGATATTTATTTTATATTATATAAATCGAACACTACGCAGATTAAATCAAACAACAATGTCAATTAATCAACGTTTATTGGCGTAGTGATACCAACGCCGATGTTATGGCGTGATTAGATGGTGAAACGTTCGAAAGAAAATAAATATTTATGTGGAAATATTCGACGAAACAATACGCAATATAAATAAGACACAAAAAACAACGTTTTAGAAGCGTATTTATGTCAAGATTGAATTCAAGCTACGTGTTTCGGGCGATAAAGAGCCGCCATTGCCAAAGTCCTTCGGCAAGCCAAATTCAAAGTTACCTTCTCGCCTATTAACAAGATTTTGCCCCCTAGACTCAAAGATAACATTTCCACACTCCAACGCTGGGGCGTGTATCAAATTTTTTGCCAGTGCGGACTTTCCTACATCGGACAGACAAAACGTGCCCTCATCCATAGGTTGAAAGAACATCGCCG
>QLNU02015270.1:126703348-126749420 GCA_006491805.2 Dysdera silvatica
AAGAAATTTATCTGCAGGAGCCGTAACCAAAAGAAAACATCTGCAGATCAATAACCGAGAAGTACAGATAAGAGGAGAATCTGTCTATATTTCCTGCACATATAATTTTAAATGTAATTCAGTGTACATACATTTTTATTTTCCAAGTAGGGGCGTTTGCCTCATCCCTTCCTTTTATTATATATATATATATATCACAAATACAATATATATTTATTTTTGTTATGTATATACTGAAATAATATAAATATGTGCATATCTATCATGTATTTCATTTCAGTATATGGACCTTTGTATACCTATCTCTTTTAACCCTTTTTTCTATAATGATACAAATTTGATTTTCAATAATTGATAACGTTAAGTTGTGCCACTTTCAGGAAATCTAAACCCGTTCGCTTACCGATTTTGTTTGTTTGTTTTGTGGTTTTACGGCTCAAAGACTACAATGGTCATGCTGCGCCGGGACCTACTGTTTTCCGAGGAATCCGAACCTCTTAAGGCCTGGGGAACCAAACCCCGGACTACAGTGAGCAGTGCGATCTTTTATGAGATCTCTGAGTAAGCGTTCTTTTTGCACTGCTGGGAGTCGAACCCGGATTAGCCGCGCAATAGGAGAACGCGTTACCACACTGCGCCACCGCAGGGCCTTACCGATTTTGATGTTAATTTGAATTATGTAATCAATCAAATAAAAAAAGATTTTTTAATGAAAGGAATGCCCATGCAAATTTTAACCTGTACTTTTGTAAATTCGAAGAAACCTCTAAAAGTAATACAAGCATGGTTAACCCCCCAAAAAAAAAAAAAAAATCATTCTTTATGTCAGTATTATAATTAAGAAATTTCACAACCGTCTAACTGTTAGCGGAGGATATAATACGCAGGAATTCGCTTGGAATATCAACAACGAATGAAACTGCATAAAGTTAGTTTCTCAGGGCATTTCATCTCTGTGACTCAAAATTTGAAAGACAGTGGAATATCTACATAACGATAAATCTGTTCTTATAACGAAATTTTGATAGTCTCGAGAGGTGACATAGAGCGCGTCGGGTTCAATCTTATCTATAACGATATATTTTCCCGGTCTCTCAGAGTATCGTTATAGAAAAAGTTCACTGTATCAAAATTTGTGTATTTATCAACGAAGAATATTTATATATATGCGAAGGGCAACTGCTTTCATTGGAAAGCAAATATTATACTCTTTATTAATCCGCAAGTAATACAACTAGACAGCATTCACTTGAAACAGCCATTAATTTTATTTCTGTTTTAATGTATTTTTCACTTTTTTTTTTTTTACATTACATATAATTTTTTTTCTATAAGGTTTAGGTACGCGCCACCTAAAAGCTCCGTAATCATCGATAATTGAAGAAGAAATTTTGCATGATATAGAAAAACTTTCTTTTTGCTGACAAACACATTGGTGTTTCTAATGACGAGTCAATCCTTTTATAATTACATATTAGATCTACCAGAAAGTTCTGTCTGTTTGGGAAGTGAAAGAAAATAATGAATTTTTCATACCTTTAATAATATTTATTGTACAATATAATTTCCGACGTTACTTATGACCTCTTGTCAGCGTGATGGTAATTTGTAAATATCATTTTTTTAAAAATGTCTTTTCCTTAGAGGCGAAGAATTCAAGGACTGCTGGACTGACACCTGCTTCAGTTTTGAATTTTTTCCCCTACAAATAATTTTGCAAGGTGAGAAACAAGTGATAATCGGAAGGTGCTAGGTCTGGGGAGAGTGTGATTAATGCGACAGAATTTCCCAGCCTAGCTCTGTAAGTTTCTGACGAGTCACCAAAGCAGCATGTGGTCTAGCATTATCAGGTTACAGTATGATGTGCTTCGTATTGAATATCGCCCGTCTGTTTTCTTTGACTGCTTTGTTTAAAACATCCATTTGCTGACAGTATCTCTCCGAATTGAGCTTTTTGTTAGGTTTTGAAAACTTATACTTTATTGGTCCTTGGACGTCCCACCATATACACAGCATTCTCTTATTCAGGCTTAAGCTCAGTTTAAAGGTGGAGGGGGAAGGTTGTCCGGGCTCATGATATGCTCTTTTCCTAACAATGTTTTCTTAGTTAATCCACTTTTCATCACCAGTTATCATCTGGTCCAAGAAGGGTTTGTTTTTGTTCCGAGCAGGCAGAGATGTGCATATGGCGACTCGATCATGCACATTTTTCTCACTTAACTCATGAGGCACCCATCTGGAATATTTATAGACCAATCCTAGTTTCCAAATATGGTCTGAAATGGTTTGTTGGGCTGAGTTAAGCTTTTCTGCAATCTCCGATGTTGTCGAAAAAGGATCTTGCGCTATCATGGTCTTGACAATATCATCATCTATCAAAGATGGCCGCTCAAAGCGTGGCTTATCATTAAGGTCGAAATCACCCGATTCAAACTTTTCGAACCATCTCCTGCATGATTTATCCGAAACTGCGTCTCCACCAAAAACTTCCACTAAATTTTGACACGCTTCTGTAGTATTTCTGCCTTGTTGGAATTCGTGCAAAATACAGTGTCGTAAGTGAACTTCATCGGCAGCCATGTTTACAAGATCGTGTCTCACTTGATAACGAAATGAGACACTTCTGTTCCAGTTAATTTAGAAGAGCACATGTGTATAAATACAATGATAAAGAGAGACAGCCATGTGTGTCTCAAATAAACACGTGCATGAGTATTGAAACTTGAGATAACATTATCGGACAGAACTTTCCGATAGACCTAATGTATTGCCTAACATAAAAAAAAAAACAACAATGGGATGGCTGCTGGTATTTTTAAATTTCCTAATTTTTTTTATTACAGTCAAATTTCACAAAAATCCAGTTGACTTCCGATATACAGGTATTACATATTCAACTGGTACATATAATAATGATGCAACGGTCAAGTTTCAGAATGTTCTTAAGAAAATTCTTTTTAAAATTTTTATTTTAGAGAAATAATTTATAATAATGCTAAAAATCATTAAATACATCAAAAGCAACTATAGTAAAATCAGGTCCATTGATTCTGAAAATTTATTTATGAGCATTCCATTGCATAATATGCTACTACTTCGGGACTTCCTTTTTCAAGTTTCGGTGACATCGTTGATATTTATTTTATATAAATCGAACACTACGCAGATTAAATCTAACAACAATGTCAATCAATCAACGTTTATTGGCGTAGTGATACCAACGCCGATGGTATGGCGTGATTAGATGGTGAAACGTTCGAAAGAAAATAAATATTTACGTGGAAATATTCGACGAAACAATACGCAATATAAATAAGAGACAAAAAACAACGTTTTAGAAGCGTATTTATGTCAAGATTGAGTTCAATCTACGCGTTTCGGGCGATAACAGTTCGCCCTTCTTCGGGAGTGAACACGTGGAATATCGTCAACAAAGTTACTTTCTCGCCTATTAACAAGATTTTGCCCTCTAGACTCAAAGATAACATTTCCACACTCCAACGCTGGGGCGTGTATCAAATTTTTTGCCAGTTCGGACTTTCCTACATAGGACTGACAAAACGTGCCCTCATGCATCGGTTGAAAGAACATCGCCGATACGTTGAGAAAGGTGAGGTGCACAAATCATCCATTGCTGTTCACAGCCACGAACACAACCATCGCTTTAACTTTTTTGACGCTCGTATCATCCACCAACCTCATTCACCACTTGAACTGGACTTCGCCGAAGCTTTCTTCATTAACATGTTTCGTGATTCCATTGTGAATGACCACAGCTCAACTCCTTCCTTCAGCTCAGCTTGGCGAAATGTACTCCACCTAACTCCTTCTGATATTAATCCATAGTCCCGCCATAATTGCCACCTCTACTAACAGACAGCCAACTTTTCCACAATTTGGTAATTTCTGGGAAGAGTGGCCGCACTACAAAAACCACGTAGTACTTGACTTCCTACTTTTGGAAGTCAACATTTCACTTAATAACTCAACTCTAGTTACATCCGCGAATCAACCTCGTTTGTTGACGATATTCCACGTGTTCACTCCCGAAGAAGGGCGAACATCTATCGCCCGAAACGCGTAGCTCGAACTCAATCTTGACATAAATACGTTTCTAAAACGTTGTTTTTGTGTCTTATTTAACATTTATATGTTCGTGGGACCTGAACCCCCGAACGCAGAAATATTTATTTTCTTTCGAACGTTTCACCATCTAATCACGCCATAACATCGGCGCTGGTATCACTACGCCAATAAACGTTGATTGATTAACATCGTTGGTTGATTTGATTGTTGATATTGATTACACTAAATTGCTTGTTTGATTATTATATTTCTAATAATGTCTTATTTAAAGGTATTGAGTATCCTTTTCAACTTAAGGGTATCCTCATGGGAAGTTCCTTTTCTAGTTCTATTGCTAATAATTTTTTTTATATGCTTATGAATTCAATGATGATTTTATGGAATTGTTTCATTCAGATATATTGATGATGTTATTGTCTTTAAGTGTCTTCAATTTTTATTTGCAATAGTTATTCAGATTTTTCTTCTTTAAAGAAAACTAATACGGGTGAAAAAGTAGTACTTTTCTGTATATAAGTATTAATTTTGCTAATAAAAAAATTGTCGATATTGATTTATATAATAAAAGAAAAAGATATTTTTATTTTGAAATTATGTTTATGTATAATTTTTTAATCTAATATTTTTAAAAAGTGCATAGGAATATTATTAACACAAATTTTATAGGAATCGATAGAATGTGTGAAAAAGAGGAAAATTCAATAGTGCAATTTTGCTCTTGAAAAGGTTCTCGAACAGGACAATGTACCTAAAAGTTTTGTTTCAGATTTTTTTCTTAAATATAAAGAATTAAAAACTTTGATTTGGTAGTTTATAATCGTTTATATGGTATTTTATTTATGAAATATTAATTTATTTTTGTCTCTGGTTGCTTTAAAATTTTGAATTGTCTGCTTTTTGTAAATTGTTCAACTGGTTGCTTTGACCAGTTTATAATTTTGTTTAGATCTGTTTGTGTTATTTATTACACTTTAGTTTTACGGCGTTCTTTTCTGGGTCTAAATCTATGCCTTTATTTATTTTACTTATTAATTTAATTTCTGATTAGTGGTTCTTATTTTCATTCTCTCTATTATATTAGGATGTCAGTAGCAGAACAGGCCTCTTTTAATTTATTAGTTTGGTCTGTTTGCAGAAACATCCTAATTTTGCACCTATGCTGGGGGGGATGGGGGGTATCCCCTTGAGAAAGCCCTTCGGCTTGGGTAATCTGTTTCTTGTATTGACTTTTATTGCGTGTGTGTCTATTGGGTGTTCTACGTGGTTTGTTTTATTAATTTTATTAAATACATATATGCAAAAATATTAAGGCCTAAACGAATTAGCTAAAGTAACACGAAAACCTATGAAGTTCTTTGTACAAACAGAATGCTCTATTTTCCATAGAAGTAAAGCTAAAATACACAATAACCTATCAACAAATTAGTTTTGTTTAATGCATCTAAATATATATCGGCGGTTTAATTAACATGTAGAAATTCTGACACGAAAATAGCGACAGGAACATGTTTTGCAGACGAACCAGGGAACGTTTGTGACCTGATTTGTTTTTTGTTGTTCCCGCTTCTCTTACGCGTTCAAGGTTCGTTTACGATGAAATACATGGGTTAGAATGTCATGATCGCAGAGTTAGGTTTTCCTTTTCGAGCTCTGATCTGATCTTTTTAGCCTTGTCCTGCGATGGGCAATGTCAACATACAATTACTTCTAATTCTCTTTCTGTACTAGTTCTTAAATGCAACCGCCATACTTTGATATCAAGTAGGAAACAGCCTCTCTGGAATAAGCTGGATTGCAAGCAGTTTCCAATTACGACATCGTGGCGATGGGTGTTATTGACCTAAATTTCACTCTCCTCCTTTCTTCTGTAATAACTGGTTTCCTGGTAGGTTCAAGGGCTTTGTAGACTGATTTTAAATTGCTTGAGGTCGTTACGACGGTGATTATAACTTTAAATGCTTCTGCATGCTAATCCAGTTAAACGGGCTTTGATTCATTCGTATATTACACGATGCGATGATGAAAAAATTAGCTGGCTTTAATTTAACTGAAAAAAATTTACACTGGCTTTGAATGAACTGATAAATGGTTTAAACTGGTTTTATGAACATCGCAACCGAAAACTCTATTTTAATGCTTACGTTAATTCAAATATAATTTACTTTCGTATATTTTTTTATTTATTCCGTAAGCCGTTAAATTCGATCCTCGGGGTCATCCAAAGTAGTTTAAGTCACTTTAAACTGGTGAAAAATAATTTCACACTTCCCCTCAAAAAACTGAACTAAAAAGGCATTTTTTTTAAAATGTTTTTAATTATTCGATGTCAATAATATAATTGAAAAGGAATCAGTTTGTGTAACCGAACATTATTTCCTGCGAAGATATGAAAAGGGTAAATTCATGGAATCAACGACTCTTCTCTGATCAGTATATAACACACTCGGCTTAAAATCTGACACTCGAATTAACTTAACTTTGAATATAATACCTGTATACTTATTGGGAAAAGAAAACACTGGTTTACAATGAATCTCGCGTAATATAAATGTAGCTTTCCTTTCAATACAAAAGAAATAACAAGCTGTAGGAAATTCAACAATATAACAATAGTACGAAACTCTAGGAAAAACTAAATAACAAAAACGAAGTGGAATATACCAATGGAGATTAAAAGACTTTCAGTGTTTAAAGAAATTCAGTATCTGAATTATTAGATTACATTGTAGAAGATGACCCTGTTGCCATACCTCGTCGCCAATCAATCGTCTGTCTTCTGCTTTCCTAGATTTCTGGATCAAAATGATTACACATTAGGCGGAACCTCTTTGTTCAATATTCAAAACAGTTCTCACTTGGGAATACAGAGTTGCATTTGCGGCCATCCGTTTGATTATACATCTGCTCGTCTAACAACAATTATTAGTTATATAAATCCATTGAAGGTTGGTTTATACTTTTCGAAAAGTGGAAATTTTGAAAGCTTAAAATACGTACCTATATTAAAAATTGCAATAAAACCAAAGACAAATGGGAAGCTATGTCAAAAAAAAGATTGGTGTTTAATATATTTATTTTAAAAAGAAAATCTTTTTTTATATACATCACCCTCCAGTGGGATGATAATAATATCTAAAATAAATCAGGTATAATCAGTGCCGGCGCCAGGGGGTGAACTGGGCATTCGCAAGTAACAGCATCTGTTTAGAGGAGGTAAGATTGGATTATATAAAAGGAAGAGCCTTTGTGGGGCGACAAAACTTATTCGCCCTGAGCAGCATAACACCTAGGGCCCGCCCTGGGTATGATAATATCTAAAGGCACATTAAATACAGATTCAGAGGTAAGACATCTTAAATCAAATCTCCGTTGTCTAGTCCACACATGGGTTGATCCAGAGCAGTGTTTCTCGAAGTGTGGTCAGCGGCGAATTACCAAGTGGTCCACGGAATCATCACCAAATTTTAGAAAAAAAAGCAAACTAGAAATTACCGGTGTGGCTAGAATTTATGTTCTGGTGAGATTTACAGAATTTCTCATAAATATTACTTGTTATAAACCTTACCTTACGGTGTTTCGTGAAAGATTTGAATCCTCATAATACACCCATGCTGTCTACATTGCTTATTATTATTATTTAATTAAATTAAAAATGTAATTTTCATTGTAAATTTGACAAAATAAGATCGTAACTTATACTCTCCTTATCAAATAGTGTTACTCTAAAAATTATTTTGTTTCAGGTGGGTTTGACAACCAACCCATATTTTTTTAAGAACTTGATCGGAGATTTTAGAGATTTTCTGCCAAAAACTGGGTTTTTTTAAGTAAAAAAAAAACTAACAAGCTTAAAATTTACCAAAAAAGGGGGTTAAAATTAACTACAAATTATATTTCAAGGGATTCATAAATTTCTTCTGTCGAAGCTCTTATATATACGTATATAAGCCTGCCAATAAGTCACATAAATCGAGGGTTTCGTTCGATATCTTGGCGCAGTATAGCCCAGATGCTCTTGCGCCATAAAAAAGCCAAACAATCAATCAACCTTTGGATATGTCTTTCCTTGGGAGTGGGGGGTGGGTGGGGAGATTAATATGACGGAGGTGAAGTAGGGCTTAATTTTATTAACCATAGTTGGTAACCTTAATTTTAGGCAATATGTTTTTTAATGACGGCGGAGGAACCCCACCGAGTGGTCCGCGATAAATAAAGGAATGATCAAACTGGTCCGTGAGCGAGCAAAATTTAAGAAACGCTAATCTAGAGGGAAGGCACAATCCCCCCACCCCCATCCCGGAGAATAAGAAATGAATTCTTATTATAGTCTCCACAGTGTTTTTCAAGCTTACTTTTTAGCCCCTCCATCCCCAAAAATATTTTCCATATCCGCTTTTGATTCAGTATGACACTTTGGTTCGGACAAAGAGGTCGCTGGTTTAACTCCTGCCCGTACAAATGTATTTTTTCCTTCTTTATAACTCACTAAATTTTGTAATGGTGAGTCAAAAAAAAAAGATTTCTTTGAGCTAGAAATCTTGATGTCACAACACTTATCTCAAGAAAATACTAACACTTAAATTCCTGAAGTGGTATCTTTGAAAAATTGTTTCCAATAGACGATAAACTTCGAAACGTTCGACCGAAAACGACTAGCTTTCAAGGAGCCGAAACGACGACTTTCGGCTCCTTGAAAGCTAGTTGGCATGGGTGTGTGCAGGCACGGGTTGTTCCTATGTAGATTTCTGTATCGTCCTTGTATACTCTTGCCCGATTGGTTATTGAACTGAATTGTTGTTGTCATGACATCCATGTTAAAAAAAAAAGAAAACTAGAGCTTTGAAACCAGCTCCTTGTTGTTTTCTGCAGCTCTGGGCAAGGAATATGAAAGTCGGCGCAGCTCATTTACTGCATAGTGAAGCCGATTATTATAATTTCCTCTCTGAATAGCCTCTCTAGGTCAGCCATCTGCTCTTCTATTTCAGTCCACCTGCTAACCTTTCTACCAACGCTTTTGGTAAGACTATGCTTTGGACGCTCTAATAAGCCAGTACAATAAAAATGTCAACCCCTTCCTTTACGAAGGGCGCAATTATGCTACAGCGCGTTTCAACTGACGAGCAGCGAGTACGGATAGCTTGAAACAGTTTTAAATAAACAGAGAACTCGACCTGGATGAGAGACTTCCAAAATAGTAACGTGGAAAGGAAATTTTTCCTCGTTTTTCCAAAGGGTGAGAGGACTGAGAAAGGGGCCGTGAAAAATTTAATTCTCTTCGGGATACAAATCACCACAATATATCTTGTGCATACTTGTGGAAGTAACTGGGTCGTATTTTTGTTTCAAAAGCCTGCAGCGTAAAATGAATTACTGCCATAAATCTTCAAACACGATCTCTCCTATCCCTCTTTTTATTTTTATGAAAGAATATGCTACTAAGGAGGATATTCCACTCTTTTGTTTGCTCGGCAATATTTTACATTTTATATGAGTGTTCCTGAATTCGCTTAACTCCTTATTGCCTATTACCAAATAGCTTTACTCCTTATTTAAAAGCATATATACCATTATTTTTACTTTACTATTATTAACATTAGTATATTTTTCATTATATATCCATTATTATCGATATCACATCATCATTATTACCGTTATTATATGTATATTTAATTTTTTACTATTACGTATAAAACAGAGATAAAAATTTTTAAATTAATTTGACTACTACTTGCTAAAACCACACAAAATGTGGTTAATAGTGATTTATTAATTCATATAAAAGTAACCTTATCGTGTTCTGAAATGTAAGAGATTAAAACGCAATTTTATTTTTCAATCCTCATTTAACTCTTTTTTTAAGAAAAAAGGAGATAAGCAAAAGAGTTCTCGCTTGATTAAAAACTTCTTTACTGTGCAATAATTTATGTAAACTTGAAAAACTTTTAAAAATGTATTCCCTGTGACTATAGTGAAAAAAGTCCATGAACCCAAGACCGTAGCCAAGATTTAATTGCAGGGGGGTCAAAAATATTTTGTCATGCATTGATGCCATCACAGCATGCAAATGCCGTAGCCAAGTCCCATTAAAAATTTAGTTTTGGGGGGACCGGTACCTAAGATTCCCCTCCCCCACCCCCCGGATAAACTACGGGCATGGATGAACTACGATTCTAAATAGAACTGTATCGATACATAGCACCATCACTGGTTGTTGCTGCAGTGAGTGGTTTTTGAAATAAAATGTATATTTTTAATAAATAGTCAACGAGTAAAATCATTATTAAGTACAAAATGGTACCGCCCTAGTTTCACAAAAATACATCAGAGACTATAGATTTTATACCAATTATAACAGCTAACGCTTACGCGTAAATGTAAAATGAAGTAAGGGTGATTTTGCAGTAAAAACTTCGTCAGACTGATACTGAGTCTTTTTTCTCATATCCCTCTCGGCATCGTCTTTTTATTTGTGTGATTTTTGTCATTTATTGTATTTTGTTGCATATATTATGTGCTTTTTCATTCTCAGAAAATAAATTAAATTGAAATAGTCCCATGATCTCATTAATTCTTCCTATTTATTACATTTTACTATCCCACAATTTTGCAAATACCTTGAAAATTAATTACAGCGCATATTAGCGTTTATACTTGCAGAAAACTTACGTATATGTCGCAAAATTTTAATATTTAATAATATATTGTCTAAAATCGTTCATCAACTTGGGTTTTTGTATATCCCTACAATAATGCTAAAACATTTAAGTGGCTCCAAAGCGGTTGATGGTGATTACATTTATATTATTATTATTATTACACTTATGAAAGTAGCAAATCCAGATTATTCCAGCAGCATTCTAAATTCAGGTATGTGAGAGAAAAAATATGATCAATAGAATTAAGTCTGGCACTTACGTCACTTTCACGGTTTACAGTAAAACCTGGTTTTTGGTGCATAATATCTGAAAGAAAAATAAATCCCGCACTCACGCTTGATACAAACCATAGATTCTTGGATTATCGTCCCAATACCCTAATCGCTAAATCACTGGGTACAGCCCAACGCGACTGTTTTTTATATGTATGTTTACAAAAAGAATGTTCTAAAGTAATCAAAGGAAGTGTGGAGGAATAAATCATTACAATTATGTATAATATTCTACTTTTAGGATTTAGGCTAAGAAGCATTTTCTGAAGTGGGGTGTTGATCTTAACAGCGCCATCATTGGCTCCTTCATACCTTCCTTAATTACCTAAAAAGGACCTTTCTGCACTTTACCAGTTTATCAAAAGATTAAATACAAAAGTAACCCCATTGGGTATTCACGATAACTCTGAACTTTGTCTGCGATATGTTAATTTTTTTTATTTTAATTTACTTTTTTTTATTTTAATTTTCCAATACTTTAAAGTTTAGTGATACTAGAAAACAATTAATTATTACTACAATCCATAAGGTAAGCATCTCATCACAGCAATATATATTAACTTAATTATAGCAGTAGAGAGTCATAGGGGGTGGGCAAAAATATGGAAGGAAACACCTTACAAATTTCGTGCCTTAATTTATATTTGTGCTATAGCGAAATTTACAGGTGATGCTGCCTATTTATCGTAATGTAGCTACCAATATGAAGTTATCTACACATTGCAAACATCATTTGTCGTCAAGACAGCATTCTGTGTAGTTATGGGTGAATTAAATCAAAGCTGACGGCATTTCAACACGGCCAAATGGTTAAGGTTCTTATGATGGGTGTTTCTTTAACCAAGATGGTGGAAATTTCCTGTATATCATAAGTTACAGTATCCACGATGATGACCACATACAGAAAGACTGGATGAACCGCATCTGACAAATACCAGCGTGGATGGAAATGTGCGTTGAATAACAGAGGCAGACGAACGTTGCTTAAGGTTGGAAAAGCGACTATTGAGCTGAGTACTATGTCCGTGAACCTTATCAGTATCAAAACAGTACGAAAGAAACTGCACAAGCAAGATTTTTATGGAAGAACTACAATTGCAAAATCACTCATCAGTGATCAAAATGTTTCGAAGAGGAGATAGTGGTGCCATAATCGTAAAACCTGGAATATGGAGCAATGGATAAATGCCATTTGGTCAGATGAATCAAGCTTTACACTATTTCTGACTTCTGGCCGAATTTATGTCTAGTGAACACCATCCCAAATTTACAATCCAATTTGTTTGCTACCAAAAGTGAAACATGGCGGGGGTTCCATCATGATATGGACCACCATATCATGGTATTCTGTCGGACCTGTCATTAATCTGCAAGATAACATCACTGCTAACGGATACGTGATCATTTTGAGTGTCCGGGTCCATCCCATGGTGTAAAGTTCGTTTTCTCATTGTAATGCTGCTTATCAAGATGACAAAGGCCCTGTTTCCACAGCTCACATCGTCCAGGACTGGTTTTCTGAGCTCCGAGATGAAGTTCCACATCTTCCAGGCCTTCACAATCACCCAATGTCAATATTATTGAGCCCTTGTGGTCAGCGTTTGGGAAAAACGTTCGAATGCGCTATCCACCTCAACCATCATCAAGGGAACTTGTCAGTGTTTTGCAGGAAAAATGCTATGATATTCCCACGAAAACTACACAGGATCTCTATTATCCATTCTAAGAAGCCTGCGAGTAATTCTGAAAGCCAAAGTTGGTCCTACGCCAGGGGCTTCAACCTTTTGCAGTCTCAGTCCAAGGGCCAATTTTGCTTATTCTTGTTGGCTTCAGGCGCACTGCCGTACACGGCAATATTAGGACTGAACTTTATGTATCGTTCCCTCCCACCAAAAATATTTTCTAGATCCACCGCTGTAACTGAATATGCATATATTACGTGAAATACGTATGGAAGCAAAATCATTACAATATTTTTAAATAATTATATAATAATATAATTTTTATAATATATAAAGCGAAATCAAACCTTTTAGTGAGATTTTTAGCACTGTTTATTTTTAACAAGCCTGTCAGGTCTTATTTTTGACGTTGCAACCCTAAGAGTGTTTTCAGGTGGACGTCGGCTATACTGGTCTTAATTTTTGATTTTACTAACTTCATTTTTGAAAAGAGTTGTTCGCAGACGTGTATGTTCCCGAATAGTGATATCGTTTTCAGAGCATGCAGTCGGATGGTTGGGAAGATGTTCTTATCGATGTATTTAGAATAGAATTCAATGAGTCATAAGTTGAATTTTGTTTTAAAATCACTGTTGCACTACAAATCAATAAAACTACCTTTAATATCGATATACGCAAAGAAACTAAAATAAAGCACGATTGAGGGAAGACCGCGTATTATTTTAGTTCTTTAGCGTTTTAAGATATTTATTACTAAATGTGAAAATTTTGAACAGAATAAAATAAAACACGCAGACTTAAGTTTCAAAGGAAGCAAGGAGTTTATTTTTGTGTGAAACAATTTGTATTCTTTCGTGAGTCAGCGGGACACATAAAACATGTCGGAGGGCCACATGTTGAGGACCCCTGTCCTACGCCATATTAGTCGAGGTCATATGCTTTTTGCAAGGTGTTTCCATATTTTTGTTCAACACCTGTATATGGGTCCGTGTGGCCCTAGCCCCCTTTCTACCCCAATACTTTGAAATAAATTGCAATTTTACATACAGGGTGTCTCAAAAACCTTGACCGCAAATCTAATTTCTTAAATATTGATCATAGACATATTATACAATAATTTCTGCCACCCACGTTTTAATTACAGCTCAAACTAGAGCTTGTGTAATTTTGGAGAAAAAGAGACGCTTTCCCCATCCTGGATTCGAACCAGGGTCCCTCCGTTTAGCCCGGAGTGTCTTGGACCGCTAGACGAATGAGGACAGGAAACAACGCTCTCTTTCTCCGTATGTAAAGATGTTAAGGTATTATTACCCTCCGCAGGGATAACACAATTGCCAAATATGGTCAACACAAGAAAGCCTCCGGGGCGAGAATTTTGTGAGTTTTCGTGGGGGAAATTTATTATACTATAATTTTTGCCACCCACGTATTAATTACAGCTCAAACTAGAGCTCAAACTAGAACTCAAACGGAGGGACCCTGGTTCGAGTCCAGGATGGGGAAAGCGTCTCTTTTTCTCCAAAATTACATAAGCTCTAGTTTGAGCTGTAATTAAAACGTGGGTGGCAAAAATTATTGTATAATAAATTCCCCCACGAAAACTCACAAAAATCTCGCCCCGGAGGCTTTTCTGTGTTGACCATTATTTGGCAATTGTGTTATCCCTGTGAAGGGTAATAATATCTTACATAGACATATGTATTAAATTGGAAAGCGGCGTAAAAAAAAGGTGCAGAATTTTATAAAATTTATTAAAGTTGCAGAGGATTATTTTTTGAAGAAATACAAAATTTAAATTTTTATACAGTCCCTGTACACAAAAATTTCCAATAAGTGAAATGTGCCCCATACTCCAATAGGTCAATATACAAAATTTCAGCATTCTAGTGGATAAAAGAACCAGAGATATCAAGACCCAAAATATCGTGACTTAGACGAATGGACTTCCCCACTTGCGGGCATGTACCTAGCCAAGCCAAGATTCTCATGAAAGAGGGGCACCTAACGAGACGTTTTATCCCTGCATTTATTTGAGTGAAATTGTGTTGGAGTTCGAGAAAAGGGTTAAGGTTTTAGTTGTATGGATGGAAATGGGTGAAGGTTGGGGTGTTTTCGGGCGAATCTTTGTTGGACCATTAAATTTAAAATTTAGAAGTCGATTTGAACATTGGTTTTCCAATGAATCGACTGAGGATCAAAAGGTGAAATTGAGTAGAGCTGAAAATAAGTAAACGGAAAAGTCTATTGCCACAGGTGTTAGTGGTGGCTGAGTTCCAGAGGGGAGCGTTAAAATCACCCGCTAAGAGAGTGCGGGTGACGTTATTAAGAATAAAGCATGTAATAAGCATGCATAAAGTTAATAAGGCACGCACCTATTGCTCCCTTCAAAAAGTGTTGTAAATCAGATATTTTGGGTCTTCATATCTCTGGTTCTTTTTCCACTAGAATGCTGAAATTTTGTATATTGAGCTATTGGAGTATGGGGAACATTTTACTAAATGGACAATTTTGTGTACAGGGACCATACAAAAATTTAAATTTTGTATTTCTTTGAAAAATAATCCACTGCAATTTTAATCGATTTCATAAAATTCTGCACCTTCTTTTTTTTTTTACGCCAGTGATTTTGAAAACTTTACGTTGCTGAACTTAATAGTCTTAAGGGGGAAAGATTTTCTTAGTTCTTCAAATCACACCCAAAAATTTATTTAATTTTTAAGTGAGGAAATCAAAGGGCTAAGCCTTTCATATTAATTTAAGATGTAAAGTGACCTACAAAAAAATCTATTTATAATATAGACATTGCCCGATTTATGTATAGGCCAAATAGGCCGGGTCCTGGTGTTATCTAAATTTAAGTGTCATTTTAATTTTATTTATTTACAAATATCTCGCGAAGTTTTCATCAATAATAAACTTGAATAATGAAGAGATATTTACATACAAAAGATTAAACACTGGTAAAATAGCAATGAAAAAGATCACCCAAGCTTTCGGACGCGTCAGCAGCAGTCCTTTATCAGGAGTAATGACGATGTTATGTTTCTGTCTCTTTTTATACTTGAAATTTATGGAAAACCCTTCATTCCCCTGTCACAACACTTCGCAAACAACTTACAAAAGTTAAAGACCCAGTTCCACCAGAAGATCTCACAGGCGCAATATACCAAATACCATGCAAAGACTGCAACAAACATTACATAGGACAAACAAAAAGAATGATCAAAACAAGAAAAAAAGAACACAAACAAGCACTCGCGAAAGGAGACATAGCCTCACGTCTGGCAGAACACGCTTTACAACACGGACACGAACCCGACTGGGACTCAACAAAAATACTACACCGTCACATCACAAACAAGAATAGTAGACTCTTCTTAGAATCTTGGGAAACTTACAAACTACACGGGAAAGCCATTAATACATCACAACCACTTCCAGAAACTTATAAACAACTCTTACTCTGAAATGTATGAGACATCCCCAAATTAGGTAACCCGCAGTGTGGGTTTCTCATTGGTCCCTATTGGGGTTCTTCCATGATTCTATTGGAGGCCTCCCATTGGTTCTCATTGGGTTTTCCCATTCTGCGGGACTACTCTGATGAAGGGTTTTCCAGAAATTTCAAGTATAAAAAAGAGACAGAAACATAACATCGTCATTACTCCTGATGAAGGACTGCTGCTGATGCGTCCGAAAGCTTGAGTGATCTTTTTCATTGCTATTTTACCAGTGTTTAACCTTTTTATGTAATTTCCTCCCTGGTACCCTGTATTTTATTTCTAATGAAGAGATAACGAATTTTAAAGAAAAGATCCTAATGTACTGAATGAATATCTCGATGGCCATGTTCCTTAGAGGCACAGGTCTGTAGCTTGAACTTACGCTTTATGGAGAAGCTCGGATAGTTTCAAGGAGAACTCCTCTGAATGCTACAGGGAGAAGCTTAGAATGCGTTAAGAGTCTTTGATGGACTTTATTATAATTTTGACATAAATGTTTATTTGTATTTTTAAGAAATATAAGTATACATAAAATATTTTAATGAAGTTAATCGTTAGTACTGTATATTTTAACAAAACTTAAAAGACACTTAATAATGCATATGGGATATAATTAATGTTCAGAATGGTTTATATGAACAAGTCATATTAACCAACAAAAGCAAGCTAATCCATTCAACATTGATGAATAAAATTCCTAGCATAAATATTTCATTGAAAACTTGTGTAGATGTGTTCTAAAATATATAATTTCCTTTCTCCATACTGTATACACTAGATGGAGACAAACCTTTGTTAAAAACTTGTTGTATACAAGCTCTGCCGTGAAAATGTATTTTGAATGCAATTTTAATGTCAAATATCAATTTTCGTTTTCGTAAAAAAAAATTAAAGATTACGAGCAAAAATTAAAAACAAACAAAAAATTTAAAACAAGGTTCTGGAATAATTTATTTTGAGGAAAAAAGACCACAAATTTTTTCTAGGGGAATGGGTTGGGCTCCCTTCCCTGATTCCAGTCTAGCTACACAGCCCCTAAGGTGAGTATTCTATCCTTTCAGACTAAGAGCCCAATAAAATCTTAATCCGACATGGAATATATATAATCCTCATTTACCTAAGGAGACCCTCCTTCGAAAAAACTTTGAAGTGATCTACAGATGGAAAATGACAGATATGATAACGATGATTCTAAATAATGGCATAATTAAGTCATGTACAAGGAAAAAGCAAGTCTAAATCTTTATCTTCGTGGTGTTGACCTGAAAAGCGGCTTTTACAAATTTACGTCTTATATAGTTCCACTTCATCGTGACTTCCAACACTAAGTACCGAAGCGAAGCCCCAAAACCTGTGTTTAAAACTATATCTGTATTTTCAGCCTGCTAAAAAAAGTAAGCAAATTCGTAACTAAATTTAACTGTTCCAATGGTGTTATTCGTCATCGGTTTTTTTTCACCGATTCCTGTGTTAAAGTCGGAATCGCGTGCCTCTTTAATATATAAAATGTCTGGCTCTAAGAGAGTGTAATTTTTCTTCACAAAATAAATTAAATAAGTAAATCCATTTATACCAAAGTTGGCTGCATTATTAGCCGTTCTTCTTCTAATTGCATAATTTATATTTCAATCTATATCTCTTACAGAGGTGACCACAACCAATCCATGCATAGGTTATGTTGACAAACACCACATCTCTCTTATTACATAACATCAATCATGACTGTTATTTTAATTTTTATATGCCATATTTGAGCCGTTATTTATATTTAATTATTATTATTATTATATAATTAATTTGCCACAATTGAGAGTCAACTGGCTTGTTTTATGACTTCTAGCACGCACCAGGAAGGACGAATTCAACCCCTAATACGAAAGAGAGAAAGAGAGAGAGAGAGAGAGAGAGAGAAAAGGGAACACCATATATATATGCCGCAAATAAAGGTAAACATACGTTGTCGCCAATCATTCACGCATGGCTGCAGGAACATAGACCAAATTGTATGTGTAATGCATTCATTCCTTTCTCTTTCAATTTCACTCGCCTTGCCGTTGTTCACGCAGTATATTAGAAATCATACAACTGCAGCACTCGAGTACTACCTGTCAGTAAACCTTCCCTTGTTAATAGTGACCAACTGGATTACGCGAGATTAGATGACCGCGAACTATTGTATAAAACAATGCGAATTTTTACAGGTGATTTTAAAAAATGCGAATAATTTTTAATTTAAAAATCGATGTTTTCGACTAGAAGAGTTACCACTTTTTTTAACACTTGCGTTTTCGTTTTTAATTAAATTAAATTTAATTAGATTAAACAAATAACTATTCACCGTGTTATCGAATGTGTAAATACTAAGAGAATTCTTATACATATGTATATAGAGAGAACATCCTTATAAACGTTGTTCCTGTTTCGTTTTCGTCCTTCTAGCAGTCAAGACACTCCGTGCTCAACGAAATGGCACCTGGTTCGAATCCGAGATGAGGACGGCGTCTCTTTTTCTCCTAAAACAAAAAAGCTCTAGTTTGAGCTATTTATACGTGGGTGCTGAAAATTATTGTGTAATAAATTCCCCCACGAAAACTCATAAAAATCTCTCCCTGGTGGCTTTGTGTGTTGACCATTATTTGGCAATTGTGTTATCCCTGAGAAGGGTAATAATATCTTACATCCTTATATACGGAGAAAGAGAGCGTTGTTCCTATTTTCGTCCTTCCAGCGGTCAAAATACTCCGGGCTCAACGGGGGGGATTCTGGTTCGAATCCAGGATAGGACGACGTCTCTTTTTCTCCAAGAACAAAAAAAGCTCTAGCCTGAGCTACTTATACGTGAGTGACGAAAATTATTATATAAGAATTATGTCATAAATTGTCTTTGTCTTTACTGTTTATACTATGGAGTAGGGTTTGGAAATTTGGAACTTCTGTGTTTGTAAAGACGGCAATAAGACTAGATTATCCAAGACGAACAACGGCATAACTTGACCTCTAAACAACAACATACAAAATCCTTTCATCATTACTAAGATGTGAACTGATCTTAATAGTAATAAAAATATGAATTTAACTATTAAACTCTTAATTCGCTGATACTTTATTTTCCGCATAAAATAGTTACTTTTTTTGCTTCCTTCATATCTTAAATTAATACGGCATCATCATTAAGATTCTGTTGTTTCAAATTTGAATGAATTTCTGTATATGACTCGGGCAGGGCCAAGAAAAACTTTTCTCCCCATTAGATAACTAAACTAATGCGTACTTCTGTGATAATGCCTCATCTTGTGTACTGTAATAATATTTGAGCCGTTTCGAGTGTCACTAAAATCTATAGAATTAAAGAATTATAAAAAGATTTCGAATTTGTTTTAGACCAAGTCCAAATGTATCGTGAATAATCCATGGATCCGCTTCCGTATTTCGGCTTTGGGTAAAGTGACTAATTATAAAACAGCTACTTTTATGTTTCAAAGAATTAAATATATTTTTTATAGTATCATATTTAAATTATATTGGGGACCCAATAGATATTCATCTCAAAATGGTAGGCAGCTTATGCCTATGTCGGCATCAAAATTTTTTTTTGCATATTGTAGATATGGGTTCTAGAATTTGGAATGCCATAGCCCATGAATTAAAAAATCTGAACACTATAAATTTATGCAAAGCAGATTAGAGTTTTATCTCTTAATACACATGTAACTATTGCTGCATTCTAATGATCTGCGAAGCATTTGATTTCTATATTGCTTAACTTGTGATGGAATATTGTATGATGGTAATTTTCTGTACGTCCTGTGACTTTGGTATTGGGTTTTTACTTGATTTTGTTTTACGAGGCGTGGATGTCTGCATTCCTGGTTTGTTGTACTGTGACTTACATATGCACTTTTATTTTGGTTTTCTGCAGTTGTTCTAATTATAATGTTCCCCTCACTATTTGCAATGGTAACAAGTCAAATTCTCTTTGGATATTTACTTTGGAGGGCCCGAATTGGTCGTCAATACTTTCTGTAACTTTCTTTCTTGACCACCTGTCAAGCCACTTGAGTTATTCTTTTACATGAATTTGTTCTAATCTTGTAGCCTAGTTAACGAATACACAACATACCTAATAATATTTGTTACGATAAGTAATTTATTTTTATTACATTAATAGATTTATATCCGGATAGCAGCAACACTCAAATCCATAAGTTTTGGTATCGAATATCGTGGATAGTTTTGCTTCATCTAGTTATGAGAAACATAGTCTAAACCACTGGTTCTCAACGTGGGTGGTCGCAGGCTGCTGAGGGGCGGTGAACTTGTTTTTGCGCTTTATCGTGAATTATCGATTTTGAGAAATAGTTATCTTTCCCCTTATCATATTTTGATGACGCCAACGATGTCTGTTAACAAAAAGAAGTGTCGTCAATACATTGCCACGTACTTGAAGTTCGAGTTCGTTTAATCGCCTCCGAACTCGCACCTACCATGTGTTTGCTTTGTAACGAAATATTATCTAACTAGGAAATGAAACCGCCTCGTTTGCATGAGCATCTGCTAAAAATTCATCTTGGCAAGCAAAATAAAGATTTGTCGTTTTTCACGAAAATCAGGGACAAGTTTCTGAAGGCAGAGTCGGTCTCAGGCTTTCTATCAACCTCATTACAAAAAAGCGACGATGGTTTGATAACCTCTTATAATATATCAAAATTAATTGTATAAATCGGGGAAAGCTCATACTATCGGCGAAAAGTTGATACTGCCGCTGTTAAGGAAGATTTAGAAACGAAGTTTTACACCATCAAGCCGCATCCAATATAATTAAAAATGTCCCATTAAGCAACGACACAGTGAGACGACGATTTGATGAGATGGCTGAAGACGTTGAAGTTTCCTTATGCAAACTTTTGATACGCACCGTATTTTTTCTTCAAGTGTATGAATCAACCTTGCCAGGTAATGAGGCTTTACTGTTGGCGTACGTCTGGTTTGTGAAGGAAAGAAACATTATTTAAGAGATGCTTTTTGCAAAAAGCTTGATTGCAGATACTAAAGGTGAATCTATACTGTCAAAGATTATTTTAAAGAGAAAAATATTCCTCTTGCAAACATTATGTCTGTTGCTACTGATGGAGCTCCTGCAATGGTGGGTCGTCATCGTGGGTTCATCGCCCTTTTGAAGAGGGAGTACCAGGTACTTTAACTATTCACTGTGTGATTCATAGACAGCAATTAGTTCCAAAAAACCTCAGTGACCGTTTGAATTAAAATATATCATCTCTGCTGTGAGAAAAATTGGCAATAATGCTCTCAACGATCGACTATTCCAGCTGCTGTATAAGGACAACGATGAAGAATTCAATCGCTTGCTTCTACACACCGAGGTTCCCTGGCTCTCCAATGGCGCCTGCCTCAATAGGTTCTGGACTCTTTTCGATTTAGTGCTTGAGGTCCTCGAAGAGAAAGATGTAGCTCTGAGAGACAGATTGCTACAATTTAAGATGGATGTTGCTTACATGACCGATTTATTCGCAAACTTCAATAGAATTAATTTGCAGCTTCAAGGCGACAAGCTCAATTTGATCACAACAAAATCCCTTATATCTGCCTTCCTAAAAAAATTCAATTTGTGGAAGCAGAATTTTGGTCGCAACGAGTTCAGCCAGTTTCCAGTCTTGTCGGATTTGCATAAGCACAGTGAAATCCCCTTCGATGATACGCAAGTTTACTGTCAACACCTCAAATCTTTGCACAAGGACTTTTCTGAGCGTTTTGAGGATATTTTGTCTCTGGAAATCCCTCAATGGGTCATGAACCCTTTTGTGCATATTGAGACAGCAGGGGTTCAGATTTAGGATGAATTGGTCGAACTTTCAACTAATGAAACTTTGTCTCACGAAATTTTGGCTTCGACCTAACATCAGTCGCCTCTACCCTGGACTGTGAACTATTGTCAAAAAATTTTTAATTGCCTACCCTTCCTCCTACCTCATCGAGCGAGGATTTAGTGCTGTAGCGGATCTAGTTACCAAAAAAGAGAAATTGAATCCAAATCGTACAAAGGGGGGACTTGCGCCTTCATCTTACTAAAAATATTGATCCGAACGTTAAGAAACTGGCTCTGAACCATCAAGAGTTCCGGCAGCCGGTTCCAGCATTTAATATCATAAAAAAATTATGTTTTTTTTCTCATATTCTAGTCCTTATCTTAATAGGTTCAAATCGCACATTAAATAAAACCCAGGAACCCTAATACGTCTTGCATACTGATGTAGGATGATATTCCTATAAATCACCCCCACTGACATAGGTACTTGGTTGTTTCATTGATACTACTTTTTCAGTGTAAAAAAAAATAAATAAATTTAGTGTTTTATAATTATCTAATTAAGACTAAAGAACTCTTTTTAAGCATAAGTTTTTTTTTTCATTATTCATTTTAATTTTAACAAATAAACTGCAATTACCTGCCGGGGCAAAAGTATCGAGTTAAATCAAACAAATTTAGTGTGTAAGTGTATTGAAGAAAATTAAAAATTTTGCCTCTTATAATTCAGTACCCCCTTCCTCCTCCTTCTCCATACCATAAATTACGGGATTTTCACAAAAGGGACGTTGAAAATTTTTTCGCTCCTTAGTGGGGCGGCAGTTTTAAAAAGGTTGAGAATCACTGGTCTAAACAAAGACTAATATGCCATAAAAAGACAAAATAAAGCGAAAAAGATGAAATTTAGGTTCATCTGACCCACAAAAAAAACAAAAAAAAAAACCAGGAAAATATATGGACACGGCGTGTCCAGCATAACGTGGTTGTACGAAGTGGTCATGAGTCGTTGGTAATCGACATTCGGTCTGAAAATTTAAAAGAGACAAAATGAAAACAATGGCGCCCCAAACTGGCAAACCTAAAAATGCTTCCGAACATCAAATTGAGAAGTTTTATTTGTACCATTGTGTAATGAAATCAATGGGCCTTGATGGAAAAGGGCTCCTAGGCTTTGGCTGTACTTACTTTTGCTATATGGTGACTAAGTCCCTC
This sequence comes from Dysdera silvatica, assembly GCA_006491805.2. Lineage (NCBI taxonomy): Eukaryota > Metazoa > Arthropoda > Arachnida > Araneae > Dysderidae > Dysdera > Dysdera silvatica. Next base: position 126,726,584 of record QLNU02015270.1, read on the forward strand.
TATCCATATGTATAATCCACATATTTACGGTAAAGTAAGCATGTCATAAGGTGTAATAATTATCGGTATTTCTATACCATTTGCTTACTACATCCCTTCCTCCCATTACTCACTCACCCGAAAAATATTTTAGGCTCATTCTTTTGATTATAAAAGGCCTCATAAAAACCCACTATTTAATTCCTCATGATATTTACTGTTTAAAATGTAGCTGTTAAAGTCTTGCTGTTACGACGGAAAAACGTTATACCATTATAATACCGATATTCAATTTGCATAGTGATTTTAAATGATAATTTGAAAAGATACGTCAGCTTACTTTATTTTGTTCAACAGGAGTCAAAGTGCGCTGTTTTACATTGGGTGGTACTTCCGTCACCGGACTCACTTTCTCTCACTCCTCTTCGTTTTGGCCTTCCTCTTCCAATGTCCGACTTTCAAAATGGAATGCTAAAATTCACCGTCTGTGTCAATCGCCAACCATCTGTCAATCGCTCTTCCGAAATTGGTTTATTGTTTTCAGAAACAATCAGGTTATATTCCCAAGATAGGGTTCACAAGTGTTTTTATCAGACAAGATGTTTGCAACCGCCGTACAATCAGCCTGCCAACAATTAGCGGCTTCTTTGTATATCAAAGCGACATTTGATTTTCCCTGAGAAATCCTTTATCCTCTTAGGGAATAGCTGCCGTTATTTTTTAGCCCTATGTAGCTCTTTCCCAACTCCCCTCTCCTCCACCCGTCTCGCCTTCACCAGAACCAGTAATATCGCTCAAAAATCGCCAAAAAACTTTAAGAATCAAAAAATTATTATGGGGGGGGGAAAAAATGAAAGAAAGAAAGGATGTGAATATTGTTTTTTTTTTTTTAATGTCTTAATTGGGAAACAATCATCCCTGGCAGGGAAGTTAATTAAAAACTTTTGCCGGGGATAAATTTACACTAGCCGGGGAAATCCCCCATCCCCCCCCCAATTCGCACCCTGTGAATAAGGGATATGAAGAGAAATGCAATCAGTTAAAAGTAAATAAAACCAAAACCAAAATGTTAATTTTTAAGGCTAAAAATAGAAAAATATATACATTGAATCAAGCAGATAAAATATATCTAAATGGCCAAGAAATTGAAATCATTAAAGATATTGAATTTTTAGGTGTAACACTGACAGAAGATCTAAATTGGAACAAACACATAAATAAAATCAGCAAGAAGATAAGTAACGGAATTGAATTAATAAAAGAAGATTGTCTTGTGGCGTTCCTAAGAAAATTCTAACTAATTTATACCATTCACTTATATATATATATATATATATATATTGTCAGTTATACTGTAACTCTGTATAGGGGATCCTGAGTAAGGGAAACGTGAAAATGTTAAAATCCTTACGAAAAAGATTCATTAGAACAATTGATAAAAGATATATACACGATTGGAACAGATTATTCGCACAATATGAAATATTACCTATGGATTATATTAATGAATATTGTATACTAAAATTAATGTATGAAAGTACAAGAGAACTTCAGCATATGGAATGAATAGTAATAAAATATAGTAATCAAAAAAATTTAAGGAATGCGCAAGATTTGAAACTGCCAAAGATAAAAACCGAATTATATGGAAATAGCGTAGAACATAAAGGCATAGATGATTAGAACAACTTGCCAGATAGTTATAAGAACATTAATAGTAGTGATTTGTTCAAGAAAAAAATCAAAACCTGACTGCTGGATTAACAGAAAAGGTAGCGGATAAATAAATGGTCCTCGGCTGATTAAACCTCCGGTTTTTTCCGAGGACGCTAAAGTGGTTTACTTACATATGCAACGTTAGTTTAGTTTGATTTAGCATGCTGTTGATTAAGGACTAAATGTACATATCGATAATGTATAGTTTATGGGAAAATTATAGGTTATTATAGGTATATGATGTTAGTTGTATTATATTGTAATTTTTGAAAACCGTTGTGTAATATCTGTGTATACCAACTGTGACAAATAAAATTTATTTATTATTATTATTATTATTTGGCAATTGTGTTATCCCTGAGAAGGGTAATAATAGCTTACAACGTTATTGACCGAAAAAGTTAATGTTGTTCTTTTCCTCGTTGGCCTAACGGTTAAAGAACTCCGGGCTCAACGGAAGAACCCTAATTCCACCCTATGGCGGGAACCATGCCCCTTTTTCCTCCTGTATTAAAAAAATATCTAAATTGAGCTTAAACGTGGGTGTCAAAGTTATTAAGCATAATGACAATTTCGCCGTAACATAAAATATTAATAACTTTGCATTCTCGAATTTGCAAGAACCGGCAGGGTTACGCTTCATGCGTTGACCAGAACTTATTTAGACATTTTAAGTTTAATCGATTGGCTCGTTGTCAGGTAATTTCCTTGTAGGTTAGATATGTAGTATTGTGGAAAACAAGCAGTTAGGCATTTACATTTTTATTCAATTTTGTATGTTTTACGTTCTAAGACTACGTTCTGGATCATTTGTGTTAGTGACCAACGGCTTAATGTGATATTAGAACTACGGTACCCCTCTGTATACAACCAAAATTACCGAAATTTGAATACAAACCAACATGACCGGAATAAAGTGGCCATGACGGCTAGACCAGTGGGGCACTGTTTTTGCTTTACAACGGAGGAAAAATACACCAATATAATAATGACTTCCGAAAAGAATACTTGTACTCAGATCAAGTTATATTCAACTTAATTTAAGCAGAAACTTTACCAGGCTGTGAAATGTTTTAGCGCTTATAAATTCATGTGTAGCGGTAAAAAAATACCTCGATGTGGCGCAGTTGTAACGCGTTCGACCACCATATGAATGAATTAGGTTTCCTACTATCAACAGATACCCAGAGCTTGCTTATCTCTTCCACAGATCCGTAGTTCGAGGTTGAAATGACTAAGTGAAAGAGGTGTGTACTCCTCGATAAATGGCGGATCTTAACTCAGTATAGTCTTATTTGTTCTCACCCCCCCCTAAAAAGAGCGCAAGAACAAAATTGCGGCTATTCCATGCTTTTGGCTGTTCATAAGATTTTTTTTAAACCGCCATGTAGAGCTCGTGCCTTGTATATTGGGTCGCATGATGATGTTGGGTTATCGCCTTGTCTACCTTTGCAAAATGTACAGGTTTGGATTACGCTGATAATGAGCATTTTCCTTTTATTTCCATCAATTTGGTGCCTGCGGTGGCGCAGTGTGGTAACGCGTTCTCCTATTGCGCGGCTAATCCGGGTTCGACTCCCAGCAGTGCAAAAAGAACGCTTACTCAGAGATCTCATAAAAGATCGCACTGCTCACTGTAGTCCGGGGTTTGGTTCCCTAGGCCATAAGAGGTTCGGATTCCTCGGAAAACAGTAGGTCCCGGCGCAGCATGACCATTGTAGTCTTTGAGCCGTAAAACCACAAAACAAACAAACAAACAATCAATTTGGATCCCAGAATGTGATTCCCTATACAAACAACGAAAGTTCGATCCTTCAGAAAATGTAGGTCTTGGCGTAGCATAGCCTCAGCTATTCTTGCGCCGTAAAACGTAGACCATCATATAATGTGCACTTATTGCGCATTTCTTTTTTTAAATGTAAACGATGTATACCCAAAGCGGAGAGCAAACCAAAAAGCTTTTTTTTATAGACGTAAAAGTGGGGTATCACTACGTAAGCCACGTTACATATTAATAATGACCTTATATCCGTAGAGTGTAGTTTTTTTTTTTTTAGAGTTGAGTAGAAGAATAGAATTGAGTAGTGGAAATTTAGACATTGAGTAGAAGGTATTAATGCGTTTCGACATCCGTGTGAAGATATAAATACGTATAGAAGAAATGAGGTAATTCATCCAGTTGAAAATCATATTTATTAATACTTTAAATGTTCAGAATAGTTAATTATGACGTCAAAAAGATAAATTATTAGATACAACATTAGAGGAAATACGCGGAGCCTCCGAGAATGACGTGTGCATACTTCGATGGTAAACGGAAGACTGATTATTATTTTAGAATTCGAAACGCAGTTACATACCGTTGCTAAATATAAAAAGTGAAATTATAATTATACAATATATGTTGCCAGATACGGAAAGTGAAATTGTGTACATGTAGAAAACATCATATAAGAGGAAACAATTTGCCAATTTTTGAAACCAAACTTAATAATATTACCTTTCTTGCTATTCTAAGTGGCAACAGTTAAGAAAGTCTGCAAAGTGAACAAGCATTTGTATTGTGGGAGCCCACACATGCATTCCATATTTACGGATATTCGAGGAACCTCGTTAGTGATCACAAATTTGCACCTTCCTGCAGTGTTCCGTGGAAGGTCCTATTAAACTCCATAGGCTAAATCACCACCACCCCGCCCGGACTTGCCATTCGTTCTATATTTTTCCGCTTCCATTATTTTACACCAATAGCGAGCGCTGCCGTCAGAAAAATATCTGCAACATAAAAGGGCAACACTTTTTGTCCGATTGGAGCTTGCTATCCAGTAGATTTCTGATGATGCGTAAGATGAATCTGAAACGTGACTCGATACGCCCTGCCCAATATCGAAAACTTATCAAAATCATTTTAAACCTGATGGAATAGAAATGGAATAAATCTAGGGGTACTATTTTAATGTGGATAATTCAAATGCTATTCACAATACGTATTCGTGCTGCATATGTCATAAATTAAATTAAGTACCCTACGTTATATTAAAAAATATTCTCTGTAGCGTTGCTGTTGATATTTAATGAATTTCTTTTTCCGGCTTTCAAACTTTAGAGACACCATAAGGAAAGTCTTGCACGCACACAATTATACCTTTTGTTGTTTATTTTTTCCATTTGTTTTTATTTCCTCTCTGTGCTCGGGATGAGGAACTTATTTATGGCTGAAGATGGCACTTATTTGGCTTTAATCTAAGAAGTTCACGTTAAAAAAATCAATTATGTCAACTTTGAAATGTACATTATTTCGTAAGACTTTAACTACTATATACTAATTGCCTTCATAAAATGAAAAACTTCTATTATTTCTAAAGTTAACTGACCTTTTAATGAGTTTGTTGTGACTATTTTTAGGATATCATGGAGGATCATCGTTTAATCTTATCTTCAAGATGGATATCAACCATTTGTGACCTTAAGGGTGACTTGATTTGGGTTAAAAAAAGAAATGTAAACTTGCAGAAATGAATTGTTGGAAAAGAAGAAATCTTTTATCATCCATTTGGTCTAGAGCACCAGTATTCTATTTCATTTCTGCATTTTTCAATTTGATTCTTAGCGCCAATGAAGCCCTTAAAACGTCATCTTTCAAGAGCTTAATCAAATCTCTCTGTACTTCTTTAAAAGCCTTATAGACCTCAACTACGTGAGGTTGAAATGCTAATTAAATTATGGCATAAAACGTAATTAATTAAAATTATGGCAGTCAAAGTCAGTTCATTATATTCCTCAATTAATAGGTCTAGAAAAGCTGTGCAGTTTTCAAGTGATTAGTTTGAATCTTACTGCTCATTAATGATATTTCTAACTAACTGTGGGAAAATAGTTATCCAAAATTTCATTTTGTAAAAGACCTCAAAAAAAAAATAGCTTTTCGAAATGCTTTGATCTTTTCCATAGAAATAGACTTACATTAGTTTTAGTTTGTAAAGGAATATATAAGCTTTTTCTTCTTGAATCTTCTTTTATACTCTCTTATAGTTTAAAATATCTTGATTTTAAGATTATAATGCAAATAAAAAATTACGAAAAAGCGATTATAATACATATAAAATACTTGTTCTGAAAAAGTGATTTATCCACAGGGCCATACTTAATGGCCTCAAGGACGCAGAATCCCCACCTCTTGTCTATGCTCATAGTTAGGGAATGTTAGGCCGCTTAAATGGAAAGTTATTCAGTCTTCTGGAGAAGTTTAACGAAATATTTGGCACAGAGACGGCGCCAGACTATTTCAATATAATTATGGGTGCTTAGGAATAATTTGTAGTAAAGTGATATATTAAACCATGATCTTGAAAATTGTCGGCTACCAATTTGAGGCAATTTATTTAAAAAATTCTGCAGTCCGAATGGCAACCGTTGGGCATTGAGCCAGAGCACATTATCAGTGGCATTTCTCAAACCGAATGACAACTTTCAGTGAGTAATGACTTATGCAGTTTCTAATTCGGCAACACAAAGAGTCGGAAGTGAATTTTAATTTGAAATGTCGTAAACACAATGCCTCTAAGTCGTAATACCCAATCAAATAAAACAATTGCTTTAACCACAATACGGATCAGAGACACAAAGGGTTAATCCGGTTACTCAAATTTTAATGCTTAAGCTGACAAAAATGATTGCGACTTTAAATTATGTTCCTGACCTGAATGCACAAGAGTGACTTACAATACAAAGACTAAAGAGAACGAGATTGAAATCATGAGATTTGGAAGCAGAATGTCTCACTCATTTAACGGTAAAAAAATATTAAAATCAATATTCAATGTTCGTCTGTAGAATGCAAAAGTAGATTCAACAGTTGAATACAAACAAAATTTTCAATAGTTGATTACTTTCGCGATACTCTACCCAAACTATTGATCAATTATATTAACTGTTATAAATTAAATATTATTGATTACACACAGTTCAATTTGCTTCTTCTTTTTCAATCTCAGGAACATTCTCGTGTCTCAAACTTGTTATTTCATTTAGATATTTTCTTGGGACCTTTCTTTGTGTCGTCATTTAATGTGACAACGACTATCCAAAAGAAGAATAAAGTATTATTATTATTATTATGTCCGTTATATTATATGCTGTTGTATTACACAGTATCAAGGAGATAATCACTATCCTCTTGATCTGGACTTCTTGGTTTAGTTCAAGTCTCACCCAGAAACCTGAGAACTGTCCATATATCTTCTTAATATATAGGCGGTGCCCAGTAAGGCAGTTTTTTGTAGGTCTGTTGTCGTTATGTCAGTAATGTCCAGTTTTTCTAGGAAGTTCTTTAAATTAGGTGTGATGGCCCCCATTGCACCTATCACAATCGAGATGACTGTTACTTGTTTTTTCCAGAGTCTATTAATTTCTATTGCAAGGTCACGATATTTGGAGATTTTTTCGAATTCCTTCTCTTTAATTCTGCTGTCACCTGGTATTGCAATGTCGATGATAAATACCTGTTTTTCCTTCACTAATGTTAGGTCTGGTGTATTGTGTTTTAAATGTCTGTCTGTTTGAAGCCAAAAATCCCGAAAGTGCTTTTGTTTGGTCGTTTTCTGCCACTTTTATTTTTTTTTGCTTCATGTTCCCAGTAGTTATTAGATCTTATAATTTCTGCAGATATTCCAGTAAATCAGGGTAGCCACTCTGTCATGTCTTCTTTTTTTTTTTTGTAGTCTGATTGAGCTATTTTATTACAGCCACTGATTAGGTGGTCGGCTGTCTCATCTTTTCTTTACACAGTCTGCGTTTACTCTTCTTATTTTGCCTTTGGATTTTTGATGTCATCACGTTTGTTTGCAGTGCTTGCTCTTGTGCAGTAAAGATCAGGCCTTCGGTTTCTTTTTTTAAAGTTCACAATTGAAGAAATCTCCAGTAATGCTGGCTATCAGCTTTTTCCTGAATTTCTTTCAAACATTGCCCATGGAGGGTTTGTTTTGCCAATTTGTGCGACGTTTTTGAAGTTCATTTAGTTTGAAGCAACTTTTTGGTTATGTTGGTTATGGTTTGCCATTAATATAATAATGATAATAATATTTTTTTTTGTGCATATTCTCGCACTTGGCGGATTAAGCTTAAGACGAGTGGTGCCAAGTTCTCAAGTCTACCTTCAGTGTGAAAATGTTTTATATGTTTCATTCTGGTGCCAGGTTTAAAAATTTTCTGACTGTTCGGCAGGTGTTTAGTATTGTTGCTTTTTGCATCTGAATATATGTGTTTGGTTCAATTTCAAGTGTCTCCAAGTTATTATTATTATTATTATGTCTGGTATACATTATTGTATTACACAGCGTCAAGGAGATAATCACTATCCTCTTGATCTGGAGTTCTTGGTTCAGTTCAAGTCTCACCCAGAAACCTGAGAACTGTCCATATATCTTCTTAAAATATAGGCGGTGCCCAGTAAGGCGGTTTTTTGTAGGTCTATTATTATTAGTAGTAGTAGTAGTAATAGTAGTAGTAGTATAATTAGGAAGTTGATGGCCGACATCAGTTCCCTATCTTTGTTAACAGCAACGTAGAGTTTTCAAAATTATTGGACGAAACAATACAGAGTTTCACCAGGAGATTCCATAACAAACAGTTATTTCGACACTGGCGTAAGGTTTAAAAACACGACGTTTCGGGAGCCAACTGCTCCCTTTGTCAAGTGAAGGCAGAATGAAGAGTTCGTGAAAGTCCTAAGCTTATATACCCGCATGTTGGGAATCCCCATCTGACGCCATTTGGTGCGGAGCATTTCCAGCTGGGGAAACCCTCGCCGGGAAAGCCCCCGCACCCGACGATGTCAGATGAACACCCCCAACTCGAGGTTTTGCAAAAATCCTGTAAGGTTCTGGTAGAGGTTTTGCGATGTTTATTGCACGACTCCTCAAACCGTAGGTTTCCCATGATTCCAGAAAAAGTCTACTCCCCAGATTCGTCACATTCTGATGTAATATTTTCATCGAATGCCAATCTGGTTCGTGACCCTCCCTGAAGACATGTTCAGCCAACTGGTTTGAATCGTCTCCCCTAGCTACCGCACGCATATGCTCCTTCCCTCGTAGACGTATCGATCTTCCCGTCTGTCCAACATACACCTTGTCACAGTCTCCACACGGTATTTGGTAAATAGCACCAGATTTTTCCTCCTCAGGGACGCGATCCTTAACTTTAAGTAATAGATCACGCAGGGTGTAGACAGGTTTGTAGTAGGTCTTAACATTCACACAACTGAGAATTCGAGACAGCTTTTCTGAGACACCCGCCACATATGGCAAAACCACTGATGTCTTCCTAGTCTCATCCTCTACATTCCTGTTTCCACCACTAACACCACATTGGTTACGAGCGATAAATTTAGTCGGGTAACCGTTCTTTTTCAACACGCTTTTGTTGCGTCGTAATTCAACATTGCGAAGGTCATCATTACAACAATGTGTAAAGGCTCGTCGGTGCAAGGCTCTAATGACAGATGCTTTGTGTGATGCCGGGTGATGAGAACGAAAGTCAAGATACCTATCAGTATGTGTTGGTTTCCTAAACACCGTAGTCAACAGTCGCCCATCCACATCTCTATTTATCCGAACATCTAAAAAGGGTAATGAACCTCTATCTTCTTCCTCTAACGTAAATTGAATATGAGGGTTCAAGCTGTTCAAATAGAGATGAAAATCAGCAACTGAAGACCTTGGTAGGATAACAAACGTATCATCGACGTATTGCTTCCACACCTTGACACAGTAAGTACACTCATCTAAAGCACTGTTTTCAAATGCCTCCATACACAAATTTGCCACCACACTCGAAGCAGGTGACCCCATCGCCGTACACCTCTTCTGTCGGTAAAATCTACCCTTGAAGCCGAAAACCGTGGAATTCAAGCAGAACTCGAACAGGCAATATATCTCTTCCGGACTAAGGCTAGTTCTTTCTTCCAGGCTTCCATCATGCCTCAGTCGCTCCAACGCTGCTGATACCGCCAAATTTGTTGGAATACAGGTGAAAAGTGAAACAACACTAAAAGGCACCATAGCATCATCGGGAGCGATTTTTACGTTTCTGATAGAAGAAATAAACTCCTCAGAGGTAGACACCGACTGTCCAGAGGGTCCAACAAGAGGAGATAGTATACCTGCAAGATATTCAGAACGTGCATATGTTGGCGAACTACAAAAACTCACAATAGGTCTAAGAGGAATATAAAATTGTTGGAGGCCCTAAACACATTATATGCATTTATAAATTATAACACATGTAAAATTGCAATTTGTTTTAAATTGTAGGGGAAGAGGCACGGGCCCATATATTCAAGGCCTATGTCCGCTCTCATGAGTAATTTCTTCTATGCTTAATCCTGCGCAAGTCTTAACTTCATCCATTTATCCTCTTCTTTTTCTACTTCTGAGGCTCTTTCATATGACGTTTCCCTTTAGTACTGAATAGAATAATTTGTCCTTTTTTCGCCCCCTCTTGCTACGTGTCTATAATGTACTAATATTATTTTAGTTATTTTGTTGATAATAGCTCTTTTGAACAAGGTTTGCTCAGGACTTCATGGTTGGAGAACTTGTTAATCCACTTTATTTTCATATATTTATATTAACAAATAGGTTTAAAACTCTCCAAATAATTTTTACTTTCCTGAGAGTTAAAAACTACAAAACAAATATAGACCTTGTGTTAAATTGCACGAAAGAACTTTCCGAAAATTGATAATTCTTTAATCTATCCCATCAGGTATTTTAAACCTATAAGAGGTCTTGGAAAAATTCCATAAAGTATCACTGAGAATCTAACGATCTTAAAACAAAAAAAATTAAACAAGAAACATGGCATTCATGAATCATTAATAATTAGAAAATTATAACAATTATCTGGATAAAAGAATTATCAAATAAGTATGTAAGCAATCAAGAAACGCTATTATACATTACAGGATGTTCATAAATTTCCTTTGCGTCATTCCTTGATAAAACGGCAAAAATTATATATATCATCATCATCATAGGCGTAGCCAGGGGGTGATTTGGGGGTTGTAACCCCCCATGCAATGAAATTTTGTATATTTAACATAGGAATATATGAGTTGAAGCTCTGTAAACCCCCCATTGAGCCTATAATCCCTCCCTTATGAACTTTCTGCCTACGCCCATGATCATCATAAACCATTTTCAATCCACAGCAGGATGGAGGTCTCTCTGTTTTCACACATACACGTAGTACGGTGAAAGAAATACAAAGGAAATGGCCTTAAGCGCACCACGTTGGCCAGACGGGTTGGCAAGCTGGACCTACAGTTTAACGAAGAATCCGGACTTCGGTCACCACAGCTAGAGTCCTTGTCTTAAGTGGAACTCATTGTGCCCCCCCCCACGGAGGAACCGTTACGGGGGCTGCTTCGAAGCGACGCTCTGCCGAGTGCCGGTATTCTTGACAACGGAGTATAATAAGTTTTGCAAATTGTATTCAACATCTTTGAAAGCTTTTTCTCGCATATCTGTGCACCTATAATTGTCGTGCATATCGCACAGGCGTGAAGTTACTAAGAATGGCGGCTTCGCAAGAGAAAGCTCAGTATCCTGATACGCTGGGGAATTTCGAAAAACCTCAAGTACAAACAGTGGTTCATCCGGAGCTAACTTTCCAGAAAGATGGAGCGCCACCATATGAATGTTTATCGGTTCTGGACTTTCTCGATGACAAATTGCAAATGCGATGGATTGGGTAAAGAAGACCTGGCCTCCACGATCACCGGATATACCCCATTTTTATTTTTTTATTTTTTTTTATTTTCTTTTGCTTTTGGGAAGTATCTCAGGGATATCGTGTTTAATACCACCGTGACTGGTACTGAGTTGCAAATGCGAATTGTGAACACTATTGCGTCTGTGTGCAGTCAAATACTTGCACGTGTTTGGGCAGAAATCAATTATATACTTGATGTGCTACGTGCAACACAGAATTCATTTGTACGGACTATATCCGCCGATATCTATTGGAGAGAGAGAGAATCATATGATATCACCATTTCTTCCTTAATTTATACCTTCCATACCTGTATCAATCAACCATCTCTTTGATTTTATTTACTTATGTCTTTCTTCCACTAATTATATCTAATTCTGAACAGAAAGAGCTGTATCACATCCCAGAGTCTTTACGCTTTTCTTCCTAAATGGATCAACTCAACTAATAAATTGCAAATCACTACCATGTAAATAATTGTATCCGTCTGAGTAAATATTAATTCAATTGATATGTTGAAATATACCGACTTCCTAAAATGACTGCCAGACACGAAAAATATAATGAGGAAAACCTTTTTACTCTATCATTATTTATTTTTGCATTATTAAGGAAAGAAGTTGCAAAGATAATTTATGGACACCCTGTACAGCAATATAGGCAACAGGTCGATCACGAACGTATTCATAATTCATAACCATCTCACAATATAGCGTGCGACGTTGAAAATTCTCAAATGTTATTCTGCACGCACATACATCAACGCTTAGATAGACAGGAACTATTTGAAATACATGTAGGTTTGTACTTTTGGTTTTTTTACATGTGTGTGTATAGTTTTTTCACTTAATACATTTTCAGCGAAGTAAATTCCGCATACTCATTGATGATATTTAGTCATTAATTATCCGTGTTTTGATATGTCAACTTTAAAAATATGTTGTTGTTTCTTAACTTTAACTATTTGCCAATACTGAATATATGCAGGATCAGTTTTACCATTGGGCTAATACAGTGGTTCACAACCTTTCTTAAGCCGCGACCCAATTTTATAGTAGCCAAAAAATACGTGATCTCTATCCGCAGCCACCACATTTGCATAATAAAAGCATTTTTAACAGAGTAAAGAAAACACATTAAATATAAAATTATATTGTGTTAATACACACACACACACACACACACACACACACACACACACACACACACACACACACACACACACACACACACACATACATACAAAGAAAAATGCGTTTGTTCTCGTCCTCATTTCTCTAGTAGGTCAAGACACCGCAGGCTCAACGTGAGGACCCTGGTTCGAGTCCAGGATGAGGACGGCGCCTCTTTTTCTCCAAAAACAAAAAAGCTCTAGCTTGAGCTAAATATACGTGGGTGGCAAAAATTATTGTATAATAAATTCCCCCACGAAAAACTCACAAAAATCTCGCCCCGGAGGCTTTTCTGTGTTGACCATTATTTATATAAAAGCGTTGGAAACATTTGGTATGAAATTCTTTATAAAAATAATTGCAACTAAAAGTAGTTGCAACGACCCCTTGAGGGTGCATCTCCCCAGATGTGGAACCACTGGGCTAATAGGACAACAGTCCTATGTCATCTATTAATAAAGGTATTTTATACTTTTGCGATTTAAATATCTCTTTATTCATATTTATAAAAAAAAAACCTCTGGATTGTAATGATATACATGCTACAATAGCCTAAGCATAATTTAATGTCGTTTTATACTTCATCTTTACCCCCCCCCCCCTTCATCTACTAGCTCAGAAAGCATGACTATCGCAATAAACATTTTGTGTAAAAGGTGGATCCTAACAAAAAACACGACACACACGTAAGTTGGCCATGGCCACTATGCTTATGTATGATTTCGAAAGAAATGTTCGTTTTTTGTTTAAGAAACCATTTCAGTTTTGAAGCTCAGTAAATGAAAAGTCATCACCAACCTCTATATTTTTTAATTTTCTTGGGAATAATCATTGTAGTTATTAGATAACATAATACATTTATTTTCATTATCCTCTCAGATACTAGATTTTTCCCTAAAAAATGTTTTAAAAACTAGTCATCAGAAAATTGTATGATCTGGATAAAAGCAAAAAGTCAAAAGCTAAACGATTACATATATAATATATCCTTCGCTCAAAATGAATTCATACTCATAAATGTCAGAATTAATTTTAGATTCTAGCTTAGTGAGATCTGGGTGTCCGAAAGGAGGAAGAGTTCAAGTAATACGTAAGCACCTTTTGGAGTTGGGGGTTGCTATTCAGTGGCGGAGCGGATTAAAATTTTTAAAGCCCCCAGTAAAATAGTATAAAAGATTGTCTACAAGCGACCACGTCTCTGGGGGCCCTTGCGCTGCCGCCCCTAAAGCCCATGCGTTAATCCGGCACTCTTGCTGTTGTGCTTATTGTGCTTTGTTAACCAATGTAAATTTTTGCTTACCGGGCGGATGTAAAATGGCCAAAATATTGCATACGTACAGTGAATGCCATAAGTATTCGTACACCTGCAGTGTGTTCTATTTAAGAAACTGCTGTATAATAATTATTAGATGTAGAGATATGGGACGAATGTCACCACAATTAATATAAATTTTTGTATTTACTTCATAAAAAAAGTAAAAAAAAAAATACACATGCACTGCAAATAACAATAAAAAATGAACAAACTTACACATAGCTCATGTGTCAAAAATATTCGTACACTAATTGTTTTTTGGTCAGAAAATTCATTAATAAAATAATAATTCATTCTTAATATTTCGTTGGGTTCCCTTTGGCTTTAATCACAGCTTTCATGCGTTTTGGCAACGAATCCACTAAGTTTTTGGTGACATCCGTTGAAATGGATGCCCATTCCTCGAGAAGCGCAATTTTCAAATCATTTTTATTTGATATGCGTCGTTTTCTCATCCGCGAGTCCAGAATGCTCCATAGATGTTCTATAGCGTTAATGTCAGGTGATTGTGGAGGGGTATTTAGCTGTTTTGGAGTATTGTAAAGGAGCCACAGCTTTGTATTATACGCAGTATGTTTCGGGTCGTTATCTTGCTGAAAGATAAATGCTTTAAATGAAATCGGTGCATTTCCCGCAGATTGCTTCGGGTGCACAAACAACATTGCAGTTCTATCATTTTAGGACAGACTTTTGCATGTACGAATGCTTTTGACACGTGAACTGTGAATAATTTTGATGCTAATTTATTGTAATTTGCAGTATTATATACATAGTTTTAAGTTTTTTAGTTGAAAATAAATTATATTTTCATGGCAATCATGATGGCGTTTGTCCTGTCTACGTACATCTAATAGTTATTATACAGCAGCTTCTTAAATAGAACACACTGCAGGTGTACGAATACTTATGGCATTCACTGTAATACTTGAACTCTCACGGAGGAAAAAAAATACAATTCAACAATAGCTAGTCAGGAATCATTTCTTTATAAACTCCTGATAAATATAAATAACTAATATGAGCAATGAAAGAGTACTTTGTTTCTATTCTTCCTTAAGACAATAGAATTGCGTTTCCGAGTTACACTTCACGTAACTCCTCTAAGGGTCCTTCTATCCAAGGTAATCGATTGGCTAAGTGAATCGGAGTATTCTCATTGTGTGATGTTTTGTAGCACTGCATACCATATTAGTTCAAGCAGAGTAAAGTGACGGAGAGAATTTTCGAAAATTACCTAATCTTCCAACATTTTTTAAATTAAGCAGACAGTTTTCATTTTTCTGAGCTAAAAAAAACAAGTCAATTTTCTCTGTATCTTAAACTGAAATATATGTTGGATAATTATAAACATCATCCGATATTTAGATAGCACGCGTAGTGAATTATGTGTAGTAAACCTTTGAATAAAGTTACTTTTGCCGTGGCTTTTATAAATAAATCTTTAACCAAAAAAGCTACATAGAAAAATAACCTCTTGATGCCCAAGAAAAATAAAACTTTTGTTTGCACTTTTAGACGCAATGGGGATGCTAAAAAAATGTTTTTATGTTATTGTTATTTTTTGTTATTATTTAACCCATAATTCCATGTAGAATATTCTCCACATTGGGCAAGGACTTTTCCGTCTAGTAGCAAATGAACGGATGTAGAGCCCTCTCTACGTGGGGCATCAGGAGGTTAAATAAACCGATAACTATATAATATATGTGTACAATTAATTGATTTTATTATAATTTCATAAAGAGCTTGATGGACATTTTGAGCATTTCTTGATAACTTGTTTGTCTTCGTAGTAAATTAAAAATTAAAGACGCTTGTAATCATATAATTTATCAGATTACGAAAGTTCAATTTCTTTTACGAAAGGTCTTGTTTATCATCGAACAAAAATAGAACAAAAAACAAGGTTGTTTACGATGAAAAATATCGGTCAAGACTAAATGCAGGCCATAGAGATAAATCTCCCTAAATTTAGTAACGTTTTCCTCTTGGTCTCCAAAACTGATATTTTAAACACATATAGAAAAAGTGAGCGGATGATATGATCTCCTGGAACACTTTGTTTGATTTCTTTTCACTTCACGTGTCGGCACAAAAAACGGACATTCACCCCAAGAACTGGTTTCAAAAATCCATCCATCACTCACCTCATCACCCGCTGTTGTTCTGATAAAGAGTTGTTTAGTTCCTCACTTGCACAATGACGATTCCTTTTAAAACTTCTATAAAGAACTTTCTCGTCTTCTTTCGATCTCTAAATATAAAAGAAAAATGGATTAAATGGCTTCGAAATCGATAATGAATGAAAGTTAATGAAGTCTAAAGGGGTTAGTAAGATAGAGTAAGGATTGTAATGAGTATGACGCATATATATATATGCGAGTGTCCTCGATTGTGTTAAGTGTTTTTAATTCTGGAAATCTGAGAACAATGCTCATTGCTACAGCTTTCTTAATCAAATGCTGACAGTCTCTCAACACATTCAAATATCTCCAACATCTAAAGACCCAGTTATACTTACAAAAAGAAAAAAAGAAAATGTTCCATAGATATGAACGAATGAAGATAAGATTATTGTATGACGACTATTCGTAAATGAAGAAATAGAAATGTAGTGAAACTTCATTAATGTGAACACTTACGGTAATAGAAGAGAAATTCACGTTAAAATTAGGTCATGCTATTAAAGAGATTGAACTTTATAATGTGGTTCAATCCATCAATATACTAGCATACCAAACCTAATGTAATATGCATGCACCCTTTTTAATCCATGCATACTCCTGATATGAATCAAAAAATTGCATAAATCTAAGCACAAATCTTTTCACACTAAAAATTATCAACAAATGTTATCATCTGAAAAATAAGCAGCGGTATTAATTACATGTAAAAAAAGCAGTAATTTGTTTTTTTCCTTTTTTTTTTTTTTCTTTGATTGGAATAACGCATTCAAGAGTCCTTCAATTTATCAACAGCCTCTAAAGTTATAAGATATCATTATCCTTCTCAGGATTAACACAATTGCCAAATAATAGTCAAAACAGAAAGCCTCCGGGGCGAATTTCTGTGTTTTTTCGTGGGAAATTGATTATACGTAATAATTCCGATACCCACGTGTTTTAGCTCAAACTAGAGCTCTTTTTGTTATTGGAGAAAAAGAGGCATCGTCCCCGACCTGGAGTTGAACTAGGGCCTATCCATTGAGCCCGGAGTACTTTAACCATTAGGCCATCAAGGACGAGCAGGAAGCTCTCCTTCTACTTATATAAAGTTGTGAGGTATTATTACCCTTTTCAGGTTTAACACAATTTCCAAACACTGAACAACGCAGAACTCGCCCGGTGGCTTTCTGTGTTGACCATTATTTGGCAATTGCGTTATCCCTGAGAAGGGTAACAATATCTTACAACCCTATATAAGGAGAAAGACACGTTCGTTCCCGTCCTCAATGGCCTAGTGATTAAAGAGCTCCGAGCGAAACGGAGAAATCCTAATTCGGCGTCAGAGACGATGTCTCTTTTTCTCCTTTAACAAAAAAAGCTCTAATTTGAGTTAAAAAACGTAAGTGTCAGAATTATCACATGTAAGCCTCTAAAATCTGGCTAAAACGTACCCCTGACATAAAAAAAATGATGCGCAGTTTTTAATGCTTTACAGGCTTCCACCCTGCGGTGGCGCAGTGTGGTAATGTGTTCTCCTAGTGCTCCGTTACTCCGTGTTTGCCTTACAACGGTGCAAAAAATGCTTACTCAGAGATCTCATAAAGATCACACTGTTCACCCTAGTCCAGGGTTTGGTTCCCTAGCCTTTTAGAAGTTAGGATTCCTAAAATAATTGCAGGTCCAGAGGTTCGGATTCTTCGGAAAACAGTAGGTCCCGGCGCAGCATGACCACTGTAGTCCTTGAGCTGTAAAACCACAAACAAACAAAAACAAGACATAAAATAAAATAAACGACGTTTTAAGCATAGGATTTTATTTTCTAATTGAACTCAACGCGTCTCGGACGAAACTTTGGCCGCCCATCGTCAGGAGCGTCACTTAAGACGGATGGTGGTGAGCAAACGAAGTGTTGCCGATGTATAAGTTAGTTGTGTTGCCAGATGGTGGCATTTGGTGTTGACTACCGCGCCATCTATCGGGAGTAGAACGAGGTAAATTAAATAGCGGATTGTCGCTCTATTATTATATTCTTCCAGGTTTGGCTGAGAAACGGAGTGGACCGAAGATCGTTGATAATTTGATAGGAATGTTTAAAAATGCAGAATGCTTCCAAAAAATCCAATTCTATTGGAGACCTGGGTTGATGGATGATGGTGGCGTCATTGAAATTAAAACGATGACCACACTCCCAGCAGTGGACTGCGATTGAAGACTTATTAAATTCAGCCATCTCGACATATTTTTGGTGTTCTTTTAATCGATGGCGTAGGGTGCGTTTGGTCTGGCCAATGTATGATAAATTGCACTGGCAAAAAATATATTTCCCAGCGTTGAAGCGATGGGAGACAATCTTTGAGCCTAGATTGATGGATTTTGTTGGTTGGTGAGAAAGTTACCTTGAAGATGGCGTTGCAAAGAATTTTTGCAACGGCGACACTGATTTTTGGGGAAAACGGAAGCACAACGGAACCGGAAAATTCTTTAGGAAGGTGTGGAGAGAGAGAGTGGTGTGAGTAACATGTTTTGAAAATTTGGTGACTGCTAGGTCGATGATGTTGGCGTGGAAACCTCTATCAATGGCGATGGATTTTATGAGGTTAAGTTCCTGATAGAGAGCCCTGAAGGGGTTGAATAAACCTTAAGAGCCCTGTTTACGAATGTGTGAAACGCAGCTATTTTTTGTTTAAATGGGTGACAAGACTTTACGTGAGGTGGAAGCGAAACTCCGAAAGTTGAACTTCAAAATAGTGTACGTAGATGTCATCAAGAACTGGGGATATTGGATTCCCCATTGCCAAGCCTTCGGTTTGCTGGTAATGCTGGCTTCTAAAAACAAAATATGTGTTATTGATGCAGAATGAGGTTAAGGAAATAAGTTCACCTATTTCGGGTTGTGCAAAATGATATTCCGCCAAGCGGCGCTGAAGACATTTGAGAGCGCCTCGACGGGGATATTGGTGAACATGGACTTGATGTCTAAAGAAGCGATGGTACAGATACTGGCGAAGAATTTAGACAGTTCGTTAACAAATTGAAATGAATTCTTGCACGTAAATGAGTTCGATGCGTTGAGTGGGGAGAAAACCGATACCAAAAATTTGGCGAGTTTATAAGAAACGGTGTTAGTATTTGAAATTATTGAGCGGAAAGGAATTCCTGGTTTATGTACTTTCGGAAGTGCGCAGAACTTGGCCGGAGAGGCATATGACTAGAAGTGATTTCTTTTGAACGGTATTGAAGAGAAAAGAAGATTGGATCAGTTTGTTGTAATTGGCCTGAATCTTATCAGTGGTGTCCTTTGGAATAGGTAAGGTCCCGATTCAAGGATTTTGGAAGGTCCTTCGAAATACTTATCTTTAGGCATAACAACAATTTGTCTCCCTTTGTCAGCTTTCGGGATACGAAGGTCATCATCGTTGAACAATTCCGTAACAGCATCACGTTCGGCCTTTAGTAAGTTGGGGACAACTTTAACCGGAAGACTGGATTGGATGGTGTGGCTGAGAAGATGGCGAAATGATTCTTTTTGGGCCGCGGAAATTCTAGGAGGTTTTGTTAGGAATAGATGGACGGCAGGCATGTGCAAAATTGAAGCCGTAAGAGAGGGTTTGAAGACGGACGCTTAAGAGTGGCGAACCGGATATGTTGACAACGTTGTTGGAAAAGCGCGATTTAGGAGGGTTGACGCCAGGTTTGGCAAACTTCATCGCAATAGTCTGCCTCTGCTGGTTAGAAATTTCCTGTGCCCATTCCCACGAGCAAAAATCGATCTGACGGAAATTGTTAGTAGTATTGGAGAGCTTGAGGTGTAAAACGTAAAGATTAGTTTCAACGCGGGAAAGTATGCTGCGTGTATCTTGAATCATCGCGCGTAGAATAGCAAAACAGTGATTATTGAAGGTTTTAGTAATTCTCCGTGAGGGAGACAATTTGCAGAAAAGTGCACGTTTTACGAAACGTGGAACGATTCGGTGGCGTTTACACCGTTGAAGGAAATTGAGATGATTTAGAAACTTGGATCGTTTCATACGAAGTTTCAAAAAATGATTGTAATTGGCGTTAGGCATAATTACACACCACGTGGGAAGTACGGAAGCCAACGTTAGACGATGACAGGTGAAAATAAACGTAAGGCTTACCGACAAACGAGGTCAGGTGTCAACAAACGGAAGAGATGGCAACTGACACACTTGGATGGCTTGTGAAGACCACCTGCAGGTGAAAGCTTCCACGCTACTACAGTGGTGTCCATTTAAAATGATGCTGTTATTCTCCTCATCTGTTTCACTCCTGTAGTGGCAGAAGAGTGACGCCTTCGTCAATCGCGCTGTTCACTCGGATTCAATCGCAATATTGTCCTGTAATTTTTTTTCCCACCGTAGTTCGAGGTTTAATTTCCTATACCGTAGAGATTCTGATTGCTCGGAAAACTATTGGTTCCGGCGGCCATAACTGTCCTTGCGTCGTAAAAACAAACGAAAGGTAATTTAAAATAGATTTTAAATATGAACGTTCAATGAGTTAATTAAGACATTTTCATCAATCATTTCAGCATCTGTTGTAACATCTGAACTTACATAACTCCATCGTCCATAGGGACAATATCTCTTCTAGCATTTGTTGTTGGGATCTTTCTTCGGCTAGAATGCGCTGTCCTTGCGCCATAAAAATACAACCATCCAAGCAAATAACCTGTTATTAGGATGTTGAAACTGAAGAAACTTTGTGTGTCTAAAGAAGGGGGCGTGAAGTAATGGGTATTTTTTCACGATACGAAGATTTTTTAAAAAAACGCTGAATTCCCGCGAAAGAAAATTCGCCTTAAAAGTATTTCATGTTAAAGAAACCCCAGAATCATTACAGCAAGGGCGCCCATACGAGAACTTCTAGGGGGTAACTGAGAAATATTATTACTTTCTTCTCAAGACTGTCAAACATTTTAGTGAATGTACAAGATACTAAAATGCTACAAAAATAATTGATACTGCTTGGCAATTAGTAATGAGCTAAAAAGTACCCTACTTTAAAATGTGCTTGTAAAACTTTTGAAATTACATGCATAGCAGAATCGGGAAAATAAAATGCTGCTCCCCATATGGGCGCCCATGCATTACAGTCTGTATTCAGTTCGACGAGGAAACAGAAAGTAGTTAATTTTGAAAGCAATTCACGTGAAGTGGGTGTTCGCGTTAATAAAGTTCCACTGCATTAGTCAAGGTGCAATTGACTCATAGCCACAGGCGTAGACAGAAAGTTCATAAGGGGGGTTATAGGCTCAATGAGGGGGGTGGCAGAGCTACAACTCATACATTCCTGTGTTAAATATACAGAATTTCATTGCAATGGGCTGTGTTACAACCCCAAAACACCCCCCTCCCTGGCTATGCCTATACTCATAGCCTCAAATGGAATGCCAAATTGTAGAAAATTGAATGTCCAAATTTACCTAATTAAGCTGAAGTTAAAACCGGAATATAGCTTGAATAATTTTTTCTCTATCCTCACCTCTTTTTAATTTAGTTCTAAAATAGTTTCAATTCTTGTAAGACTCGCGTAATCATTTGCCCAATTTTCGCTTGCTCGTGGATGGTATTTACATAGAAAGGAGGAAAGGAAAGACCTACGATAAGGAAGTTTAAAATGCGAAAAAAATATGGCCTATTTTGAATTCAATTCCTTTATTTTAACCTCGTTACAGACTGCATTGTATAACTGACCCTTCCCTACGATCATCGTAAGCTGATGTTTCCTTAATAGCTTGATGCGCTTTTGCATTATCGTCTCATCTTTGCATCTCATCACTATTAATTTTCGTCGGGATCAGCTGATAGCCCATGTCCTCTCACGTCACTCCTAGTGATAAAACCAGGCCCTAACACGCCAAGAGATGAAAAAAAAATTCAACCAATGAAAAGCGTTATTTGCTTTGTAAAAGTTCAAGCCAGTTTTACTAACGTTTTACTCGAAGACATTTTCTAGTTTCCTTGTTTTCTATATCTGTTCACTCTTTTTATTCTTTGACAGAAAAAAAGAAAACAGCTCAGAAAAAGTTTAATAGTTAAGTAATGTCCAAGTTAGTTCATTCACTTCCTTAATGTGTTGATTCTAATTTTAATGAATGTATTATTTAAGTTTATCTCCTGCTTGTTTGGTAGCATGCTGTGTATAATAGGACGCTTACAGGTTGAAGGCAGACGGTACAAATAGGTCGACAGACACAATGCCAGATTAAAGTTTTAATGGTCCCTAAAAAGGGTGGCCCGCCCAAACGCGGGAGTTTCGGCGATAATAATAAAAATGTATTTGGAGCTTTTAGCGAAATCCTGATCTAGCGGTAAAGCCTTATAATACAAATTGGCAATTTAAAAGGAAAACTCAAGTAGAAAATGAAAAGTTTTTTAGTCATTGTGCCTCTAGGCGCGCCAGTAGGTTCCAAAGGGCGTGCATGTGACTGTATTATCTGTAAGCGTAAGGACTAAATAAGACACTAGAGCCCTAAGGCCGAAATCTTAATAACTTTTATAGAATAAACTACCATCAGACAGAGGCGGCTTAAGACTATTGGGGGCCCCCTGGCGATAAAAATTTCGAGGCCCTGAGACCCAAGCCCAAAGCAAAAAAAAAAAAATGTATAATGAATTGAGAATTTTTCGGAAGAATTTCAGTAGTAAATTTTTAGTGAGTTCCTTAAACCGGCAATATGTAACTAATAATAA
>QLNU02015270.1:126749520-126790812 GCA_006491805.2 Dysdera silvatica
CGGAATATTCCCAAGAAGAGGGCCAAGTAGTGCAAGGAATTTTTGGTGGAAAAAGTGGCCAGGTTCCATATCAACTACGATTGTTTTTTTGTGCTCATTTATCATTATTAAATTACTACTAATTTGACAGTGCAATATGCTTAAATGATTAAAAATGGTGGATTTTTTTGTACAATTTTACAATGGCCAGCTTTTGTTTTCCACAAAAGATCACTGTTTTAGTAATAGGTTGTTATTGTGCAAAACTTGCTTTTGCTTGCCCTCTGTCCAATACTTGACCTTTTCCTTTTGTGACCTTCAAAAAACTCAACAGCTTCGTGAACTGAATCCTTATGATAGAGAAAAGTTCTAATGTTGGCTGAACTTCTCCAAGGTCTTCTTCCAATTATTAAATTCTTTTGAAACAAGTAGATCTGTGGCTTGTGTCGATCTTAAACCGACTTCATGGGGTGAAAAGAGAACACACAAAATTTGCTATAGGCACTGTTTTCTGCATTTAGGCAAGTTATGTTTACTCAGTTCAGAAGAGCAGAACTTCTGACTGTGGTGAGATTTTCCTTGACTTTATACAGCACTATTGTGACTGTCGTGGGAAAATTGCAATTTGCATATGGTTCGCAAAGACTTTTTAGCACTGTTATCCTATCTTGAATGGTGAGGTTAGATTTCTTGACATAATTAGAAATATCTGCAGTCAGAATTTCTATTTCAACTGTTTTGGACTACCTTTACCTCCTGGAAAGCATTTAAAGACTGCCCCAACTCACTGCTGTTGCTTTCCTCAACAGCAATCTCATCAATGTCACAAGAGTTCAGGGAAACGTTGCTGGGATCGTCATTACTTTCAATTTTACTACTTTCAAAACAGGAATTTCTGTTGGCGTAATAATTTTCCACTTTGTTAGCCCAAGGGGTGCGCGGGCCCCCAAGGTAGGTGCGCCAGAGCATGTTTGAACTAATATGATTTTTAATTAACTTTAATTTAATAAAAAACTTTCTGTACTTATATACGTAAAATACGTGAATAATATTAAGTATTGCATCTTTCGCTTTTTGTGTTGTGGTAGTTTTTAACTAGGAATCTCTCGCGCTCGGAGGCCCTTTAGAGATTGGGGGCCCCTGGCGGCCGCCAGGTCCGCCAGCCGCTTAATTCACCACTGCCATTAGATGGTACGATGAATGAAAATTCAACTGTGGATATATAAATATAAAAATATACAGAGGCTTCGGGTTCAAAATTGTTTATTTGTTTGTGGTTTTATGGCTCAAAGACTACAATGGTCATGCTGCATCGGGACCTACGCTTTTCCGAGGAATCCGAACCTGTGAACCTACAATTTTCCGAAGAGTCTGAACCTCTTAAGGCCTAGGGAACCAAACCCCAGACTACAGTGAGCAGTGCAATCTATATGAGATCTCTGAGTAAGTGTTTTTTTTTCACTGTTGGGAGTCGAACCCGAAGTAACGGCGCATAAGGCGAAGGGGTTAACACGGCACCAGCACCGGGCAAGACATGGCAATTGTTTTGTTTTCTTATTATCTGGTCAAGGACTACAATGGTCATGCTGGGCCGGGACCTATTTTTTTTCCGAGGAATTCGAACTTCTTAAGGCACAGGGAACCAAACACCAGACTACAGTGAGCAGTGCGATCTTTATGAGATCTCTGAGTAAGCGTTCTTTGCACTGTTGGGAGTCGAACCCGGGTTAACGGCGCACTAGGCGAACGCGTTACCACACTGCGCCACCGCAGGGGGCCTAAAATTAAAATAAGACTAAAATTTAATTAACAAAGGCCCTTGTAGGACTTCAAAGCTACGGGGCCCTAAGCACGGGCCTTCTTGGCCAGTATATAAATCTAACATAATTTAATAAAGCCCAAAATTAATGTCAAAGAATTTTCTTGTTCAACATCTCCCCCCCCGGACACTAGACACCCAACTTTGTATTTTCAAATGACTACTCCATGCCTTGTGATATATCATTGTAAAAAGCGTAAAAAAAACACAACGTTTTTGTGCAAAAAGAAATGAAATTGCTTCGTACATTCGTGACAAAGAGCTAAAAATGAAATCGTTATTTTAGTGTTATCCACACACTGATGTCCCCATAATAATAGTGAACGCTGACTATTTGTGGATATTTACTACTAGCATCGCTACGCAAAAGACCAATATACAGGCGAAACTTGATTTTCTGCGCAGACGGCGAGCAAACGCATGCACTCATTCCTTCACTGAATACCAGTATTGTTTGAAAAGGTCAAAATAACGATTTCATTTTGAGCTTTTTCTCACGTATGCATGACGCAATTTCATTTTCTTACACAAAAATATTGCATTTTTTACTCTATTTACAATTATATCACAAGATGGAATGCCGTGTGAAAATTCAAAGTGGAGGGCCTGGGAGTCTGGTGGTTGAATAAAAAAAAATTTGATCTTAATTTTGGGCTTCCCCTGTGTCTGTGTGTTAAGTGAAAAATCTGTAATATACATTAATTAAACAAATGCTGTACAATTCACTCTTACACGAGCTTGCTTGCTCTTTTTTTTTTTAGAATGAAAGCAATTTTTTAGGTAATCCACAGCCAATTATAGTTTTGTCCTTTTGTAAAAAATAGAACTAAACCGCAACCGCATACCCTTGCCCAAAACTATAATGCTCACGCTTTTCTTACTAATGTTTTAGGACTTCGAAAAGCACTTCCTCTTTCTAGAATGAAGAATTATTCACGTGATTGGACAAGCAAAGCTATTTAACCCGCGAGCAGGCGCGCGGGATGTTTCACACCCCACAACTTACAATATGTTAAAAGAACAGTCCACCCTTGCTTTTGAAACTGGCCAAACTCTTTCCTGTTGCCTTCAAAGTCACAATCTTTTGGGGTAGGGTGACAAAGAGAAAATTCCACTTATTGTTCCCTGTAAAATTGGACGTTTTTAATGAAATAATGCTATATAATCAGATGGGGTGCAAAGCACCCCGCGCGCGTTCCTCTAATCGGCGCGCCTGCTCAGGGGTTAAAAGTGCGTGATCTCCATTAATGCAAGTCATCTTACGAGGCAGCCAGGCAGTAAATATTCCGTATACATATCGATTTTTTTTTAATGGTGGGGCAAAGGCCTCCTCGCATTGCGGGGCTTAGTACAGTATAGTCCAAATGCCCTTGCACCATAAAAATCAAAATAAAGCATTGTGGAGTGCGATAAACTTCGCTTTACACATATGTGTTGCTATTACATAAAAACATCTGCCAAAATATTCTTATTCTGATAATTCTTAATGTGTTCTTGAATTCTCGCTTAGAACCTTTTTTAACTTTCCCAAATGCGCATGCATTAGTCCTAAAAGTATATGAAATTAAGTTTTCAGGTTCTCATTAAAGCATATCAATAGAAATAAAATACAGGGTACCAGGGAGGAAATTACATACAAAAGGTTAAACACTGGTAAAATAGCAATGAAAAAGATCACTCAAGCTTTCGGACGCATCAGCAGCAGTCCTTCATCAGGAGTAATGACGATGTTATGTTTCTGTCTCTTTTTTATACTTGAAATTTCTGGAAAACCCTTCATCAGAGTAGTCGCGTGGAATAGAAAAATCTAATGGGAAGCCTCCAATAGGAATCATGGAAAACTTAATAGGAACCAATGAAAAATCTGTACTGCGAGCATAGGGGTGCACAAAAAGTTCATAAGGGGGGTTACAGAACTATGGCTCACATATTCCCATGTTAAATATACAAAATTTTATTGCAATAATGGGGGTTACCACCCCCATCATCACCTCCTGCGTACGCCAATGACTGCGGAACACTCAATGGCGATTTGCGAAAATAAATATTTGGGGGCCACAAATTCCCGCCTATGTGCACGAGCGCCGCGGCGAAGACCGTACACATAGTACCATACATTTCAGAGTAAGAGTTGTTTATAAGTTTCTGGAAGTGGTTGTGATGTATTAATGGCTTTCCCGTGTAGTTTGTAAGTTTCCCAAGATTCTAAGAAGAGTCTACTATTCTTGTTTGTGATGTGACGGTGTAGTATTTTTGTTGAGTCCCAGTCGGGTTCGTGTCCGTGTTGTAAAGCGTGTTCTGCCAGACGTGAGGCTATGTCTCCTTTCGCGAGTGCTTGTTTGTGTTCTTTTTTTCTTGTTTTGATCATTCTGTTTGTTTGTCCTATGTAATACCTAATAATTGTTGGCACCCACGTATAAGCTCAAGCTAGAGCTTTTAGGTATAGGAGGAAAAGAGACGCCGTCTCCGCCCTAAAGTCGAACTGGGGTCCCTCCCTTGAGCCCGGGGTGCCTTGACCGCTAAACCAACGAGGACAGGAACAACGGTCTCTTTTTCCGTTGTTTTAAACCTATCGAATCCTACCATTTTTCCTTTCCAGGAAAAATCAATCATTTGTCCCTTGTTCGTCCATTCCGTTTGCCAAAACATGCCTTCGTCCCGTAAAACAGGAAATATTCAAAGATATTGAAAATCTGATTTCAGATAATTGGACAATTCAGATAATCGGCGCTCTACTATATTTTAAAAATAAAGAAGGCAGGGAGATTTCTGGGAAATCCACTATAACAGTAATTTCGTAGGGGCCTTGCGAACCTGAAGGGGATTCCAAATATGCACACAAATTGGGCAATAATCGCTCTTCAACTTATGACCACATTATTTCATTGGCAACATTTATTTCACAAACTGGATACACGTGTACGATAACATCATCCAAGTATCTCGCGGTATAAAAATAAAGAAAGCTGATTTTATATTTATATTTGTTTAATATAGAAAATTGAGTCAACACCCACATCTGCGGCTCAAACTAAAGATCTTTCGCCCATATGTTACAAAGACAGATGTTATCATATGCGCCCATATGAGGGCAGGGGGGTCTCGAGCTCCCCCCCCGGTCGTTTAAAAATGTGGTTTGCCCGAACCTGCTATGCATTTACTTTCAAAAGTTTTACAGTCACATTTTAAAATAAGGTACTTTTTAGCTCATTACTAATTGTCAAGCAGTATCGATTATTTTTATATCGTTTCGGCATCTTGCACATTCACTAAAATTCTCGACAGCTTTGAGAAGGAGGTAGTAATTTTTCTCAGTCCCCCCCCCCTAGAAGTACTCTTTTTCTTAGCCCCCCCCCTAGAAGTACTCGTATGGTCGCCCATGGATGTTATTTCCCTTCTTATGTTCGGCACAGTTGTCACAGATGGTTATCAATTGATCACGAATCATACAACATACGATTCCTCAAGAGGCAACGTTTAGCAAAGGTCGAAAAAAATAAAATCCCCGTTTCAAGCTGAACTGACATCTCTGGTTTTACATCTAGAGCTTCACCTACGACGACACAGCTAACATGGACCACGCATAGCATCACATACGTCATCAGTGGTACAGTTGCTAGGACGCTCGGATATCTACCTTGAGGTCGTTGGATGGAGACCAGTCTCAAATGGGCCTTTTTACTTCATACAACCCCCTACTATATATACTCTACCTCTTACGAATCCATGTGCTGCACCATTCATGGTCAATTGACAACTGTTGTGTGGTAATTAGTTGTGTAAGGTATTATTACCCTGCTCAGGGATAACACAATTGCCAAATAATAGTCAACACACAAAGCCACCGGGGCGAGTTTTTTGTGAGTTTTCGTGAGAGAATTTATTATACAATAATTTTCAGCACCCACGTATAAATAGCTCAAACTAGAGCTTTTTTGTTTTAGGAAGAAAAAGAGACGCCGTCCCCATCCTGGATTCGAACCAGGGTCCCTCCGTTGAGCCCGTATTGTCTTGACTGCTAGATGAACGAGGACAGGAACAACACTCCCTCTCTCTCTCTCCATATATAAGGATGTAAGATATTATTACCCTTCTCAGGGATAAACCTTATTTGTGCTGACCCTAAGAAGAGCAATAATATCCAACTTTACAATACAATAGAATCTACCTATGACGATACTTAAGAATAGAGAAAATATACCGTTATAGAGAACGTTGAACTCTACAAGGTGTTCCGAAAACACCGGATGAAAAGTATATAGCCATAACCCTTATACAAAATGGACCATAATGGCCCTACAGGGGGAGGGAGGGGGGGTCAGAAATAAATATCCACGGAGTTATGATTATAAGCAAATAACAAAGCGTGATTGGACAAAAAAGGAAAGTTAAGCCTATAATGCACATATTTATCCAATATATTGCACCTGGGCTGTATTATCAAAAAACCTGTTTCTTATTTCCAGTGCATCTCTGGAATGTGGGAGTTAACAATTTCGAGCCAATGAAAATTATATTTGAAAGTTTGACCTACCACTTGAATTTAATTTCCCAAATTTCGCCGTCGCCAGTTTTTGGCGAGAATGTCGAATTTTTGGCAAGCTATTGACAAATCGAAGAATTTACTTTTATGACATTTTATCCCACCGCCCGGTAAGTAAAAACATTGAAAATAAACTAACATCAGCAAATAAGCACAACAGCAACCCCCTCCGCCGAAAGTGCTTACATAATACTATTTTTTCCATGGTAAATGGAAATACAAGTCCTGCGACCCGGCCACCATGCTGGCGCCTATAGTCGTCATTATTCAGAATCGATCAAGACATAAGCGTACGGGAGAGGGATTCATGTGGGCCATAATCTCCCGCAATTGGGAGAATATTAACACTAGGTGCAGGGGCGGACTGGGTTCTCTCAAAGGGCGCATAGCTTGGATTATAGGAGGGCACGAGTCCTATAGCCCATGAAGGTACACCAGACCGAGGACCAGTTGATTGGCGGCCCAGTCCCCCCCTAAATAGGTCTACGGGAAGCTATAATTTAGTGGTAAACCTTCTCATTCGAACCAACCCCTTTTAGGAATTTTCTGCGTACGTTACTGGATCAAGGGTAATTTTTCGATACTAACTTTTATTATCAAGCTATTTATTATTTACCTGCAGCACAGACTTTTGATTTCTTCGACGGTAAAACATGAACGAAAAGAAAAGAATCTTCGGAGCATAAAAGTTTATGATTGGCAGGTGGAGGGCATTGACGGATCCAGTACGAATCCCAGAGGTGGGGAGGGTGTCGATTTGTATGAAAGTGCACAAAGTAATTTTAAACTTCAGGCGGGGGTATCCCAGTAGCGCAGTTGGTAAGGCGTCCGTATACGGATCTTGTTAACGCATGCTGGGCGGAGGGTTTGTTCCTTTTAGTACCGGGCTCCCTTGGCCGCACCGGGTCCCTGTGCAATTCACCCTTCCCCCTATTGCCTGCCCTGCCCTTCGTAGCAAAAATTGAAACACTCCTTAGGTAAACTTCTTTAATCGGTGTTGCGAGTCTCGAGATATTTATTTTTCAAACTAAACTTCTTGTTTAGAACCAAGAGGGCTCCCACGGATCTTGAGGCCTCCTATGTTCGTAGTGCACCACTGAGGAAAGTTGCCAGCCCTACGTAGGAGCTCTAAAATCTTTATTTATGAAATTGCGCTAATTATAAAATCAAGTCGCCAATCTCAGCAACCACAAAAAATGCCAACACGCCCGGAAAGCTGTTTGAGGATGCAATGTAGCAACCCCGCGCTGGAGTTGAAATTTTCGGGGGAGACAACTTCATGGTTTGTAAGCGCCATTGGTCATTATAGATCCCGCCTCTGCGAAATAAAAGTATGCATAACTCCGTGGATATTCATTTCCGACCCCCCATGTAAAGGGCCATTATGGTCCATTTTGCACAAGGATCACGACTATATACTTTTGACTCGATGTTTTTGGAACACCCTGTATATCTGTTGAGCCCACGTGTAGATGTCGATTACGACCAGAAACATCTGATAGCGCCGGTATTTCGAAAAACAGGACGTGCGTCTGGCGCGTATGAGCGAGAGAGAGACTGGTGTACGGGTTCTCATGCAAGGAACTTTTTCTTTTTAGTGTTTCCAAAGGGTATGTGACTTGCAGAAAATGAATCTGTTTATATTAAGGGTTTGCCGAACACATAGCTAACGCGCCGCATGAATTTAGCTATTTATGTTAAATAAAACTAGCGCTTTCCTACATAATTAGTAGCTATTAAATATTTTAAATGTGGTGAGAAGACTTCCCCCTCACAATGGAACATATCAATATAGAGAGATTTTTTTATTATGGTCAGTATTATATATTTGGTATTCGAAAATTTCAATGTATATTTACTGTTAAAAACCTCTGATTCGAGACAAAAATGAGGGAATCAGGTTCTAATTCCCTCAATTAAATCCCCGCAAACCTCCTCTTTAAAAAACCATGTATTTAAAACGAACACAATGAAGTTCAATAAACTCTGCCAAATATGGTCAACACAAGAAAGCCTCCGGGGCGAGAATTTTGTGAGTTTTCGTGGGGGAATTTATTATACTATAATTTTTGCCACCCACGTTTTAATTACAGCTCAAACTAGAGCTTATGTAATTTTGGAGAAAAAGAGACGCTTTCCCCATCCTGGATTCGAACCAGGGTCCCTCCGTTTAGCCCGGAGGGACCTGGTTCATCAGAACCAGGCGTCTCTTTCTCTCAAAAACAATAACTAGTTCAATCATCTGATAATTAGCAAAAACCAATAATTCAATAAACTCTGTTTTTAATGAAATACCTTTTTTAAAAAATGGAATAGAAAATTGCATAAACTTTTCCATTTTTCTTTAGTTAATTATTTATCAAAACAGATGAAATAAGGTCTCTTTTTGAATTGTGATCTTTATACTAACTCCAAATCAGAGGTATACAGAGAGTAACTCGTGCGAGTGTGAGATGTCTTTAGGTGGCATTTTCTGAATAGCGCTAAGTGCATTCACTCTGAATAAAGAAGAATATAAAATAAAGACTTTAAGTTACTGTTTGCTTAATCTAGAAAAAGACAATAGACAATCAACAATTGATTTGTAAAGGAAAAAAAATTATTTACGAATGTGGGCCTGTTTAAAGAAAGGTAATTTTTATCATTTTTTCGTACACACACATACAGTACCACAAAATATAATCTTTTTTTTTTTTCCCCTAAAACTGACATTTCAGGGTTCATTTAACTCGTATCTTCCTTTCCGACTTAAAGAAAGAATCCTATAACTTAGACAAAATCTCTTTTTCAGTGGACTTTTTTCTAACACACCATAACAAGAACTCAAGAGGACTATCATTACGTTTTCGAGCTTTTTGTTTTTGTTTTTGTTTTTAACATAACTCTTGATGCATATAAGACATAAATGGGTTTTCTCTTATTCAAAGCCCCCTAGAGATAATTCTTGGTAAAGGATCAAACATAATCTGTCCTTTTATGTTGATACCTTTAAATACAGTTATATACATATTATGTCGATCTTCATATAATGTTATAATCTGTTATATTATTATATCATCATCATATTCAACCATTATCTATCCACTGCTGGATGAAGGTCTCTCCAAATGCTTTCCACACAAGTCTATCCTGAGCAATTCGCTTCTATAGGGTCGATTATATAGAGACAATAATACAAGAGTTATGTTTTGTGTGTGTTTGTGTGCTATCAAAATCCAATCCAAACCAACGCATTCGAAAATGCTTATTTTATTATCAATAGGTCATGGTTCTTTAGTGACATTATTCGGTGGACTTGCATGACTAACAAGGGAAACCCACTATGAGTGAGCCTCCGATTTGGATGAAATTTTTTTTGACGAAAGTAGAGCCAAAATAAGGAAAATAGGTGTTTCGGCATTCGTGCCGATGCTTCTTATTTTCGGAGATATAAATTTTTAAGGATCTTGCAACCTATAGCATATATAAGCTTAAAACACGACGCACTCTGCAAACCAATCGGTAGCTTGCTTAATAATTTCCGACACCCACGTAGAAATAAGCTCAAGCTGTATTTGTTTGGGAGAAAAGGAAATGCCGTCCTCATCCTGGATTCGAACCAGGGTCCCCACGTTTAGCCCGCGGTGTCTTGACCTACTAGACGAATGAGAACAAGAACAAATGCAATTTTCTCCGTATATGAGGATGTAAGATATTATTACCCTTCACAGGGATAACACAATTGCCAAATAATGGTCAACACACAAAGCCTCCGGGGCGAGTTTTTGTGAGTTTTCGTGGGGGAATTTATTTTTACTCAATAATTTTCGACACCCATGTAGAAAGAAGCTCAAACTAGAGCTGTATTTGTGTACATTGTATTTTTTTTTTTTTATCTCTGTGAAAGGCAATCATATCTTACAACCTTATATACGAAGAAAAGGGCCGTTGTTCTTATCCTTGTTCGTCTAGTAGGTCAAGACCCTCTGGGCTAAAAGGAGAGACCCCGGTTCGAATCCAGGATGAGGATAGCACTTCTTTTTCTCTTAAACAAATACAGCTCTAACTTGAGCTTATCTCTGCATGGGTGTCGAAAATTATTAAGTAAAAATAAATTCCCATATAAAAACTCGTCCCGGTGGCTTTGTGTGTTGACCATTATTTGGCAATTGTGTTATCCCTGTGAAGGGTAATAATATCTTACAATCGGTAGCTTGATTGTTAAATTACCGTCATTGCAACGCTGCGTTTCATGGTTTTGTGTTCGAACACATTTTTTTTTTAATGTATCCTTTTTACATGTTTATTTATGTATTTTTATTAGTAAAAATACTTTGCTTACAATCGGATTTTGTTCATAAACTTACTTTAATAAAATTCATATTTATGTAATTAAGTTAATTGTATGCTTATTGGCAGTGATAATTTCTACTCGAATTTTAATTGTTGATTATCAAAAAGTTGAAAAGTAGAAAAAGTTTTGGTGTAGCCATCCAGCCTGTTATGTAGTTAAGTAGATCCAGCACACTTTAATAATGTTTTTACAAATGACGACGGCACCTCTTCTTCTACTGTTGAAGTAATTCCACCTCATTGTACCCCATACTGTCAACCTCGTGATGTGTACTTCTTCCGTCAAGTAAAAAATTTCATTAAAAGGTTACAAAATTGTGTTGAAATCTTACAAGAAAATAGTCATTTAAACACGTGAGCAGATAGATGCTCTGAAGATCCATTCACTTATTCACAATCAACTTTCGGCGCCGAATTTTAAGAATACGTTACAGTACTCTTGGTTTGTTGCAAAGTTAACAAACGAAAGAAGCGTTTATGAAAATGTAGATGGTATTTGTTTTCCAGATGATATTAGACAAAGAAAATCAGTTGTTCGAACAATTCATTTATAAAATGCTCACGTTGTAGAATTTTTTTATGTTTTTATTATTTTTATGATAATTATCATCCAAAATTATGTACCAGTAAACAATTCCGACACCTCCGATAGTGATTCACAAAAAATATGTTCACGTCAGTCAGTTTAAAATAAAATTGATTGCATTTTATAAAATAAAATGTTTCTATATAAAGGAAATGCATATAAATGAGATGCACATAAAATGTTTATATGTTATAAAATAAAATTATGTTTATATGTTATAAAATAAAATTATGTTTATATGTTATAAAATAAAATTATGTTTATATGTTATAAAATAAAATTATGTTTATATGTTATAAAATAAAATATTACATACTGAGAATTTTTTAATTGTTTTTCAATGAAAAAACACATTTGTCAATAGATAAATATTGCTCTTAGATAAATTGCTCAATTCTCCGAAAATAAATTTCTAAATCAATTTAGGGTATTCAAATTGATTTAGCAATTTTATATATTCATGTTCATCTATGAAATGATGAGTACCCTGAAACCAGCGATGGATATTTTTTAAAGAAATCGTAGAGACCAAAATTCGTACAGAAATGTCTTAACCAACGAATTAAAAAAAATTACAACTGCATAATTTTATCTATTATTGTTTTATCTTTGAAACCAGCAACATGTGTCTTTTAAAAAATTGTAAATATCAAAATCCACACAAAAATGTAACTATATTTTTAAAAAATAACAACTGCGATGATTTCATCTATTGTTTCATCCTTAAAATATAGAACAAGGGTTGAATGTTTCTGTAGCCCAACTACATTTGGTTGTCATGTGGAATCGAATTCGATTATAAGGACATATCGATTATAACTGGATTTTAACATCGATTATAGTAATAATTAGTCTGTTTTATTTAACTTATAAAGCTCTCTCCTCCTCACTCACTAGCCTCCATAAGAATAATGTTATTTTATAAATAATATATATATTTTTGTCATAGAATTTCCCAAAATTTCAGTATGAAGTTAAAATAAATAATTATTGTGAATTCTAATATTGGGTCATTTTAAACTACCTATGCATTTTTCTCAAAATTTTTCCTTTCTGTTTTTCTATATTTAATATTCTATATTAAAATTTATGATCTTTTCTCATAAAATTTAGTGCGCATGAAATTTTAATTATTTTATACTTAAGTTTTACATTGTTATATTTTGATCCTTACTATATTGACTGTATTTTTACCCAAACTAGAGGAAATGTTAAAATAAAATATAGATATGCATTAATAATGCCATTTACGAAGCATATTACCATGTGCCAATACTTTAAAAAGTTTTCATGGGTTATAATGTCACAATTTCAATAGTACTTTTAATGCCATTATAAATAAGTTCAGTTGTTTATATATAAATGCCTTTATGCATTACTCGGTATAGTTTAGAAAATACTATCGTTTATATATAAGAGTGGGTAATTTAAAATGAACATCATGAACCTAACCACTAAAATGGATAACTCAAGTTCTACGATGTAGAAAAAAATACAACTTATATATGGATATGTTTACATTATACTTTCAAAACCAAAGTTACAATTGTATAAACATTTCAATCACGTACATAAAAAATTATTTGCTCGTTTAAGAGACCTGAAAAGCAAATTTTCAATCCAGATTTAGCGAGGAATAGGAAAAAATCTTGAAATCGATAGTTTATACAGAAATTTCAGAGGAGGAAATGGATTTTGAGAAGATAAAAAGTTCATATGATTTCACGTGTGGCTAAAGTCTAATGGTGGTGCAATTTTAAGGAAAATGAGAATATTCTAGAATGCAATCTACGGGAATTACATTCTAACATCTACGTTTACATATTGAATTAGAAGCCCTTGACCCCTTATATTACAAAGTTGAATATTTTATAGTCCTTCCCAAATTAGCTCAATTACCAACCACAAAACTGGTTTTTACCTGTTCTCGATTCCTTGGCTCAACGTACAGTCGAAGTCGGAAAGAGCACTCTTCGCGACTGAACTCGATTTAGCAACCTCTTGGTTAATATTCAAGCTTTTTTCTCACTTAACCACTGATTCACAGCAAACGGGACCTTAGCTTCATTCTTATATTTGTCAATTTTAAATTCGCGTTTCTTAAACCGGAGGTTTACAAGAAAATTAATTAAAAAGGTTGATTTTGGGCTCCGGCGTTTC
Organism: Dysdera silvatica; assembly: GCA_006491805.2. Lineage (NCBI taxonomy): Eukaryota > Metazoa > Arthropoda > Arachnida > Araneae > Dysderidae > Dysdera > Dysdera silvatica. The sequence goes on from QLNU02015270.1 coordinate 126,762,940, forward strand.
TGTTGCTACGGCAAGACGTGGATGTCAACACTTCATCTCCTTAATTATCTAGGCCCGAATTGAGGTTGCGATGTTCCCTGGGCATAGTAAGTTTTTTTGGCGCTACCCCCCCTCCCGACGCACTATATATATCTGCCCTTCCCCAATAAAAGAAAAGATCTGTAAGATGTGTAAAAGATACTGGGAATGTTCTGCTAAAAAGAAAAAAATAGAATACCATTGATCCGCCTCTCAAATACTATAGAAAATAGGAGAGTACGTGGGAAGGGAAGAATTATGATTAAAGTATGTGGATTTTTATGACATAAAATAAATAAATTTTCTTATAATGTTTTTGTGGGGCTGTTTCGTCGCATTTTTTTTAAATTGAGACAAAAGGGGGCGTTTTCTCGGGGAGGGCAGATTGGTGGAATACTATTGTAGTTAGAGATTACTAGAAAAGAAAAAGAAAGGAGAAAAGTTCACCTCCTTTTAAAAGTTTGCGCCTTTGAAAATAGAAAATTAGAGTCCGGGACACATGGTGAAAGTTCCCATTTATAAGTCCGGGATTTCAATCCCCCCTCCCCGGACCTTCGCTTCAAAAAGCGCTTGTTCAAAATTGGCGATCTAAATCTGGCGGTTACAGAACTGAGAAATTGCACACCACTGAGTATACTTAATTTTGTAGTGCGTAAATGTTTTCATAATTTTTAGTATCACAAATAATGTGCAACGTGCTGTATACTACAAATTCTTTATCTGATATAAAATGAAATTTACACCAGAGTTTTGGTGTAAAACCAAATTAATTGAAATCGTTCAACAAACTGTAAAGCTGTTGAACAATTAAATGAAGTCAACAACTGTGATTGCAATAGTGCAAAGAAACGTGCCATTGAAAGGGTGCAGCAAGGCGTCTCCTAAGGCGTTTTAGTTCCACTACGTCTTACGCATTGCATATACGCCCTATCTAGTTATTCCTTTGTCCTCTTTCTATCATTTGAATAGATAATTCAAATGATAAAAGAGACTACGAGTGGCAGCAAAAAACTAAGGTCTTTATACGAAAGGCTTTGAATTGATCCCTGGATAAGGAGAAGGTCAAATCCAATCACGAACACCAAGATTTTCTGATGATTTCAGTCGTTTGTTCGCTCAACCAACGCACGTTAACGCTTAAAACGATGTCCCAACTTTCTTTGCTATCTTATCGCCTTAAATTATCTAATGGTAAACGTGTTCATTATATTTTATATTGAGCTTACAAAATGAAAAAAAAGTTACAAAATTTTTTGAATGAACCAATGACACAAATTTCGTTAAAACAAATTAAAGCTTGCTTGGTTCTTATCAGAGCCAACGATTAAAATTCTTCGACTTTAATTTTTCTGCTTCGTAGCTATGCATCCGGCAACAAAGAATTTTCAAAATTTGTCGTGGTGGAGGGGAGGGCTCAAGCACATAATATATACATTTATACATTACAATATACATAAAATTGCAATTTTCACATATTATTTTAAATTATTGAGGGCGATATAATAATAACCGGATTTTATTATATTGAGGCAATATAATAAAATCCGGTTAAATTTGGGAGGCAATGGCCCCCGGCCCTAGCCTGGAACCGCCACTGGGTATAAAGGAAGTCACTTTTTTCCTTCTATATTCAAAGCTCTAGTTGGAGCTAATAACGAGTGTGTGTCAAAAATCATTAGTCAAAGGAAGTTTCATTAAAAATCATAGCATGATTCGATAATTGACAATTAAATATTTATTCTTTAAATAGAGAAAATGCATATTATGTAAAAAAAAACTAATGTAAATGTAATTCTCTTTGAGTCTAAGAGGAAATGTAAGAAACCGTGCCTCAGACGGGACACGAATCAGCGTGCTTTTGGATTTCCATCCAAAAATTCTGACCACTGAGCTACCGTTACAGGCCACTTATGTTACTCCTCTCGAATTTTCATTTATTAGACAAGAGCTCTCTTCAATTTATAAAACTTGTGGAGGAATTAATCACGTGAGTTCATTTTTGTCAAATTCTCGGTTTCTTGATTCACACTCTGGAATCAAGGCCATGCCGAGTGTGAGGCAAACGAGGCATTTACCTTATGTTAGAAACGCAAAACGGCACCAAATGTGGTAACATGAGAATGCATTGTAGTTCTAGGAAGACATTTATATATTTAGAATTTTAAAATAGAAAATGTTGAAAAGTAATATTTTTTTGTGGTAGAAGAGTGGCGGGGGCATTTTACATCTTTATTTCGAGTAGAACATTTTTCCGGCAAGGCTCCGTCTAGATAGAACCTATATTGGGCTCGGAATAATCTAATAAAAAATGAGTGACTGTGACGTATACAACTAAAAGTTTTCAAATATGGTCACGCATGGTTGGCCTCAATAGATCAAAACATCATAACGAAAACCCAAAAGACCGCAGGTTAAATTTCAGTCTGAAGCTAGTCAATTACTTTTCTTCTCAAACTCCTATGAGAAAAACAAAATAGATTTTAGATTACCGTAAATAAATATCGCATAATAATAATGATCTTGGATAATTATATTAGGATTATAATTAAGAATTCTAAAAAGAATTAATACAAAAATAAGGGGAAAAACCAACGTAGAATTGTATTATTCATTGATCTACAGTCGTCTGACCTATTGTAATTGCGTATGGGGGAACTTAGGCTCGGTACATAAAAATGTGTTGAAAAATATTCAAAACAAAATAATAAAAAAATTTTTTTGATAAAAGACTAAACTGGAAAAACTTATTTTTCAAGAAGAAAGGGAAAAATTGCGAAAAGCAATTTTGGCGACATTTGGCAACATTTGGCTGTAATTGGCGACATTTGGCGGCAAGCATTAATCGCCAAATACACCAAAGGAAAGCAAAAAAAATCATCGCAATGAATATTAACACTTTGGAATGATTACCTTGAAATTAATTAAAAGTGATAAAAGACTAAACTGGAAAAACTTATTTTTCAAGTACAATATATTACCAAAAAATGGGTCTTGGTGACAATCACATTGAACTTATAAGAATAAAATTAAATGGAAAAGATAGAAATACACGTCATAAATACAATGATATATTACTCCCAAAAATAAGGACCGAAGTAGGAAGGAATAATGTAAATTAAAAAGGTGCAAAACTTTGGAATGAACTACCAGAGGAATTCAAAAAATTGAAAAGTAAAGAAACATTTAAAAAAGTCTAAGAAAATATTGGATATAAGGTAATGGAAACTAAAAAAAATGGAAAAAACATAAGGAAAGGATGAGTGATTCACAATTAGTTGCGTATCATCTTTGGAATCAGATTGTAATCTTATGGTCCCAGGTATGTTATATTCTTGCTGATATTTTCTTGAGACCTTTCATTGTAGAGTCTAATATGATGTACTTTTAGTATATATTGTCTGTATTATCGCTGTAGTTACACAGTATATTGTTATTATGACTTTACAAATGAAGAATAAATAAAGCAGTGATAAAAGGGAAAGTAAAAGGAGGAGAGATTTTATCCAGTGGGCATCATAGTTTTTCTTTAAAAAACACGCAATTTCTAATTGTTCCTGAGGGCATACATATCAGAATATATTTCATAGTTCCTTTTTAAACAATTACATTTTGCGGAGAAAACCCCAGCGAACCCAGTTACCATTGTTTGAGTTCAGTTGAAGCTTTAATTAGTTTTTTTGAGTCTTTTTAACTAGTTTGCATGTAAGAATTTGGAAAATATTTTTATCCTCAAACGAAGCCATAAATCGACATAAAAAATTCTTAAAAGCTAAGGAAATTAAAACAAATGTGAAGCGCATTACAAAATTTGTAAAACAATCTGAAATTGAATGAGAAAAAGCACGGCAACCGAAATGTGAAATATTATTTATGTGATAAGAAATGACGAATCGATACGTGGAATATATTAAAAATATTTAAAACCGCGTTAAAACGTATCTACAATGATTTATTAACAAAAATCAAAGCGTTTCCAGCGAAAAAATCATTCGCCCCGCTTCGAGAATATTTCGGTCGAAAAATAGATTTTTTTAAAAAACCATCGCAATGGCAGCTCTGCAACTATGTGAATGGTAACACCACCCTTGATTGTTGACATTTTGGTATCGTGTATACCTGAAGAAGGGCGACTGATTTGCCCGAAACACGTTGATTTTTGTTAATAAATCATTGCAAATACTTTTTAACGTGGTTTTAAATATTTTAATGCTATTTATGTATTATATCACCCATTTACGGGAGAGCTTTGTAACAACAATTATCGTTTTCTGCTCCTCCATTTCTAACAAAATCATCAATAGTTCCTTTATATCAAATATGCAGATGTGATGTCCTAAATAGTATTAGCGTCATATGTGTCATTAAAAATTTTACATTGGTTGAATAAATTTACTTTCTCTCTCTCTCTCTTTCCCTCTCTTAGCACTTACATATCCAAGTAAAGCACTTTAAAAATACGAATGACGTATGTCAAATTTAAGGAAGTGACATGTCTTTTTTCAAGCTCTGTTTGGTTTTTTATTTCTCCTATGTAATGCTGGCGGTCTCTTTTAATGCATGCAAAGCATTTGCCATAAAACATGGCTCGTTGAGTGACTCACTTGAGTGACTTTTTGTTTATCTAGGAAATGAAACAAAATTGATTCGGCCGTATAATTATTGATTGTCTAATTTTGAATAATAATTATTTAAGCTTGTTTTGTGGTTGCTTGAGTTTATTCAACACTTATTTTATTTCGCTGAATGTGTATTTATTTGTACTGAAAATAATATTTACATATAGACAAACGGTATTTTAATAAGTATATCTGTTAAACTGCTTTTAAAAACTATCAAAATACAATCCCGTTTATCTTCTCACAGGCCTTTAATTTCCTAAAATCCTTATCATAGTTTACAAAGTGAAAACTTTAAATAGTATTATAATAAAATATATTCGCAGAAATTTTATAGCATTATCTTATAATTAATTCACGTGCAATATTACACATTAACCCATGCGCGTAGGTATCATAACACAGAGTAGCGTAGCTAGGGGGGAAAGCGAGGCGTCGCCCCGAGCGCCACAATTCGGGAGGGCGGCAATTAGCCTTTAAAAAACAAAATTTATTTGTTTTGTTTGTTGCCCCCCCTTGGGGAGCCGGCAATGACAGTCACTCGCCCCGGGCGGCAAAATATCTAGATAACACATCCCACCTACATTATTTTTCTCTATTATTTTTTTTAATTACATCTTATATCATTTAAATTTTTATATTCTTCTGTAGTCAAATCTTTCATCGTTTGCATATTGAATTACAGGTTCAAGTATATCCTTTAGGGGTTAAAACTTTCCTGAACCCACCTCCCACAGTCACACATATTTGCCTATTTTATTTTACTCATTGGCGCAGTATAGCCCAGATGCTCTTGCGCCATAAAAAAGCCAAACGAACTGAAACCATTTTTCTCAATACACAATATTTATTTCTTATCACAATTAAATAAAATTTGATTCTATCGTTTGAGCGGTGTAAGGGGTGCATGAGTTTTGATTTTGCTTTCATATAAGAAATACTACGCTTTCGTACTAATAAACCATAAAAATGAGTGTCGCGTTAATTGCAAATTTATACAAAAAACACTTTGAACTCCGATGATCATTTCCATTCCTTTCCACACATGATTTTCAGTCATGAACCTTACGTAACAGTTACGATTTTCACATTCATAATTAACATTTTTAATATTAAATGTAAATATGTCGAGCTGAAATTCATAATAAATGTCAGATGTAATTGCTTTGCGCTTAAAGCCCGGTTAAGGTATTTCCATACTCTGAGCAGAAAGATTATTTTCATGCCCTGTCTCAGGCTTTGGTTTCGTCCCATAAACTCGGTAAATATCCCTTGCTGAAGATTATAGAGCTCTGTAAAAAACAGCTCACTAGGGTGCCTGCCCAATTAACCTACATTTTAATCCGGCACCAGGGGCGTAGCTACGTATAACAAAAATAGGCAAAGACGGGGGCCCCCAATGAATTAGGCTCTTTATTCCATTTTGGGCCCTTTTTTTTTCAATAAAAGTAAGAAGTGCTCAAAATACCTTATTTCCTAAGGGTCCATAAAAATTAGCTACATTGCTATCCTGCACTACTTCTACTTACTCGTTTAACCGAATATAAACAATCGAAAACTCAATTTTATTTATTTCAAAAGTTCATTCACTTAGCGCTAAAATTTCACAATATAGGTACAGTGACGGATTTACGTATAAGTCAAGCAGGCCTGGGCTTATGGCCCCAGGATTTCAGGGACCTTGATGAGGTTTGATATTATTTAAGTTTAAAAGTTATTTTAATCTTCTTTGTTAACAAATATCAAAGTTTCCTTCTTGATGAAGCTGAATATTATAGATAAAAAACTTCAAAGAAAACTTCAATCTATTAATAAAGTACCGCGGAATCTAAATTCTTCAGAGACCAGGGACGGACTGTGTCCTCTCAAATGATGCATGCCTTGTATAACCCGGGCCAGCTAGCTTACCGTTAGGTGTGAAGCAATTTGATGGCTGGTCGGGAAAACCTGCTCCCAATCGGAGAAGACCCAATGAGCAACCCATAGACCTCCAGGCAGCACTTATTTATATATTAAAAAAACAAAAAAAACAACAGAGTTACACGCCAGGAGACGGTGAACAGATACTGACAAGAGTTAATTAGACAGTTCGTCGCAGATCTGGATGGCAACATAAATGCATTGATTCAGAAGAAAAGGAGAGCGGGGGTTATTGATGACATTGTTAAGCCACAGGGGCTTGTTGGTTTCGGATGGTCGAGTCAGGACGTATACCTGGGATTATCGAAGGGCGCGAGTCCTATCACCCATGAGGACGTATCGGCCCGGGGGCCGGTTGGCCGGCGGCCCAGTCCGCCCCTGTCAGGGACCCATTCTCTCCTTCTAACCTAGTGCCCATAAGATCCTTAATCCGGCACTTTATACATACTAAAACCTTTGCTCATCAGATGGTGAAAAAATACCAAATATATAGTTTACGTATGGCCCTAGCCTTGGGAAACCTGGAGGCAAAGCCTTATTGTATTAACGAAGATGTGGTGCAACTTGCTTGTACATTGTGTCCTTTCCTGCTTTTGATTACAAAACCTCAGTTTTTGTAATGAAGAAAAACATCTGCGATGATCGCACAACATGTAAGATGCCACCATTAGTGTTATCGTATGCATCTAACGGTATACAAAGCCCTGCCGGAAATTGTACAAGGGGATGCTGAGCTCCTGACCTGAATACGAAGCTGCACTGGCTTCCGCCTTTTCAAGTGAATCCACTTTCTTCAAATTCTACTTTCTTCGTTCCTGCACCCCGTGACCAAGAGTTCTACTTCTAGCTCCATGCAAGCGTGAATAAATGTTGTCTTTCCACTTTTTTTTCTATATATATACACGCATATTTTCCCTCTTTTTTTAACACCAGCGTCTTCCTGCCTTACTCTATCTGTCAATTAGTAACTACCCGGAAGCTGAGTCTTGACGTTTAATATCCAATAAATCAGAGGTGGATCCAGAAAGGGATTTGGGGGGGGTTCAAGCTTTTTGTAAAAATTCAGTCGTTATATGCGGTTGGTGAAGCTCGTTATAACCGATTTCCAGAACATTTTTATGGTTTGGGGGGAATTTCCCTTAATTCCCCCCGTGGGTCCGCCCCTGAATAAATTATATTCGACATAAGAGTTTAAATTAGATGTTAATTAACGCCCTTACACGGAAGTAGACGAAAAGAAGGACGTGTAAATATATTCTTATCCTCATTGTATTCAATTGTAATTACTCTGCTGCCGTATAAAGGTTTTCAGTCTGCCGTATATGATGCATATTCTGACTCGTAATATGCTGAACTCTTTTCCTTTTTTATTATTATCTCTTGTTTTGAGGGCGTTTCCACGACTCTCCCACCTGCAATAGTATTTTTGAAGCTTCGGGACCCTAGCATCAATTATGCCGGATCGTGAGATGATATTCCGAAATTTGTCATTTTAGGTTTCTAAGCATTTTGTCACGAATAAGTAATTTATGGTGGAGATGTTCTGAGAAGAATATGATCTTCGTGAATGTGTCGAAAAACTCACAATACCTAAACAACATCTGTGTGACAAATGTCAACAACATAGCCGCATATTTTTAAACGTAGAAATATTTATAAATAATCGGGAATTTTCAGATATCGAAATCTTTCAACGCGTTAATGAAAATCAGCGCAAATTAATGTTGTTGACCTGAGGAAATTACAACATGATACAATTTCATTAGTTCCGTGATAATTGATAATTGCTTTAAATGTGATACCTGACGACATAGCTCATCTTAAGCATAATTGTATTAATTATTAATACTTAAGTTAGTTTAATATATAAACTTTTTAAAAAAAAATGGGAAACGTGTTTATAAGTAAAATGTTAGGATTAGTATCTCTGTTCATATATTTAAAAAGAACAAAAATTATCGGACCGCGGTTTTATAAATGTTATGTACCATTAATCCAGAGTATTGTTTTTCAACCTTTGTGAGACCGCTGCCAGTAAATGCTTTTTTTTTTACAAGGCAAGGACCCGGTCCCAATAAATGTCCTTCTGAATACCTTTCCTTTTTTTTTTTAAAAAAAAAAGTTCATACATTAAACTAGCATAAGTGTGAATGATTAATTATGGCATAATCGTAAAGAGTATTAATGCACCCCTTCTATTAATGGACACTTTGTTGATACGCATCCTTGCTGACTGATCACTAGCATTTGCAACACAGATGCTAGTTCATCTGTTCTAAAAGCATAAGATGTGCCGCATATTATTATAATCGGCTTGCAAGCACTTTTTACGACGGGTCATAATGAGAGATACACCCTTTCTCTAACACTAAAAGATTTCTATGTCTGAAAATTCCCGATCGTTGATGAAGGTTCTCATATTTAAAAATACACGGCTTGGCCAATGGCGTTTTCTGAACAGATGTTATTTAGGCATTCTGGGTCTAATCTTTCCAACGCATTTGTCACTACCATTGTCCTCTATATTTATATATAGAGGGCAATGTAAAATGAAAATTTATATAAAATGAAAATTTATATATAGAGGACTATTTATATAGTTATCTATATTTCTTCTTCAAAAAATTTAAGAACTAAAATGGTAACTTCCAGGAGAATCTCTAGCGGCCGGTCTAATTGATACCAGGGCCCGGTACTGGACCGTGGCCCAGTGGTTGAGAAACACTAATCTGGAAGACACGCTATGTGGTTTAGGATTTTAGTTCTCCGCCATTAACTAATGTTTTTAAGAGCGTTTCCATGTGAAATATTTAATTTTTCTCTCGGAAAAAGCATAGGTTCTTGGCACAGTTCTTGTCCTTGCATCATTATATACAAATCTATAAGAATTTAATTATACTTTATATTATCTCTCTCTCTCTCTCTGTCAGGTTTCTAAATTGTGCGAGTGCTATAGGCACTATAAAAGATAAAAGGTGAAGTTATTTTTCGTTTTATTTTTTTCTATATTGTTCTAAATAAAAAGAGGAAGTATACTCAAACTAATCTAATCGTTATCATAGAGGGTTTGTTGTTCATTGATTTCTGAGATAAATCTTTCCATACTACACTGAGTCATTCAGAAAATATTATATCGTTTCCCATATTGCTCAAGAACTTCGTCCCGATATCTTAGAACATAATGATTACAAGCTCATTAGCAAACACATAAAAGTCAATGTGACTGATAAAAAAATAATTCCTGCCCAAACCATGATATAGCTCCTCTGTAAGTATCCCTTTGGAGAACGTTCAACTAGCTGCATCATATCCCTTCCTCTTTCTTACAACCTCTTATTACGACATGTAATACAGGCTATAGAGTGTACTTGGACTCATCCGTGAAAGATACTGAGCTCTACTCTTGTCTGCTCTACGTGGTATATTTTCTTGTCCAACTTAGTGGAGCTGCCCTGTTTAGACGAGTAGGTGGAACACAAACAATAAGTCTTCCGCCAAAAAGTCCTCCAACGTGAGGCTTTCTCCTCTTAGTAGAAGCAGACATTCATCTTCCTGCTGCTACAAAGCTGTCGACAACACACTGAGGTACAATTATTGTCCTTGTTCCGGATCAAAAGTCCCAAAAACGGTTTTCATGCAAGGACTTGTAGTCGGTGAATGTCTTGAAACTGTGAATTCATTGGAAATTAATTGCCAGTGGATGACACTGTGACTAATATTTAGGAATATTGACATTTATTTCAACCTGTGATAAGCTCGTTTTCATCCAATCAACTGCACACTATTTTGGAATCAAGGGCGCCGAGAGCCAACACGGATCCCCCAGGCTCCCTTCAATCGGCCCCATGACCCTTTCCCTGGGCAGTAGCATAGATATTTTTTTCAGGGTCGGGCCCCCCCCCACAGAATAGGTCCTTGCCAGCGCGGGTCCCAAGACCATCCGGACTAACCCCCATGGGCTGCAACCCTTGCTGCCCCCCTCCTCTCTCCTCAGCTCTGCTTAGAACATGGGGCAAACGATTTCTCTGAAACACCATTTACAATATTTCAGGCGTCAATTTTTTTGCTGAGGCTCTTACAAATCAATGCATTTATACAAGTGAAAGTTCTTGGAACCAATGCCGAATTAGGGTTGTTACGTGCCCTAGGCTGGAAGAATAGAATAGGCCTCTAAAAAATGTGTCTCTCGCGATATTTAGTCAATAAATTATGAGGATTTTTTTTAAGTTCATTATCTTCAGTATCTAGGTATATCAATAATGAAAAATTCTCTTGTAAATAAGCAAGATTAAAATGACGCTTGAATTTAAATTGAACTAGGTCCATTCAAGACCTATGGGAGGCCCCAAAATCTCTGGGTCCTGGGTCCAGGCCTACTTGGCCTATACATAATTCCGGCATTAGACAGAAAACCACTTCTCTAAATCAAAGTTTTTTTCCTTTTTAAAGAGTTAGTGATAACTTCCATTGTATAGTTGTTTTTCTTAATATATCTTTTCATCTTTCTTGTAAACTGCAGTTGATAACCTTATCCATGTTTTTTTTTTATAATGCTATAACGGAAAGAATATTCGTTTGTAACTTTTGGAGGAAAATGTATTTTAATATCGTTTTAATTCTTAGAAGATTCGTTTCAGCACAATTTCCTGTACTTCTAAATACGATAAATTTCGCACCATGTCTTGAGGTTCTAAGAGATGTGTAATGAAAATAAGAATGTAAACTTTAGTGTTTGTCGAAACTTTAACGTAGTCTAATATATTCTATCCACACTTTTAAATATGACTTGTTTCTTAACTGAACTTAACTGAACGATTCTATATTAACCATTTAGTGATGATTGTACAAATAATGGGAAAAAAATGGTGTAGCTCACAATTTTTTTTTCGTTTTCTTTATCTTCTTTCTTTGGTAAAAAGAATTTCCAATATTTTTTTCCATATACATTTACACATATATTTTTATATCATGAATTAAAACATATATACATTAAAGCACTTTAAAGAATTTTTCGGATATAACTTTCGTTTCTTCGTTATCTTCTTTTAAATATCTTTTTAATTTTTTCCAAAAATTAAAAAGATATTTAAAAAAAGATGTCCAAAGTTTTTCGTTGACTTTGACAATATGATACTGCCTATATCTTATATATAACATACTGAAAAAAGCAAAAACAGGGTGAAGTCATTTTATACAAAAAAAAATTGCTTGCTTAGTATCCATAGTTTAGGACACGTATATCTAAGTTCTCTGGTTTGGATCCAGTTTAAAGTGTAAATAGTTTAGTTTTAGACTTTTATAAGTTAATGTAAGGTGCTAGTCTGGACTGAAATCATTAGCTGTCCAAAAAACACGAATATTCTGATCATGGAAGTATCAGACATGCGGTCCCCATGGAAGTTAGTTGCGTAGTTGAGTTGTTTATTCTTTTCATTTCATGCTGCTGTGACTAGAATATAAAAATTCGTTTCACAGAAAAAAAAACCTTGAAACGAAATATAACACAACAATACGAGTCCGAGCAGTTCTACACATATATTCATTAACGTTTAGTGCGTGGGTTTAGATTTGTTGGGCTTTTTCTGGTTGTATTTGCACACAAACCGAAATTTTTTCCCTTTCCCTTTTTCATCTTTGCCAATGCCACTATGATCACAAGAAGAGGCGTAGCCAGGGGGCGGTTTTGGGGGTTGTAACCCCCATCGCAATGAAATGTTATGTTAACCCCTCTAATTAAGCCTATAACCCCCCCTTATGAACTTTCTGCCTACGCCACTGGCCACACACATAAGTAATGGTGACTACCGCAGTTTGATGAGTGGCATATTTCCATTCTGATATAATTTTGTACATACATATATGAATATACCCTGTAAACATGGGCGCCCAAACGAGTACTTCTAGGTGAGGTGAGAAAAATTATTACCTCCTTCTCAAAGCTGTCGAGAATTTTAGTGAATGTACAAGATACCAAAACGCTACAAAAATAATTGATACTGCTTGACAATTAGTAATGAGCTAAAAAGTACCTTATTTTAAAATGTGACTGTAAAACTTTTGAAAGTAAATGCATAGCATATTCGGGCAAATCAAATTTTTAAACAGCTAGTGGGTGGCTCGAACCCCACCTCCCACCCCTCTGCTCACCATGTGGATGCCCATGCCTGTAAATCTTCCTTATGAACTTTCTGCATTCGTCTATCACTATAATTGTACAAAACCGATCCACTGTTAAACAATAAAGTTCGTTGAAATAGAAGAATACCGAAAAAATGCCTAAAACATAAACTAAAATATAAAATGGGGTAAAAAATTTTATAGATCAATAAATTTTACTTAATAACTTGCCTAACTGCTTTTAAACGCCTATAAAGCTTTTAAGGGCTATGGTGTAAATGCAAGAATATAATGTGCGGAAACGTTTTACACATAGGCGTAAGCAGAAAGTTCATAAGGGGGTTATAGGCTCAATGGGGGTTACAGAGCTACAACTCACATATTCCTATGTTAAATATACAAAATTTCATTGCAATGGGGGGTTACAACTCCCCATCAACACTACCTATGCACACCAGTTGTTTTATATCAATATAAATATAACAATAACCTTAGTGGATAGTTAAGTTTCGCGATTTCTTCCTTTCTTTGACTTTAAAAATTTTTAAAAAAAAAACAAAAAAAAGATCTGTAAAACAACCTGTCAAATAAGGCTGAATCAACATGTGTTTTACAAAAGGCAAATCCAGAACTTTAAATTTCCAAGTTACCACTAGGTCATTCAAAGACAGGCATCAGAGAAAGTAATGGCGTTTATTTATAGTTCGTCTTTGTTTTCCTTTGTCTTCACAGCAAAGGAGAGAAGACGAAAAAGAAAAGGGAACAAGTACAAATCGGATCTGAAATAGGTCGGAAAAGGGGAAGTCTGTCTCGTCATTGTCAAAAAAAAAATAATAATATTGTTGTTTCCTCATGGCTAGACGCTAATTTTCCTCAAAACAACTTTTTCCCTCGCTTCCTCGCTTTCCAGATTCAAAAGAAAATTATCGCTTCCAAAAAAGCATTTCGTGCTCTGAGAAGCATCTGATGAGATTTTAAAATTACACGAAACGTTAACGGGCGTAAAATTTAATGATTTCTTTTGACGAATGGCCAGCAATGCATCGATGTTTCCAAGAACGAAAAATTTGCTTGTCACTGGAAACCCATTATAACTAAGGGAAATTCGCTGGGAACTGACGTATTGTCTTGTTAACTTCAATTCAGTATGAAGGCATTGCCCTCAAATAATCGTAGAATTATTTCTCAGGATATTATTACCCTTCACAGGGATAGCACAATTTCCAATAATAATAATAATAATACCTTTTTATTCCTTATTATTTTATACATCAGGATACTATAAAAGCGATTTAGTTAGAAAATGGAAAGAAAGCAGTAGCCTTGATAGTAATGGGGCTCCTTTTTTAATAGGAAGAGCAAGGGATTGCTCGTATTCTCCCAGATAGCAAAAATCGTTCTCTGGACGTCCTGAAGGTGTCCAGAACGTCCTCAGGACGTCCCAATGACCATCTTTGCTCTCTGTGAGAAGAATAAATGCAAATTTGAACCGCGCGTAAAAATCAGCCTTATTATGAAGAGTTTCGCACACACTGAGATAACGCATAACAAAGTTTATGAAAGTGATTCTCAATATGCGGTTCGCGGGCCAGATTCGACCTGCGAACAGTAAAAACTGGCCAGGCTATAAATATACGAAAATGAAAAAAAAAATTCTAGGGGAGCTAATTTTTTCTAGATGGGGCTAAAGCTCTTACCTCAATGTTGTTTCATTGAATAAAAAATTTCTAGGGGAGGATAAACACTCCGTATGTCTGTGTAGAGTAGTGGTTCGCAACCTTCTTCAAGCCGCTTTTATAGTAACCAAGTAGTCCCCCCTTTATTGTAACCAAAATATCTGTAAATACCCCTCTCTCTCTCTTCCGCCGCCACATTTGCATAATAAAAGCATTTTTAACAGAGTAAAGAAAACACATTAGATATAGAATTATATTAATTATATGTATTATATTAATTATATATATTATATTAATTGTATATTATGTTAATTATATATTATATTAATTGTACATTAGTTATATATATTATATTAATTGTACATTAGTTATATATTATATCAATTACATATTATATTAGTTGTATATTAATTGTATATTATATTAATTATATATTAATGCATATTATAGGTATAAAATCAAAAATCATTAGTAAAATATTGCAATGTAACCATGTGGAATATTAAAGTGTTGAAACCATTTGGTATGGAATTCCTTACAAAAGCTATTGCAACTAAGTTACGGCTACCCCCCAGAAACATGTTCGCTACCCCGATAACGGCCGCGACCCCCAGATTGGGAACCACTGGTATAGAGTGTAAGATAATTTTGTTTTCATATATTCTGTCCCTCCGACTGAAAAAAAAAGGATTCAAAGTGGCCCTTGATGAAAACTAATTGAGAACAACTGGTTTATGAGCACAGTCTTGACTCGAAGACGTCACAGGTGAAGGACAATTTAGACGTGGTGAGGCCAATGATTTGCACATGAAGCCACAAAAGCAGAACTTCTATGATTTTGTAAAAGATTAACGATAGAATATGTTTTTATCATACATCATATATTAGCATATAGCTTATTCGAAGATGAGGCCATTGTCTCTCGGGTCTCGGTATTGTAGTTGGTGATGACATTTCGGTTCATGCAAAATTGTCGCTGATTCAATTCCAGTTCTGGACAATGCCACATTTCTTCTTCACGACCTACCAAATCTTGCGATGGTGTCAGTGCCGGATTAAAGCTTTTATGGGCTGAAATCATATAATGTGCCCCAGAAAAATGTGGTTTTCGCAATATTCACTAACAATAATTTATTTATTCTTCTTTGGACAGTCGTTGTGACAACATGTGACTACATAAAGAAAGGTCCCAAGGAAATATCTACAACGAATATAACAAGTTCGAGGACCTCAGACTTATTAAAAATCACAAATCGCGCAAGCAATACATGCAGCCGCCAGGCTATTTAAACCTATTTTAATACCCCACACCCTTTTCCAATGCTCACGCATATGTAATGTACTTTTTATATGAGTTGTTTGTATAATTATTCTTATTTTATTAATTGTTTGGTGTTTCAATAATTATCCATAAATAAATCATTATTTATTTAATTTTTTTTTTAAATTCATTACCTTCAATATCTAGGTATATAAATAGTAAACATTTCCCGGACATTTGCAAATAAACGGCATTAAAATAACGCTTAGACTTAAATAACACCAGGCACTTTCAAATTTATAGTGGGGCTCTAAAACCACAGGAACCTAGGTCTCGGCCTACTTGGCCTATACGTAAATCCGGCCATGGATGATATGTCATATATAACTTCAGTTTGTACTTAAAAACGTAGGATGCCAAAGCATCTTCTATCATATAAATATCCTTAAATCACATTTATTTAAAAATGCATATTGAAAATACCCTTCCTGATTGAAAATTATGAATAAAAAATTAGTTTCAAAATAATTCTTCCCCGATATTTATTATCTATTCAGTATATAGATACTGATGACTAAATAAATGATATTCGTTATTAGCGTCTTTGTGCTATACATTTACGCTCTTTGAATTTCAATAAGAGGCCATCTTATTATAAATCTTGGTTTTATTCACAGTTACACCTGTCTATGACCATATATAACTATAATATGTTTATAATGATATTTCCACCCGGTTTTAACAGACATAAAGAATATCGACTTCAACCTTATCCATCAGCGTAGAGTTTTCAAAATTATTGGGGGGGGAGGGGGGCAAGCACATATTTTATACATTACAGTATATGTAAAATTGCAATTTATTTCAAATTATTGGGGGGCTTGAGCCCCACGGGCCCATATAACTCTACGCCTATCATCTTATCCTTAATGATACCTTTCCTCAGTACCTAAAATATCATTATACACCATAAGCTACGAATAAATTTCATTGAGGGGGAACAGGCCCAATGTGGTGTTTCAGAGCAATAACTCCAAATATTCATATATATATATGTACACAAAATTCCATTGTAGTGGTGGGTTACGACCCCCATCAACACCCCTATGTACGCCAGTGGTATAGACAGATTTCCCTATACCACGTACCACGAATTTTGGATTCGTAGTACATTTTTTATCATGTTGCAGAAGATTGTTTCCTAAACTATGTTATTCATTTTTTCACCCTTTATTCAAAGTATTTCGTATTTTTTTCTTAGTGTTTAATGGTTAGTTTCATATTCCTTAATAAATATTTGATTCCTTAATAAACCGCCCTGAGGCGGTCCAAGGGGGTAAACTTGCACCCCCTTGGCTTATGAAAAAAGGGGGAAAAGAGGACTGAATCCACAAGAAACTACAGTCCAACAACATTATTCAATTGGAATTTTTCCTGGGTGCACCCCATTGCATATAATTCTGGGACACCCATGAAAGTAGAGAATTGTTCTCATAATCTAAAGATTTAACTCTCCGCTGATTTCCTAGACAGGGGGATTAACGTCAAATTTTTAAATATCCGACACATTGAAACTTTAACTTGCACCATCAATGACGACATCCGAATCCTTCCACCATAGAATGCAGTTCCGAAACAAGAAATGTGGCACTCAAGAAAAAAAAGACGATGTTGACCTTCCAAAACAGAACGACGCTGAAGAAAGCCTTATATAAAAGCAAGGTAACACGGATGGTTATTCGTTGCATCTGATATTGTGAAAAGGCGCCTGTTTATTTATCTGTGGTCACAGGGTTAAATTGTCAAGTATACGATCTCAATTTTTCAGGGCATCATTTTTTTACCTTTGAACTTTTCCTGTATATACAGTTTTTGAACAAAATAAATTTAGTTGATATCAATGTGACACAAAGCAGAAGGCTTGAGAGATGAAGGCCTTGAAGCATCAAAGCAGCAGGCTTGGAAAATGATCATAATCACTTTCAATTTTGCCATTTTTCGAGTTAACAACTTATTCCCTGTGACCATAGATATAATAATGTTAATAATAATATTTATTTTGTGACAGGGTTTGCATATGATATTCAGTCTTGAAACTCAAATTATAATACAACAGAAAAATTTACGAAGTACAGAGAAGACAACACAAGTTACGCTTCCCCATGACGGGTCTCCTGTAAAAATCTTAAAGTTTAGCCAGCTGAGGACCTTATTAGTCCACTGGTAAGAAAACTCCGTTTAATAAATATACTATTAAATTTTTTTAAACAGTCTGATGTTATTAATATCTTTGAGATTATCATATAATTTATTTCACCGCTTTATACCTTTATATTTTCAATTCCATTTCTATACTTGTTAATATGTGGTTTCCTCACTATTTTTTTTCTTCTTCCCCCTAAATAATCAATAAATAGCAAGTTAGAGTAATATATCTTCATTTCCACGAAAAATCAATAATTGATAGCAAGCATATGGCAGGCCTGTAGTCAAGCCGGGACCAACAGAAGCGTGACATCAGTTGCCCCACCGAGCTATTTATATATATATATATAGAACACTCCCCAGATGCCCTGTGCCCCATAATGCCCTTTGCATTACCCCAGTTGCTCCTTCATCCTGGCTACAATCCTGGCATATAGTGTATGCTTCCTTCTAAATTTGAAGGCCCATGAAGTGCGTAATTTGGCTTTTCTTATTAACAAGCCTTCCTAAAATATAGGAGATTCCTATAACATTAGCATACGTACAAAAGTTGAAACGGGTTGCAAAATTAAAGTTGGGGTTTATCAGAAATACTGAAAAATCCAAAATGATACGTTAAAACCCCTCATTAGCGGACACTCACTTTACAGAAAAAAATTGTTCGTTAAAAAGGGGATGAAAGAAGGTATTATTGTGAGCAGGGGCGGACTGGACCGTCGGCCCATCGGCCCCCAGGCCGGTGCGCCATCATGAGACTCGGTCTTCTCAATGGGCGCATAACTTGGATTATCGGAGGGCGCGAGTCCTTGTCCATTCGGAAGCGCGAATACTACCGCCCATGAGGGCATACCGGCCCAGGACTGGCTGGCGGCCCAGTCCGCCCCTGCCTCATGGAGCAGCGCGCCCACGCCTCCAAATGGGCAAGCACTCGCGCC
Source organism: Dysdera silvatica (assembly GCA_006491805.2). Taxonomy (NCBI): domain Eukaryota; kingdom Metazoa; phylum Arthropoda; class Arachnida; order Araneae; family Dysderidae; genus Dysdera; species Dysdera silvatica. The sequence continues at coordinate 126,781,688 of QLNU02015270.1, forward strand.
CTTCGAAAGTTCAAAGTATGCGCCTTTGAGAGGACCCAGTCCGCCCCTGATTGTAAGGGAAGATTTTGCCCGGAAATTCTTACCAAATCTATCCGAGAGGTGATCGTTAAAAGGGATTTTACTGTATTTGAATAGGAAATTTGTAAGCCTCATTATAATAACTGTGCAAAAGAGAATATTTTCTTTAATGCTTCATCAACTGAGATTTATAAAGGAATAAGAAATCCGGTTTCCTTATTTCCTGGAAAATGGGATAGGGAATTCATTGATCTTTCCGGAAAATAAATATACAGTAAAACCCCTCTTAAGAACTATCCCTCATATACAGTAACCTCTGAAATATACCCAGATAGAAATTTCCCGGCAGGAAACTTCTTTCACAATGACACTCTTCTTTCACGGTCACCTCTTTTTTACGCACAAATTTCTATTAATTGTAATGAAGGGTTTTACTGAAGATGTCTTTTGAGCCATCTTTGAAACACTGAACCAGAAAGACAACTAACAGTTATTATTTATGCCCTCTCCTAGATTTGTAGCCAGGATGAAGGTGAAACAGGGGCATATAGGGCACAGTGCACGCAGGGACTCACAAGTGTAAAATAATTGCAGGAGCGGTAGACATTCTGTCGCAATAAACCCAAATAAATTTGACGCTCCTCTTCTTTTTTTCTTTTTTTTTAATTTAGTTTATTATAATTACAAATACTGTAATATTAACATGAACCACAGTTGGTATTTTAGATTTTACGAAGGGAGAATTGGGTGGGAGAGGAAGATTTTTACCTATGGCGCTCTTTTATTCAGGTCTCGTGGCTCTATTGGAAATTTCCTAATTGCCTATAAGGAAAATTTTAATGTTTGTACACACACACACACACACACACATATATATATATATATATATATATATATATATATATATATATATATATATATATATGGCCTGCAAAAGGGTTGCTGGTATCTAACTGGAAGGAGACCCACACGCTGAACGTATGTGACGATGTGTGGAACCGGCCGGGCCAGTAACCTAGTGTCCTACCCCGCCTTCAAGTGGTGCAGGCTGGGCTTTCTATCCAAGAGGCAAATTAATATTTGCTGCACGGATGGAAAGGCGGAAGGGGAGGGCTAATTCACCAACCCGTCTAGCCAGCGTGGTGAAATGATGGCTAATTCCTCCAATATGCTAATACACCAAAAACCATGGCCCCTAGTCTCCAGGTGCTGGAGTGCTCCTGATCAAGGCAGCGGTCAGCGTGGCATGAAAGCAGGGGGTGCTAAGAATCACTGGAATGGCCCAGGCTGCCGTTTGTTATTGACCTTGGCAACGTATAATGGACGATCCCTTGCTTCTGAAGCAAAACTTCAGGAATTGGAAGAAGAACTTGACAAGATCAAATGGGACATTGTAGGACTCAGTGAAGTTAGAAGAAAAGGTGAAGAGTTGGTGGAACTTAAAAGTGGACATTTGTTTTATTATAGAGGAACGGAAACTGGAAGAACAAGTGGTGTTGGCTTCTTAATCAACAAAAGAATTAAAGACTACCTTCTTGAAGTCGAAAGCACGTCAGATCGAGCAGCGAGGCTCGTTGTTCAACTAACCCAGCGATACCAACTTCAAATAGTACAGGTATATGCACCAACATCAAGCCATACCGACGAAGAGGTTGAAGAATTTTATGAAGAAATCAAAGAGTTACACACCAAAGGGAAACAACATATCAAGCTCATCATGGGGGATTTCAATGCAAGAATTGGACAACAGGAACAAGGAGAGACATCGGTTGGTAAATACGGATATGGGGAAAGGAATGAACGTGGCGATCAACTCATCGAATTTGCAGAAGCTGAAAATCTTAGCATCATGAATTCATTTTTTAAGAAGAAACCGCAAAGAAAATGGACATGGAAACACCCAAATGGGGGAACTAGTGAAATTGACTATATCCTGGCAAACAAGAAATCAATTATTGAAGATTGCAGTGTACTGAACAGATTTAATACTGGAAGTGATCATCGAATGGTGAGATGTAAAGTGCACTTAAATACTAAATTAGAACGACAGAAGCTCATTAGGAAACAAGTAAGTAAGAGGGTGGATTTAAAGAAATTAAAAGAAAATACCGAGGCATTCAAGTTGGAATTAAAAAATCGCTTTTCTGCACTGGAAGGACTTATTGATGAAAGTGATATCTCAGAAGCAAATGAAAACATTGTTAAGACAATAGTTGAAACTGCTGGGGAAATTGGTGGTGTAACCTGTAAAAAGCACAATAGCAAATTATCTGAGAAGACGAAACAGCTCATGAAAAGGCGAAGAGATATGAAGGTGGACAATCAAAATACCAGTTCCAGGATTGAGTACATAGAACTTTGTAAAACTCTGCGCAAAAGCATGAAAGAAGACATAAGAAAATTCAACTGTGAGCTAGTAAGGAAAGCCATTGAAAATAACAAGAGCCTTAGGGTTGTTAAAGGAAGTTTATCTGTTGGGAAGAAACACATCATTGCATTAAAAGGAGAGGATGGCACCGTAACAAGAAATAGGGAAGAAATACTTAGAAGAGTTGAAGAATTCTACAAAAATCTATACGAAAGTAACAGTGGATTAAACGAAGACATTGAAATAGTCGAAGGAACAGCTCCTAAAATCTTAAAAGAAGAAGTTTCATTTGCAATAAAAAGTATGAAGAAAGGAAGAGCCCCTGGTGATGATGGTATTACATTAGATATCCTAAAAGAAGCTGGAGAATATGTAGAAGACATACTTGCAAAATTCTTTACCAAATGTCTTAACAGCGGTAACATACCAAACCAATGGGATTCTGCAACAGTAATTCTTTTGCATAAAAAAGGTGATAAAGAGGATTTGAAAAATTACCGACCAATTAGCTTGTTACCTGCTATTTATAAAATCTTCACAAAAGTGCTAACACATCGCCTGCAGAAAAAATTAGATGCAGCTCAACCAAGAGAACAAGCTGGATTTCGAAGTGGATTCAGTACAGTGGACCATATTCAAGTATTAAGAGAATTAATTGAAAGAACACATGAATATGAACTTCCATTGTGTGTGGCATTTATTGACTATGAGAAGGCCTTTGACTCTATTAAAACATCAGCAGTCATCAACTCTTTAAGATCAACAGACATTGAGGATGTGTACATTGACATGGTGAAACGTGTGTATAAAAATGCAAGTGCAAAATTTCGGTTACATAAAGATACCAAAACTATCAAAATTGGTAAAGGTGTGAGGCAGGGAGATACCATTTCTCCAAAACTTTTTACTTCAGCTTTACAGATGATTTTTCAGCAGATAAATTGGAATAACAAGGGAATAAAAATAAATGGTGAATATTTAAATCATTTGCGGTTTGCTGATGACATTGTTATTTTTTCAACGAACCCATTAGAACTCCAAGACATGGTACAGGAGCTCTCAACTAGAAGTAAAGAAGTTGGACTCAAGATGAACCTACAAAAAACTAAGATCATGTTCAATAATTTCGTAGAGGAAACAAAAATACAAGTTGACAACATTGAGCTAGAAATTGCTGATTCATATATTTACCTTGGCCAGCTGATTTCAATGGATGGCAACATTATGAAAGAACTCAACAGACGTATTAAACTTGGCTGGAGTGCATTTGGAAGAAACAGTTTTATCCTGAAGGGGAAATTGCCTTTGTGTCTAAAAAGAAAGGTCTTCAACCAGTGTGTATTGCCAGTCCTCTCTTATGGATCAGAGACATGGAGTCTAACAGTTGGAGCAATACGAAAGTTACAGACAACGCAAAGGAGCATGGAGAGGTGCATGCTTGGAATAACTAGGAGAGATCGAAAAAGAAACACTTGGGTGAGAGAGCAAACTAGAGTAGAGGACATCATTGTTAAAGTAAAAGGGCTGAAATGGCGATGGGCTGGGCATATTGCAAGAAGAACTGATCAACGATGGACAACAGAAATTCTGAACTGGATTCCAAGAGACCACCGAAGACCTAGAAAACGTCCTCAAACTAGATGGGTGGATGAAATAAGAAAACAGGTTGGGGTGACGTGGAAGCGAATTGCTCAGGATAGACTTGTGTGGAAAGCATTTGGAGAGACCTTCATCCAGCAGTGGATAGATAATGGTTGAATATGATGATGATGATGATGATGATGATATATCAATGAGGCAACTGAGGCCATGCCCCTTCTGGCCCCGGCTTACCCACAGGCCTGTCCTCTTCCCTTTACGGGCCTCTTAAAAACTTATAAGCACTTTTGTTCAGTTCATTAAGTAAACTCGTACACAGCAAATTAAAAAACCTAATAATAATTGCAGACGCGCGTTATCGTACTGAAATGAGGCGTTGTCTACATCAGTTATGAAAAGGAATGCTTCAGATTCTGAGATGGCCATAGGCGTACGCACAAAGTTCGTAAGTGGGAGTTACAGGCTCAGTGGGGTGTTACAGAGCTGCAACTCACACATTCCTATGTTAAATATACAAAATTTCATCGCAATGGGAGGGAGTTACAACCCCCATCAACACCTCCCGAGTACGCCAATGGAGATGGCACATGCTGGCGAGTTGTTAAATTGCCTTCAATGCATACCAGACTGGACCGGCTATCACAACCGATCGATGCCTAAACCATCCTGTATGACATTTGACACAGTTGGCAGGATGGTCCCATTCACCACATCGCTTCCATGTACGTATTGTTCTGGTGTTAGAGTCTAAACAAATGCAATATTCATCATTGAAGACAATTTGACGCTATTCTGAATTTCTGATACTCAGGAATGGCATCAGTCCAAACGCAATCGACGATGGGTCGAGGTCGATGGTAAGTAGTGCAATGGCCGACGCGCGTCAAACCTACTTCATCAAGGAAACTGGAAATCATTTATCGGATGATGGGGTTGACTGACATCACCGCTTGTCTGACGGCTGAAGAAGTAGCTAGTAGTAGTAGTAGTAGATTGGGAGGCGGGGGAATTGGGAAGGGTGGCCGCCGGAGGCGGCACTGTAATCCCAGACAGGACGCTCAAACAGCGTAACAAACCTCCAAGGCGAGTTGAGGGGAAGTTAAGAAGTAACTATATGAGCAACTAGAACATGTCGAAGAATGAGACGATCACCACGTTAACCAGGTATCCACCGCGCTCCAGTTTCAACTTCTCACAACCATATTTCTATATATCGTTGGACCATACTCTTATCCCGGCGGACATATGCATATACGCATACCTCAGGCTGACCATTCAACCTCGTGAAGGCCGATTATCTGTCCTTTGTGAAAATATGTTAACTGGTATATTCTTCACCAACATCGATTCTAGGCATTATGAATAAATTAATGAGTAAATAATTGAGTTGTCCTTTAGGAACACGTTTTTATTACATGCCTACGGTATTACTACCCTTCTCAAGGTTTTCCACAATTGCCAAATGGTCAAAACATGAAACCACCGGGACATGTTTTTGCGGTTTTCCACAGGGAATTCAGACACTCATGTATAAATTAAACAACAATATCAATCAACGTTTATTGGCGTAGTGATACCAACTCCGATGGTATGGCGTGATTAGATGGTGAAACGTTCGAAAGAAAATAAATATTTCTGCCTTCGGTGGGACCACCGAACGCAGAAACTTCCCTAAACTGCAATGGACTAACCCGTCTGCTAACGGTATCAGGCGTCAGGTCTGAGCTACCGCACAATATTAAACTTGGCTGCAGTGCATTCGAAAGAAACAGTTTTATCCTGGAGGGAAAAATTGTCTTTATATCTGAAAAGAAAGGTTTTCAACCAGTGCAAAACTGTAGCCAGGATTTAATTTCAAGGGGGGGTTCAAAAATTTTTACAGCAGGTATTGATACAGTCACATCATGAAAGGCTGTAGCCAGTTCTTATTAAAATTTAGTTTCGGGGGCCGGTCCCTAAGATTCCCCCCCCCTCCACCTCTAGATACGGGCATGAACCAGCATGCATTTCCAGTTCTCTCTTGTGGCTTAGAGACATGGAGTGTAACAAACATAGCAATACGGAATTACAGACAACGCAAAGAGCATAAAGAGGTGCATGCTGGGAATAACTAGGAGGGATCGAAAAAGAAACACTTGGTAGAGGACATCATTGTTAAAGTAAAAGTTCTGAAATGGCGATAGGCTGGACATATCGCAAGAAGAACTAATCAACAATGAACAATTGAAAATCTCAACTAGATTCCAAGGGACCACCTAATAGCTAGAAAACTTCCTGAAACTAGATGGTTGGATGAAAGAAGAAAACAGGTTGGGGTGACATGGAAGCAAATTGCTCAGGATAGACTTGTATGGAAAGCGTTTTAAGAGACCTTCGTCCAGCAATGGATAGATAATTGTTAAATATGATGGATGGATGGATGGATGGATAATGAGCCTGGATTTATCAAAGAAAATATAGTTTTTACTTGGTATAATATTAAATAAAATACATTTTAATCGTTTTTCGCAAACTTTTGCATATCCCAGATTCTACCATCGAAAAATGGCTAGATTTTTTAAGCGAAATATAAAACATTTTGAAAAGAAATAGAAGTTTAAGAATTAAAAAATAAATCAGTGATCAAGATTTTTTTTTTAACTGAGGTGAAAAAATAAGATCACCTTTTCATTAATTAAAACTGCAAGATTTTTGAGAACTCTCACCCCTTTCAGAATACATTATAAAGATTTTAAAAGAAACGCTTTTTTAAGTCAATGAATTACTACTATCATTTCCTTTATATTCATTTTTTAATATATTGTACTAAAATTGTAGTAGTAATATAATACGTTGTTCATTAAATTTGGAACAGATTCGAAGATTGATGTTATTGTATAATATTGCATGCACTCTTGCGTTATTCATACAGACTTTATTTTCAAAATTTAGAATTTTATATTCGAAAATGGATTTACAAGCATTTTTGTTGAGCCCAAGCTCCTCGTTATATACGGGCCTTGCTGTTGTGTATATTTATATATCATCATCATCATATTTATATTATTAAACTACTTTATTATATGCATCCACTGCTGGGTGAAATTTTCTCCAAGTAGTCTTCACATATATCTATCTATTCAGTTTGTTTTGTTTCCATAACGTGTGTATCTCTGTGTGCATGTGTACGTGCGCCTATTTTCTCCTTAGTACTAAAAGTTAAACGGCTTTTACTTGTTAAAAATACCATTACTGTGTTTATAAATAAATTTTTGCCAAAACGTTTACAAAAATAACAAACGCGTTATTTTGACGTGTCAGCTCTGAGTGTCGATGACGTCATTCATCTTCCTATATTAAAAAAAACAGTTTTGACGTGTACTAATGATGTTGAAATGGGCCCAAAATTGCGCTTCGCCCACATAAAGCCAACTTCCGTGTGACTCCACCAAAATTCAACTCAAAAACGTTTTGCAATTTAGAACCTTAAGAACGATTCGAAGCTGTATAAATGAAAACCAAGAGCCATGAAACGAAACAGAGGAAAGAATGTAAGAAACGTTAACGGCTATTGCAAGAGCGGACATAGGGGGAAGGTCACAGGGGTCATGACCCCCAAAATATATTTTTTCACTGTAAAAAATTCCAACTTTCATGATAAATGAAGGGTGTTATTCCAAGACCATGGCAAATTCTGTCCTTGATCCCCCCCAAAATGAAAGTCTGTGTCCGCCCTTCGGCAATTGTGTTACTAAATATCTAACTTTATTTTCACAACAGCGATATCTATTTTGAATTGGTGTAGTGATTTATAAAATGCTGAAAATCACTTTAAATCTGTATTCAAAAAAGCGCCTCACTGTACAGACCAGTAGCAAATTTCAAAACATGATGTTTCCATTGCGCCATTACATCAAATACATTACACATTAAATTAAATACAATGCACAATTATTGCATCTACATTAAATGTAGTTTAAAACTACATTTAATGTATGATGACGGATAAATCCATGAAAACTGAGACGCAAATTGCGTCTCAGTTACTCGAAGGTTAAATCCATAACTGCACTAAGCCATACCAGTTTCTAGTAACTTCGGATATTTTTATAAGCATAATAATAATTTTATGTGTGTCTGTCATTATCCTACTCCCTCGTATAATCTATGTGAAGTATATAATAAGATCAGATCTGATTATCCTTAGCAGCAGTAGAAAGACTTGTGTCAGGGAGGACCACCCTGCCTTAAGTTATGGTCAAATTAAGTTGTCTCTCCTGACACAAATGACGTATTGAGCAATCTTGAAATGCAAATCTAGAAGCAATCTTTTAACATCTTCTGTGTTTCCTGCATTTACTTTCTTTCCTGCTATATTCCCCTCGTTTCCTGTACTATTATTTCGTGTCGTGTTTCCTCTTTGTTTATTTTATTATATCCTCTCTTCGTTCAGGATGGTTGACAGCTGGCTTTGCATTTCTAGAACTTTTTCCTAGTGACATATGTAAACAGAAAATTCCGACAACTGCCTTCCTGATAACGTTCCACTGACTTGCTAACCATGCGCGATAACTTATCATCTATTTATTCCGCGTATCAGGATTCGATCACTCCCATTTTGAGAAATACAATTTCCTGCGGAAACTGTATCCCTCAAAGTGGGAATAATTGCATCCGCGTACACATAACCATACATGTTTTTGTAAACGGCATTTATGTTCCATTTTAATTTAATCTAAACAAAAAAAAAAAAAACAGAGCATAATTTCTACGTAAAATTAAAGGTCAAAGTGCAACTAGATAAATCAAAAGTACGCTTCGCTTCATGAAATATTTCTTCTTGCAAAATTTAAACGCTTTTAGAAAATAAGACTCTAAATTTAAACTCCAATGTGTGAAACCCAATCACTGACTTACCGATCTTTTTACTCGTTTATTGTTATGGTATTTATTTATGACTGGAGTATTGTTGATTATTTAAAATTATATTACGCTACATTGCAACAAAAAACATGTACATCGGACTTTGCACAAACCAATTTTAAACCCTCCTTTTTCTGAACACTATATTTTAAATTTAAGCTAAAAAATATATGTATGTTTTTAAATTTAAAACTGTTAAGTGATTCTTTAAAAAATCTTAAAAATAACATTGATATAT
>QLNU02015270.1:126796738-126819479 GCA_006491805.2 Dysdera silvatica
TGCTTGGGAGAAGCGTGCAAGTTATATATACTATAGCGAATTGATTTTCGAACTTCTTGCTCTCTCAATTGACTTCCTGCATCATCTGCATATGTTGGTATGTTGCACTCAGAAATCGGTATTTGATTTTCATTATATACAAAATAACAATTATCTCCTGCAATTCATTTGAAATGGATAATAAAAAATAACATGCAGGATAAGTTCTTTCAGGTGTAGTTAAAATGAAAAACTTAATTTAACTTAGAGAAATAGAATCATCCTTTTGACTTTGACCAAGATCTGTTGAAGATACTATTCTACATTCTTTTCAGGCAGGCTAATATATAGTGAACATGGTTATTATTCAGTGTTTAGAGTTTCTTACGGACTGTTTCAGTATTTTCTTGCACAATGATTTGTCTTTAGAATTGCCTTCATTTAGCTTTTTAGGAAGTCCTTGAGAAAGGTCAAACAAAATTTAACATAAATGGGGTCCTAAGCCCATTGTTGCCCACTCTGGGGCCTATGGGTTTGCAGGTTGTGTTCCCGCACAAAAGCACAGATAGAATCAGGAGGTATGCCATTTCCAAAAGAACTTCCTTTACATATATCTGTATATTAAAGAAATAGAAATTTCTTAAAATTAATTTCATTTCAAAATGCACAAATTCTGTTTTATGGAAGAGATTTTGGATCAATTAATGTAGACATGCAACCATGTTTCGGAAAGATGACATTAGTAGATCATTGCTGTAGCCATGGCAAATACAATATTTAGATAGCAACTAGTTAGCAAAGGTCAAAATGGAATCTGATTTCTCTAATCTTAATAGGGTTTGTAAGGGAAAAATCCCTGTGCTGTCCCGAAAGGCATTGAATTATTCAAAGCACCTGGCATTTCACTCCACTTCGGTATATATTATAGAAAGGGGAAAACGGATGCTGTTTGAAACGACTTTTGCTAGGCTGCTTTACTATTTTGAGGGCAATTTCTTTGAAAATGGTTTGCCTCTGCTTTGCAAAGCAATGTTTATCGCCTTTGTTTGCCTTCCTGTTTCCCTCCGATCCTCATCCTCCCTCCTATGCCCAGTATCTTTCCTATCTCCTAACTCTTGTATTTGGTTTTTGACCTCTTGCACCTTTATTGTCAATTTCTGCATGAGGGAAGTCAATAATCGATTATTTTCCTTTAATAAGGAAAGTTCCTACTCTTTTTCAGAAACTACCGGACACACTAGTATTGCCTTCTCTTCCTCAGCAAAATTTACTGCCTTCAATGCTTTCTCCTCCCATAAAATTAACTTTTTCACTTCCTCGTAAGGCCTGTGGTTCCTATCAATCAAACTTTTCTTTATACTCAAAGGCCTGATATTTTTCATCACTGCTGACTTTAAAATATCCCCGACTATTTCCCTCTTAACAGGTGAACTATCCAACTGCATGTGTTCGTGTACCAAGTTCTCCATCTTCGTTAAAAACTCGGCCACAGACATTGAAGGCAAACAGGGAAAAGTCGTCAATCTGAAAAGTTTAGTTGAAGATTCTACTACTTCCTCAAACCTATCCAACAAAATGAGCTTGATCTGCTCAAAAGCTACTTCCCCACTGTCTATGTTCCTCATGACTAATGCCGCCTCCCCCTTAAGCTTAGCCTTTAGGGCAAATAATGGGGTCTCTTTGACCCCAACCTAGATAGCTAGACACCTCTTCAAATTTTGAAAATTCCCTCACCGATACTTCAGCACTATTACCCGTGAAGCTAGGCACATGAAAATAGTCTAGAAGCTAGACAGATGAAAATAGTCTGTCACCCTAGCCATGTGAGGCGTAAAAGGTCCTTGTATAGCCGGAGCGAGAGAACTGGTTTCCTCAATACCCGGGGACACCCCCCACTATCTGTCCTCTGATCTTCCTCCATTATCAACAAAAATATAGGCCAGAAAGAAATTCCCTTTTCCTTTCACAATCTCTTATCCTCTATTTGTCACCTCATACATAAAATAATATCTGAGCACTACTTGAACACACATAATAGACCTAAAGCTGACCTTACCTAGTATTACACAATTACATATATATAAAAACAAAAAATTTACTCCTCGTTGTGTAACTATCAACAAGAACACAGGCTCTTATACAAATGATTTGAATTCATTCTAAACGGCCCATGATCAATTCAATTCTGCATACAAATAACATTTTACTGTTCAAAAGAATTTCAAAGACTACCAATATTAAACTAGAGGTTTACAAATGAAGGTTTGGCAATAGAACAATAGCTCCTTTGGGGCAATAATCAACTTACAATTATGTCCGTAGATTGATACTGCTAATGAGAGTTCTACAACAGTTCAAATAAAAAATCTTCAAAGACACTTACATTAACTGGTCATCTCATCAGTCCCCGAAGTTTAATGCCCCTCAAAAGGAGGTCCCATCTTCTTATCGATGGCCTTATGCCAGTAACAATCACAAGCTGCTTAGAAGGTCATCGACGCCATACTGAAGAAGTCGATTAACCCATCGGCGTCATCCATTCAAAGTATTACCCCGGTTTTACATCATGGAAGTCAGTCTATTTACTGCAAAGCTCTACTAATAGTGAGTTCTCTTCCTGTTGGTGGTCCCGTCTTACAAGGAACCATAACGATGAAGAGATGAACTATACAGCCACATCATGCGTGAATGCTTCACAGCCAGACATATTCCCTCTATCAGCACTAAAGAATTGCTTATCGTTGAACGAACTCAAGGATGCATGGAATTTATCAGTTTCGAGCAGCGAGTGTCCGCCTGAGTGATGTATAGATCCCTTTTATTTAATTGGCGAAAAGCAGGGGATGGATTCAACATAGTCTTTCAACACCTCCCCTGATGGCTCTATCTAGCTTTTCTCTCACAAAGGAAAACTCAAACTCCAGGCGTAGATTGACCCTGTTCCGTTTGACACAAGAAACTGCTAGAGACCTTTGTCTCCTCCATATTTATGCTTTCCCACCTCGTTCTCGAACTTTCCACCCCACCCCACCGATCAATTTTCATTGGTCAGTTCAACAAAGGAGAAAAGCATCTACTCAAAAATTCTTGAAGGATGTTCTCTGCCTGTGTTCTTTCTCTAAACACTGACCGCTATTTCTACATTACTAGTATACATATAAAATTACATCCAACCATGTGGTTACTCCCTCCAAACCCTATTAAGATCAGACAAATCACATTTCATTTTGACCTTTGCCAACTGGTTGCTATCGAAATATTTTATTTGCCATGGCTGCATGTCTACATTGATTGACCCAAAATGAAGTAGAGACATATCAGATGTTGACATTTCCTTCAACATTTTTGTCCATTTCTTATCACTAGATTCCAACAATGTAGCTTCTATACAATAATTTTTTTGCCACCCACGTTTACGTAGCTCAAACCAGAGCTTTTTTGTTTTTGGAGAAAAAGAGACGCCATCCGCGTCCTGTGAAGGGCAATAATATCTTTCAATGTAGCTTTTGATGGGGAAAATTGAAGCAATCCGCATTTCCTTATAACTTTTAAAACAGAACTGTTGTCTTTTCATTCGTGGTGAACTGTCACTCACTTTTTGCTCACTATTGGGTCATGGATTCCAAATCTTCCCTAAAAGAACTTGGCAATCAACGAAAACAAGTTATCTTCTAACAGATTCCAGACCATGGCGATGTCCCAGGAAACAAGGCAAATTTCCTTGAGATCCCATTTGGCATTGCATATGAATGTGGCATTAATTCTTTTATGTGAATTTTAGTTTTTTCAACGATTTTATGAATTTTAGATTTTTACCTATTACTTTTTATTATAATTGCTTTAATTAACTTTCATATTTAAATAACTTTAGTACTTCTTTCTCCAAAAAATCATGAGTGAAATTTGGGAGAAAAATGTATGTAAACTACTCATGTGCAAAACATTTTGTGTTTGGTATACCTTAATTTCGAGTGTTTAAGCTAAAATGCTAGAATCCCATTCATTCAGGAGAAAGAACATTAGTATAATAATGTAAGGGCAAAGGCACATCAAATGATCTATATGTTTTCTGTCGAATGTTCTGATCGAATGTTTTCTGTCTGAAAATTTAGAAAAACTATTTTTAAATGCTTCTGCATAATTTTATTTACCATTCGTAATTTTATGGAAAGCTACATAATTTCACCTTACTTCCTTTTCATGCTAACATATGGCAGTATAATTTTACATAACTTCCTTTAGCAGTAAAAGATATATGTTGTTACATTACCTAATGTTGGTAATGGCTTATTATGCATAATTTGTCAATTAAGCTTGTATCATAAGCATATGTGTAAACAAAAAACTACTATAGGATTTGCTACAGTCCACCGTTGGATTTGGAACATATGATCTGTAGATACAGAGTAATTCTACTGTATAATGCTTATTTAATAACGTAATTGTTATTGTTGTTGTTGTCGTCATAAATCACATCTGCTTGCTCTAGTTAGCATAAATTTCAAATTTTGGTTTGAATACATTTATTAGAACTCTCCTTAAAGCTTGCTAAATAAGAATACGTTAACTGTAATGTTATTTGGAAAGTGGCAGGTGCTTTTTACATCCTGGGACTGTAAACTAATAGTTCATTTGCGGAAAAATTCTATATTCTTAAATATGTTAATGAGTATACTATCCTCAAATTGTAAAAAACAGATTTTTCAGTACACACTGCGTAAAAATATAAACAGAGTTTAATTACTCAAAAAACTGTTTATATTTTTACAGAGTCTGTACTCGAAAATCTGTTTTTTATAATTTTAAAATGTGCTGTTAAAGTCTTTGTGAAACCATATACTATCACAAGTTCATAAATTCAAATTGTAGAAGTCGATGTTAACATGCTCTAAATTTTTTTTTAAATATTTTTTTTTTATTACAGGTGTGGGGTAATATATTCCTATCAATGGCTAGTCTAGTCATCGCCATGCAACTGAGATGTCTGTTCTATGAAATCCGGCATAGAATTAAAAAATATAGCAATTATCTTCGCATTGTCAAGTACATGGAATTTAAGTATGGCTTTCCTTAGACTCGTTATAATTGAAATTCTTTAATTATGTCTATTTTTGAATACTCAGTACATGTAATTCTAATTGAAGTTTGCACTTTTTTAATTCGCAAAATGTCTTCAATTTTCATAAAAATAGACCCTATACTGGTAACATGTTCACCTTGCATGCTATTAATCCTGGTTTGATTCCTAACGGTGACTTGAAAAAACAGTCTATTTAATCCAATGATTGGTTCCTTAGGAGGTTAATTTCTTGGGGAAAATGTAGGACCACTATCTTAATGTGTCGTAGGATTTTGCTTACCATGCTGTTAATCTGAGTTTCATTCCCATTGGTGGTATGGGATATATTGTCACATTATTGCTTGTGATTGGGTTCCCTTGTCAGTAGAGGTTTGGATTCCTTTGAAAAACTTTAGGTTCTGATGCAGCTTAACCTTTGCTGTTCTTGTGCCATAAAAACATTCATTGAAATGAATTGGAAGCTAGAGATTCTTTTTATAGGCTTTTCTTTCATAGAAAAGGAATTAAAAGCTAAAACTAACTTTGAGCCTGCATTCTATGTTAATGCAGGGAACTTGTCTTTAAATTCATAGTATGGTTTTTCTTACATCCAAGATTACTGAATTTTATTTGAAAAGGTGCAATAGTGATAAAGTTTTAACATACTTGTGTCAACCATGTAAAAAACCTGGATTTGAGTCCAAGTGGTTCTTTTTTAACTAATCCATGGTTGAGAGCTGGAATCCTGAGCTAATGAATATTCAAATCCCTCAGGGAAACTCCAGGCCATGGCCCAACATGACGTTGTCTGTCAGTGCATCTTCAAACAAAAATAAACAATTAAAGAAAAATATATGAAAAAAAATAGATTTTTGATAATTTGAATGAACATTGAGGTTAAGATAGTTGTGAGTGTGGAATTGACAAAATACTAAAACTTATAGTTGCAAATAATTAATTTGGAATGTATTCCTTTTATTTTAAACGTTTGTTGTTTTTGCTTCATCCGTGTAGCATTATGGTTTCATGTTAGGGTGTATTTAAGTACATTTTCTGAATCATGAATTATTTGATATCTTACTGTCATCATGTCCATTCTTCAGTTCTATGCCTAGAGTTCGACTCCAATGGTATCGCAGAACATGCCATTTTTTTCTGACCCTGCTGTAGCACAGTGTGGTAACGCATTTGCCTAGTGTGTCGTTAATTCGGATTTGACTCCCAACGGTGCAAAGAACGCTTATTCAGAGATCTCATGAAGATCGCACTGCTCACTGTAGTCCGGGGTTTGGTTCCCTAGGCCTTAAGAGGTTTGGATTCCTCGGAAAACAATGGATCCCGGCGCATCATGACCATTATAGTCCTTGAGCCATAATACCACAAACAAAAACCCATTTTTTTTTTTTCTACCCAGCACTTTAGTTCCCTAAGCAACAGAGGTTTAGAATCTTCGGGAAACTATAGGTCCTAGAAAGGTATAACCCTAGCTGCTCGAGGTGTGAAACACAAGCAAATAATACCTCAATTCTTACCTTATACATCATAAAAAGTGTTGTTCTTGCTAGACTCAGTATCAGACATGTTTCTCCCATAAACATCCATTGAAGGGAGAAAATTATTTAATGTGTGTCACAGAAACCAATCATTAAACGTGTTACATGTTTTTTTTTTCAATTATACGAATTTTAATCAATGGCACTCAATAGCTTTTAACCAAAATGATTTTAATTTTCGTGGCATTTAATGTGATAATTTTTGTCTCGTATCTTTTTTTAATCCCATTTGATTTTATGGCATCGTTTGCTTTTAGTCTTATTAATACACTTTTTACCATTGTATAAAATTTAATTTGATTTTAATTTAAACTGTATGTTTGGACTGGCCTTGTTTGGTGCATAAGGACCCTTGTTGTCCTTGTACCGTAAAAATTCACTCAACCAACTACCTTATATAGTAAAACCTCCTCAAGATGACCACTATAGGTTCCATAAAAATGTGGTAACTCAGAGAGGTGGTCACTTAATGGAGATCTATGTTGAGGAAAGGGCGGGGGTGCGAGGTATGAAATCGATAGGAAAACAATTGAAATTACGTAAGTGGCAAAATTTGTGCCACATTAGTATACAAAATATAGAATTGAAAAATACAGTTGGGCAATTTGAATTTTTAATTGCAAGATGTGGATTTTTTTTTTTTTTTTAATGAATAACAGGTTTGTTTGTTTTTTGTAAGTTTTCAATATTTTCCTGTGGCAATTTTTTTTTTTTTTAATATGAAATTCAGAAAATAATTGAAGTATTCTATAGACCTCAACAGGTACCAACGTTTCTATTGATATATTCACTTTTTAAATTTTTTCTTAGATGAGAGCCGAAAACTTTTCTTATGAAAGTGCCGATGTTCTTCATCAAATTAAGACTGGGAGTTTGAAAAAGAAACCTTTTAAAACATAAATTCAGTTCTGAATTAAAATTTTGTGTATAATAAAATCTTGTGAAAGGTTAAAAGTCACTGCTAAATTACTTATTCCATTTACAAAGTCAGTGGATAAATGGGAAGTGAAATTCCCTCCTTTCTCAATTCACCAAATGTGGTCGCTTCTAGAGGGAGAATGGTTTGTGGTGGAGTCTGTAAGTGGTGATAAATTTAACCCGAGTATATTTATTACTGGGGTGGTTTCTTAATGGAGGTGGACCTTCAGAGAGGGTTTATTGTATATTGTTGTGCCTGTGACATTTGAATGCAATTTTATATTTCTTGTGCATATTTAGTGTTTAGTATTTACACAATTACATTTTACAGCTATCCCATGGCTAGTTCCATTGAACTTGATAGCAACAACGATGACTGTGCCATTTGTTGGGACCATTTGGATACTGCCAGAAAACTCCCATGTGGTCATCTTTTCCACAAGTATGTTTTAAAAATTTTTTCATATAATAAATAAAGATCGGTATGAAAATTTAAGTACTTAGTGACTACCGTGAATGCCCATATGAGTACTTCTAGGGAGTGGCTGAGAAAAATCATTACCTCTGTCTCAAAGCTGTCAGACGTTTTAGTGAATGTACAAAATACTAAAATGCTACAAAAATAATTGATACTGTTTGACAATTAGTAATGAGCTAAAAAGTACCTTATTTTGAAGTATGACTAAAACTTTCGAAAGTAAATGTATAGCAATTTCGGGCAAATCAAATTTTTAAACTGCTAGGGGGCTCGAGCTCCCTCTGCCCCCCACATGATCACCCATGAAGAATACTCTGTAGCTTTATACAAATTTTCATATATATATTGTGTCAATAACTTTTGAACTAATCAAAAAATATAAACGTTTAATAATTACGCATATGGATAGAGGGAAATATAAATAACTTTTGTTTTAAAGCTCTTGTCTGCGATCCTGGTTAGAGCAAGATACTTCTTGTCCTACTTGCCGGAAATCTCTAAATGACAGTGTCGAGAAAAGTGTGAGTGATTACAGACAAAGAGATAGTGCATTGCCTGGCTTAAGTTTGCAAGACAATTTTGAAGAAAATTCAGGAAGCCAGACAACAAATCATTTTTTCCACTTCGATGGTAAATTATTTTAGATGATTTTTACGTGAACCGAATATTTTTTTTTTTTTTAATTTGTCATTATTTTATTAATTTTTGTGTTTCATTTCAGGATCTCGTTATATAAGTTGGTTGCCAAGTTTCTTTGTCGAAGTTAGCCACACTAGTGGGATAGCAGAGAGGCAAATGTCAACTATCCAAAGCTCTCAACTAGAGCATATGGTTTGTAAATTCATTTCTTTTCCAACAGTAATACTTTAAAAGCATGGCATAATAAAAAAAAATTAAAATATGGAGGGGGAAAATGCATGTGTAATGAGTACACTCTATTCACCCCTACAATGTATTACATTTCAAACCACTATCACATAGTAAAATCATTTTTTTCACCTGCGGATACGTGTAATGGGTTTTCTTAAGTAATCATGTATGTGGTTTATAAAAAAAATAGATTTTCTATTGCAGGCTGTGTGAAATTATAAACAGAGTGTAATTACTCAAAAAACTTGACGTTTCGGTTCGTCTTTTGCGAACCTTCTTGTGAAGTGATCTCAGTCAGTGATAGAAGTCAACTGATCATCAACTCTATAATTTCACACAGTCTGCACTTAAAAATCTGTTTTTTACAATTTTAGCATCCATTATGAAAGTCTTCGTGAAACCGTATATATATATATATATATTTTTTTGTGATTGCAATACTCTTGACGATATGCTATTGACCCATGTACATGAAGATACGTTTGTGTAGTTGTGTATACAAATGAAGAAAAGGTGAAGCATGCCGAATGCAAAAAATAAAAAGGAATAGAATGTCATAGTTCATTTATAATTTGGAGCCATTTTCTCCCAATAATCAGTCATGTATATATTGTATTGAACTCACATTCACAAATATATTGTCTATCCATTGGTCCATCTCCTATGATTAGGGCCCAAATGTTGATGATATTTGCGGGGGGGGGTTCTGTTTTTAAGGCATTTTAGTCATTTGCTAATTATTTCATAAAAATTACAAACAAGTTGTAATAACCAAAGCTAGGATTTCTAGACCAAAAAAAAAAAAAGCTCCAACAGCTTTCATTTTAGTCAACTACGTATAATAATCGCAGCCTTTTTAACGTTGCTTTTAGCGCCATTCTCAAATTTATTTTAACCTTATGCTAACTATTATTTCAACCTTGCCTTCACATTTCCCAAATGTTACCTTATATTAAGTATTTTATTGAATTAGGAGGTACTTGAAAAGGTTAATCATTCAACCACCTTTCAGCTATTTGAGAAATATTTTACTCTTCTGTGGTGGCCAAATGGAGTGGAACATAACGTCTTACCCTTTTTAACGGATGCTACACCAAATGTAGTAAAAGAGGGAAAAGCAATTGAATGTTTTTATCCAAAGCTAGTTTGTCTCTTGCCTTGAACACGCTGTAAATATTGTTTGCTGAGGAAATTCAGGCAAATTATCTGGATGTAGATAGACTTGTTTCTAATGCTAAAAATTTTCTTGAAATCTCTTTATCGTACAGAAGTCTTTAAAACGCAAGCTCGTAGTTTAACTTTGCTGCCAAATTCTTTGACAATGCATTAGGGAACATGGTTGGATGCTCAATGAATGTATATTTGTTACAGCGGAAATTTTGATGCTGTAAAGGCGACAGTAAATGAGTTTCAGCCGGAGTACGTAGCATCTCTTCAAATTGCGCGATGTCTGTTCTCTCAGGAAAAAATAGAAGGAAATTTGGCATACATAAGATCAAACTTCAGCATTTTGCAGTTCATTATTAAGGATTCAGAAGCACAGAATTGAACTCGTTGACTCAGTTGGTTGCATCGATAAAAAACGAAGTATTGAAAAAGACTAAGGGGAAGACTGGACACTCCATTGTTGCAAAATTAAACTATGTTTTAGAAAAAAAAACTCCGAGTTTCAGACTTTAAAAAAAAACAAAAAAAAAAACTGGTGTGCACAGGAGGAAACAAACTTAGGGCTAAAACTAGAGAATGAATTTGGTAATAATGCTAAAGTAACAGCCAAAAGATTGTTGCAAGTTTACCACTTCAAAGAATATCCATGTTATATAATAAAATTCGACTCCTACAGCAAAAGTTAGGGTTTTTGTAGAACTACAATCTTTTACTAGTCTATCTATTAACCACTTTTTCAAATCCATTTGTCTCCCATACCAGTGTACAGCTGCCAGGGCTCCCAGCCTACTTTTCACAATTATTTTAAAAAAATTGTGCAAACCATTGTATTAGGTCCTTATTGGTCCTTTTTTTTAAAAAAAAATGGTCCTTATTAGTTCTTTTTCATAAGAAGTGTTCCTTATTTTCCTAGTTTATTGTAGAAAATCGGCTGGGAGCCCTGACAGCTGTAGATATGTATATTGGTATGTGAGGCAAATGATTAGAAAAAGTGGCTAATAGATAGCAGAATAACAAAAGATTGTAGTTCTACAAAAATATTAACTTCTATTGTAAAAACCAAATTTTATTGTAACAACATGGATGTTCTTTGAAGTGGTAAACTTGCAGCGATCCTTTGACTGTTACTTTCAATAGTGCTAGCATTATTATCAATTTCATTCTCTAGGTTTCCAATGATTTATATATAAACTTCCCACATATATAAACGTCTCACAGCCTTCCACTGTCAAGAATACCGTTACTCATCAGGGTGCCATTTCTTAGCAACTTCGGTTGCGGTCACTCCGTAGGAGGGTAGCACAATGAGCTTCGCCGTAATACATAACTTCGGCTGTGATGCCCAAAGTTTAGAATCTTTGTTAAACTATAGGTCCAGCTTGCTAACCTATCTAGCCATCGTAATGAGCTTAAGACTGCTTCCTCTGTATTTCTTTCATCGCACTACATGTATGTGTGATAACAGAGAGACCTTCATCCTGCAATGGTTGGATTGAAAATGGTTGTTGATTATGATGATGATGATATATAAACTTTAAAAAAATTTTAAAAAAATGACAATACATATTAATGATTGGTGTATGGTAGGGTTTTTCAGACTTACTAGACTAATGGCTCCTAAATATGTGAAAATATACAAATAATATGGTTATAAAAATGTTCATGTAAACATGCTATACAACCAGAGTGCCATAACCCTTGCTCAAAGATATTTGAGCTGTAAAAACTGACACAAACTAGCATGTTATACAAAATGTTAGTCAATGTTACCATACCGTCAACCGAAACTGACGACACACAGTTTGAAAATCCCTGATAGTGCAAACTGTTACTGTGTTGCAAAAAATGAAAATCATTTTCCCCTTATTTACCTTGACTCTTTTTGCTTACTGAAATGCTAATTTTGTCTTTTATACACAGGCACATCAAGTGCAACAGATGTTTCCGCATATGCCTCTTAGTGTCATTCTTGATGACCTACGAACCTCAAAGTCTATTGAATCAACTGTTGAAAATATTGTAGAGGGAAAACTTGTTGCTCCTCCAGTAAGTTCTTAGTTTATATCATTTTTTAAGGTGTCTTAGCACTAATAAAAAAAAAAAAGTTTTAAACTTTATCTGCGTCCAAATGGTTTTAATAAATTTGCTTTGACCGCTGTAAGTAATGTCTCCTGACTTCACACAAGGGTGCTTTAAGTCATGTCTCTGAATAAATTTTCTGTGCATATTTGCAGGGTTTCCACTGTAATTAAATACATCATTTATTCTGGGAAATAAGTACAATGAGATTTGAAAAATTAAATTTTACGATTATGTTTCAATTTCCGTACAGCAGGAGTTGAGGTGGGGGGTGTCTTTGTCTCAGTGTTATCTATTCAATAAAAGTATCCTAGGTCTCCCAGTGGTTATAAATGCTTCCTCTCCAACTAGGCTTGATTTGACACCCAGTAAGTATTGTGCATAAGTATTTTGTGTTCAAAGGTCTGTCGCACTAGGCCATCACTTGCATTTTAAATAACCCTATATAATCTTGGGATGTAAAATATATAAATACTCGAATGCACACTGGTAATCCAATGATTACTATCATGGCCTACAATGGACCTGCATCAATTCTGGCACTCAGAAAGCTGGTTTTAAATTCCAGAAAACATGATCATATGTTAACCCTTAACAGGCTCCACTGCTTAGACATGTATTAATGCTATAGGAAAAAATAATAAATCTTGAGCATTAAGGGGTGATGTATCGTAGTTTAAAGATCATGTTAAGTCATCGGTCCCATTATAGATGACCCATCACAGTCTTGAAACATGGAAACGTATTGGGCTCCACAATTGTAATGCCTTCTCCTACATATCGTTGATCCAGATTTGACCTCCAACAATGCCAAAAAAATAACATTTCAGACTAAGTACTAGCTTTAGTTTAGGGGTTGGTTCCCATAAGCAAAGGAAATTCTGATTCCTCGGAAAAACATTGATCCACTGCCCTAAGGGGCTTAGTAATGCATTCATTTATCAACTATTATTAACCCAGGTGTGACTGTCAGTGGTGTTGTGAAATGTTTACCGTTTTTCTGCCCATCATGGTTTGGAGTTCGATTCTGTTGGCAGTAGAAGTTGGTCCATTGCCTGAAAAACTGTAGGTCCCTGCCCAGCTTAGCCTTTGTCACACTTGCGCCATAAAAAGACAATGAACGTATATTAAATTGGCCAGAGACTAATTTTTAGGACCCATGTTAATCCGATCTCGGCGACTATTAAACAAGTCTTTTTGAACGAGACACAATACTATATAACGTCTTTGGGTAAGTCACATGAAAGTTTTGTAAAGTTTAAGCCTTTTATCCACATATTTCTATTCCTGCTCATTAAAATAAGATTAGAAATGCTCTTTAACCCTCTTGAAACAATACCTAACTAACATTTATATGCAAATATTTTTAATACATTTACTTATATAAAGAGAATGCTTAACACGTTCGGTGCCAAAGCTGATATGGCGTGTCCATTCATGTACGCCAAGATCCTATCTGTGTTTTTGTGCTTAAATTTTCTACTTTACTGTTTAAGTCTACATTTTGAGACCTCTTTGCCTACATTTTGAGAAATAAATGATCCATTTCAGTATGCCAAGAGTATTATGTAGTCCCTTCTTGTACACCAAACACCTAAACACTGCGCGCATTTGCTACAGCAATACTCATACTCAGTGATTTTGGTAAGGTGATCAATAACGAGTTATCTCATAGTTTGCAGCGAACATGTTAAATTGTTGATTTAATAAAGATTTTGATGAGAATTTGACAACTAATGAGTCGTTTGTAATAAACGATTTCAAGTATTAAATAACTGATAAAATATAAGATATAATTTTTGGATGTTTATGTTCTTTAACTTGTTGCCTTGGTTTAAAAAGCAGTCACAGCACTGCCCCATTCTTTGCGAACTTGTTCGTAGTGAAATCCTTATATACTCTCGCAGAAGGGAGAATGCGTGTCTGCAGCTTAGTAGAGCTCTTAGAAATTGAGATGTGTGTTTAACCCCTATTAGCACGGAAAATCCTTTTCTTTGTGAATATTTAATCATCTTATACAACCACACATTATCAACTATGATAGGAGAATTACTGTAAGTGATAAAATATAATTTTAAATATTTGTCTAAATGTACAATTTTTATGAAAACATTTCTGTATTAATTATTTTTTTTATTATACACTATTTCCATGTTTTTAATTCGGTTTTAAATGACTGTCTTGTGTAACTTTCAGGGTAACAGGAATCAAAGTGATTCTAATATTCAGGTAGGTTTAGATTTCGTAAAAAATTACGAATCTAAATGTGGGAAACAAATGCACTTAATGAACCATGGTTAAATATTAATTTGTTTTAAAGGATTTATACATATTGGATATGTTGTATTATTTTAATTTTATTGTTAGAAGAGGAGGAAACACATTTTTTTAATTCTATTTTACTCCAGTATGCAAATCTATCATCAAAAATATTCCCACGTGCAAGCAGGTTTAAAAAGCTCACACCATGGCATTCAAGTACGCCTCAGATTTCACGAACTGAATATCTAGAAGTCTTTCAGAAGTACAATAGGACTCATTTATAATGAGCCTGTATATAGTGAGTTTCTGGATTTAACAGGGAAAATATGGATCTTGTTTGGTACAATGTTGCAGTGCAGTATATTTAATCACTTCTAGCATGCAAGACTTCTGTACTGCCCAGATTGAATGAGGAAAAACGACTAATTAGCTTGATGTAGAAAAGAATGCATTGGTTTGCTTTTCATATAAAAATTTTATTTCTTTTGTGTCATTAAGAACAGACAAAAAAAGATGTCCCATACCCAGAACATCTTGATTTTATGAACAATTAGTTCTACCTGTACACAAAAACATCGTTGACTAACTTCCCTTAGAGAATTGTAAGTACCCACATCCTAACATGTGTAGAAATGTATACAGCAGATTAAGGTTTTATACTTCAGTGTGCGTGTGTGCCTTTCTCAATGCTCATTCTTATGCACATTCAAATGGTTATGCCAACGGCAGATTTCTAAGCAGGCATACGAGATACATGCCTAAGGACAGCACTTGATGGGGAGGGCGGCAACTGAGAACGCAAAAATAAATTACCAGTTATGTGTATTCCATCCTTTCTTTGTAAGGGAGAAAGGGAGTGGTTATACAGTCAAATGCCTGGGGATCAGCACAATTTTTTAAATCTGTCGTTGAAGGTTATATCATACGTTCATTAAATTTGAAGCTGAATATAATTGTATGCATACTGCATGCACATGTTACCTATTCAGGGTTTATTTTCAAAGTTTGAAATTTTAAATTTCAAAGTAGATTTAATGAGGACCGGATATGGCAAGCGTTTTCATTGGTCCCAAGCTCCTTGTTGTATGACCCTGCGATGGCACAGTGTGGTAATGTGTTCACCTAGTGTGCTGTTAACCCGGGTTCGACTCCCATTTGTGCAACAAACACTTACTCAGAGATTTCATGAAGATTGCACTGCTCACTGTAGTCCAGGGTTTGGTTCCCTGTGCCTTAAGAGGTTTGGATTCCTTGGAAAACAGTAGGTCCCGTCACAGTATGACCACTGTAGTTCTTGAGCAGTAAAACTACAATCAGAATCCTTGTTATATGTGGGTCCTTCTGTACTATGATGACACAGAAGTATCTTGTTTTTTTTATAAATGTATTTACGTAAAATGCACATGTGAATCCCAAAAGGTGATATTAAAAACATAAAACAACTACTTGTGTTTATACTAAACTTTTACAAGTTTGGTGTATAGTTCACTTGATTATTACAAGAACCTGTATATTAATGTCCATAAAATAGGAAGCTCAAAAAACAGTTTACAGAGATGAAACAATGAGTGGATGGCCCTGATTCTTGCACTCCTATACGCATTAGTATCTATGACTGATATTTCCTATATATTTTTTTGTATACCTCATTCGAGCTTGAGCTCATTTTTTGAGGCTTGAGCCGGAAGATTTGTAATTTGAGCCCACTCGAGCCGAAAATACTTTATGGACATGTGAGCCCAAGCCTGAAGTTTCAAATAGAACTTTAGC
Organism: Dysdera silvatica; assembly: GCA_006491805.2. Lineage (NCBI taxonomy): Eukaryota > Metazoa > Arthropoda > Arachnida > Araneae > Dysderidae > Dysdera > Dysdera silvatica. The sequence goes on from QLNU02015270.1 coordinate 126,812,874, forward strand.
CCCTTGAAGTACAATTTAAATTTTAAAAAAATATTCTAAACTACACTATTTAATTTTCTTCGAATTTTTATATACAAGTATATCTACAATCCTTGAAAACAAATCACATAGCTGTGTTCCTGGGAGAATTTTGATATAGAAAAGTTAGGTTTCAGCTTCATTTGCATCCATCTAATGAGCCTGGGCCTGCCCGAAAACTCGTATGAAATATAGAGCCTGTTTCAGGCTCGGTCCATCTCACCACCCATGCGTAACACATTTGTCTATCATTCAGAAAGTCCAGGTTTGCTTCTGTAAGCAGTGGAGAATGGATGACTTAGCTATTTTAATGGGTAGGCCGACAGGGGTCCCAAGAGGTTTATTTTATTATGTGGATTACAATGTAAGTTTAAATCAGAAGTGGCATAATTCTTATATGTCCGTCGATTTTTCTGAGTATCTTCTTGGCCAAATAATAATGATATTTTATTAACATTAAACTCTTAACCTTAATAACTAAAATAATGAAGTTATAACAAAAACTATAACGAATTAATATTGATTGGCTAGTCCGGTGAACATTAACATTAAAATCAAGCACAGCTAAACTATGGCACCAGAACTAGACACAGCTAAACTATGGCACCAGAACTAGACGTAATCAGAAACTAACAGGTGGCAGAAGTAATCAGTGCTTTTTGCTCTACCTGTTAAAGCACTTCTCATGCGTTGTTTTTTGCAGCATCATAACGGGCATAGGCTATGCGACGTAGCTTCTTGTTATTCACTTGAGAATGACAGGTGCATAATTCAGTCACAGTTTTGTATTTTCTTTATTACAAAAACTTAAAAGTTAGTGTAAAAAGAGCCCCACAAAAGGTGATAGAACTCAGTGCCCCCTGAATGTGTAAAAATGTCTCTACAGAGATTTGAATTCGTAGGAAAACTGTAGGCCCTGGTGTAGCACGTTAACAGTCTTTGTGCCATCAAAAAACACAATAAATAACAAGTATGTTGATAGCTTTGCCTTTGTGATATTAAATTAGTGCAATATTTTATAATTGGTTTCTTGGATCTACCTACATCATAATCACATGTTATTCCTTTTAAAAGGCATCTGATTACAATCAGTCAGCTGCCTATTTAGGAGGCCAGAGGGAGAATATGATGTGCAGTGATCAGCTGAACTTCATTGAAGATGCAGTCCTTTCTCCTGATGTTTATACGGATGTTATTGACGATATAAGCAGGTACAGTCGATTCAGCTGTAGTACATCACAATCATGACTTCCTTTAGATTATAAGCTTGGGTCATAAAAATACAACTAATAACCTTTAGATAATAAAACTGCTGTGAATATAACTGTCATGTATCATCAGCCGTTTTACCAATCACCCGTGACAGGAATCACCAATCCTACACTTGTGTGTATGTGTTTATGAAAAGGAAGATTGATGCCTATTAACCACTTTCTACAATGCTCACAATGGCTTTTCAAGCCCTCATGGTGGATAATAACACAGATGGAAAAAGATTGTGAAAACAAGGGAAACTGCATTATATGTATATTTCATGTGTGCCCATAAAAGGTGACCTGAGCTTTCAATGTTGTAAAATAACTTTTTCACAAACACACGCAAAGTGAATTTGCTAGTCATGAACTTGCTAACAACAAAATAAGATACATATCTAGGTTCTTGAGCACTGAAAGGTTGGCAACTCCTGACCTATTGAATGAGTCTAATTAAACAAGCATATGCAAATCTTCACCCAGCTGATGTAAGTGTTAATTATGATAATTTCAATGCTTTAAATTTTGTAACTCATGAAAATTGCCAATATTTGTACGCTGTGCTAAAAAAATGGATGTGCAAAATGCTTAGTGTGCAAAGAAAAAAAAAAGTGATGTACTATCAATATTCGCATTAAGTTGAAATTAGTAAGTACATTTTACAAGCAGCAAAGCTATCTCATGGGGAAGAAAGGACAGTTAAAGCACTTGGCAAAAATAGGTATCTGTGAGCTCAAAATATATTAAATATAAAGAAATTTGTATGCTGTTTTGGGATTAATTTCAACAAAATGTAATTTAAGAAATAAATTTTTTTCACCAGACTAATATTAATTACATTGCTACTAAATTACAACGCAATAAATATTTTTCAGTGTCGTCGCAGCATTCCCCAAACATCAAATACATATAATAGACCCTGTAATGTTTATGTTTTCACCCACCTTGCCATTATTCTGGATACTACTCCCAATAGGGGAAAAAGAACGTTTACAGACGTAACTGCTCACGGTAGTCCAAAGTGTTAGTTTCCTAATCTGTAAGTGCAGGGTTTAAGCTGAATTTTTATTTAGCATTTTAGGCTGAAATGTAAAAACAATTTTTTGTAAATACCTTTGAGAGTTTTAAAAATTTTTACTTTAGGAGAATGCTGAACAAAAGAACATAATTAGAATTTAAAACTACAAATAACACTTTATAAACTTTATTAACACATTGTACAAAATTATATAATCAGTGATGTATTTGTATAATTCTCCTTGGTTTTACTAGATACCATAGTTTGTAGACATTTTCAAAATCAAACTGATTTCAATTCATCCATTCATGACATCGCAGAAAGTCTTCAAGGTTGTCAAATAGTGGCTGCCAACGTAAAATTGTGAACAATTTTAATTTTCAGGGCTTTCGCTTTTTAGCGAAAGTGGTATTTAAATTTTGCGGAAAATGCAATATCCTTTCGCAAAATGTGGGGGGAGGAAATTACATAGCTTAAAATTTGCATAAGAGATCTGGATTTCTCGTAAAAACTGTATATCCCAGTGCAGCATGACTCGCTGTCCGTGCACTGTCAAACTCATAAACATGTTACAATATTCATTTGTGTTCCAATATTACTAGTACAATAAACATACCGGATAATTCCTCATGAAAAACCAGCTAAAAAAAACTGCCTGGCAAATTTTCTGTGCGAGTGATCTTGAACACCCTTCATATTTCTCGATCGGTCTATCTAGAGGTGGCTTAGCTTCTTAGGAAAGCAAAAATTAAAAACAAATGCTATGCATGGAAAATTAGGGTGGGTGACTTAGCTTTCTCTTTTGAAAAAATGTAATCCTACCCTCCGACCCCCACCCACCCAGACCTTGAGGCTAGTTACGCTGATGTTTGTATATCAGTCCTATACTGGGTATTTTTACAACTGGGTGTACTTTCCAAAATATCAAGAGATTCTAATTTTACGTCCTGTATACTAAAAATGTGCGAATGAAGGTGGCCTTGCAGTGGCAATACGTTCGCTTAGCATGCAGTTATCCCGGGTTTGACTCCCAACTGTGCCCCAAAAAAAGCTTCCCATCTAACTGCTCCCCGTATTCCAGTTGTTGTTTCCCTAACTCTTAAGAGGTTCGTATTCCTCGGGAAAACTGTGGGTCTTCATGCAGCATGATCCTTACTGACCTTGCAGTGTATAACTCAAACAAACAAATGAAGGTTATAAGCTTGTGTGTTGTTACATATATTGTTTTTCAAATCATTTTATGAAATTAACCAATCATTGGAATGTGACTTAGAAAAACTGCAAAGTTTGAAAACCTTATACTAAATGTAACGTGAAAAATGTACTGTGCATGATATTGCAGTAAGATTTTCCTGCTAAATTTGGAGCATACACAAACAAGTTTTTTTCTCAAAAACTAGTCGAAAACTTGAATTTCTGTTAAACATCAAGGCATGGAAAAAGGCTTTAGTTGATGTATTAATGGCTGTTTTTGAAAATGGGGAGGTAAAGTAATGTTGTGATTGGCTATATTTTAATTGCAATTAGTAACAAAAATTGACTTTTCAGCATTTTCCATATTCACATTTTTCGCTTTGACTTCTTCAAGAAATGTTGCTATGTAGTTCTTGTCCAAGCTGCATATATATTTACATATGTGCTTTTCCAATATTTTCAGATTTACCAGTACTATGCGTTCAGCACCACCACTGGGCTGTCGTTTCTCTAAGTCACCTGAAGAACGAGAGCAAATGCTTGCAGAACGCAAAGAAAGCCTTATCAAGATAGCAAAAAGGTTTGGAATTTTTTTATCGTGTAATATAAAATCCACTGAAATACCACATTCTCATAGATATATTAGAAGGCAGTATTTATTTTGTTAAAAGCACATAATGCACTCTTGATTTATTCTATGTGACCAGTGGATAATAAGATTTAGATATTACTTTTAAGCAGATGGATGTTGTTTCATCTGTTTTAAATAAATGCGATAGGTTTGTCTGGGCCTTCTTTTATTTAGGAAAAGTATGTGTAAGCATGTACTTAGATAAGCTTCCCCTTCCTCTTATGTTTTAGATTTTACAATAGAATATATTTCATTGAACACATCCAAGTATTTTGTTGCTAGTGAAGATTACTACTTTTAAATAAAGTAATTTTTTCTTCAAATATAGGTGGTTGTAGTGTCACCAGTAGTTTGATTTACTATTTACAAGGAATCCTCATATTTTCTCCCTCGTTAAAAATCTCCAAAGTAAATTTTTCATCATAATTAATAAAGCATATATATATACACATAATTTTTTATGCACCTATTAGATATAAGCTAGTTTCTACTTATAAATTATATAATAGAAGTTGAATGCACTCTGAAATACTATCTTACCAACTGACTACTTACTGTAGTCTTGGGGTCAGTTCCTTATGTCTTAAGAGCTTGGGAAAACTGCATGTCCTAACGCAGCATGACCCTCGCTCTGCAAAATTCAAACACCTTTTTATCGAAAGATGTTTTTCAAAACGAAAAATAAATCTTTACTTTTTTGAAAGCAAATTCCGTATAATTATGTACTTGATTAGAGGATTCGTTGAATTTTTTCCCTCATTGTCTGAAAGAAATAAAGAACTTTTACCAGCTAACTGCTTACTATGGTCCAGGGATTGGTTCCTGGGACCTTAAGAGGTTCGGATTCCTCAAAGAACTGGAGCTCCTAACACTATAAAACACAAGCCCCATAGTCTATGTGTGGATATTTAGTACAGAATTCATTTAATTTAAAATTATTGCAATAAAAATGTATTTTTTTTCTTTCCAGAAAATACCTAGAAAAGCGACAAACGCAAAAAAGTATTTGAGCATAAATCAAGACTAGGATCAAATGGTCATTTAAAAAAACGATGGTAAAAGGTGATAAGATACTCGTTTACGAAACAGTCAATGTCTTGATTTTTTTTTTTAACCAATTATTGTAAAACTTTTGTTTGTGTAATTTTGCCATCTCATTGTGAGTATCCATTATCGTAAGTTCTCATTTGACAATATTGTGATAAACTTTTTCACGTAGCCATATGAGTTAGTCTTTTTTTTTTTTTTTCTTCTTTGTGTATAAAAACATCTATGTGGTTTCGATTTCTGAGCTTTTTGTCGAGTAGGGGCCATATATATATATAATATCTGTAAAATGTATGTGTGTACGAAATATATTTCAGTGTGTCAAAGAAACCCAGAACTTTAAAAAATTTAATATATCTCGACTCGACCCATTTGTACTTAGAATTTTATCTGTTCTTGATTGTATGAGAGAGTCCTCTTACATGTAAATAAATCTTTTAGCAAAACACCTTTCATGCTTTGTTCTTTATAGATTTCTGCGAAATATTCATAACCTCACATGAACACAAAACCAGTGCTTGTTATTCATGCTTCTAAGTGGCACTGTCAACTGAAATAATGATTTTTTTAATAGCCTTGTAGTGGTAATGCATTTACATAGCATGCCATTAATCTGGTTTTGACTCCCAGCAATGTCCCCAAAAAAGTTCTTACCTGTTAACTACTCACTGTAGTCTGAGGATTGATTCACTAAAACTCGACCCTTCGTGACATTTTATTCGACTTTTTTAACCATGAAATCATTTTTAGCTAATATTGTCTTTTCCCACATCACATAATTTCCTTTCATACATTTTTTAAATTACTTTCAATGCATTTTCACCGGTTCATTTTTAATTTACTCTCATTCTAAAATCGTGTGTATGACCTCACCTTGTGTGGTGGAGAACAACCCTTTCGCCATAAAAATTCAACCAACCAGCCGCTAGAACTCAAGAGGTTTGAATTGCTCCGAAAAATGTACCCCACTGCCCTACAATGATGTGGTGGTAATGCACTCATATATCGTGCCAGTAACCTGGGTTTGATTCGGTGGTTAGATTCAAGTGAAGCTAATTCGCCAAAGTACATTAATTTACGGTCTATACTTGCCAAGAATCTGTTTTTACCTCATTCAGAAATTTACAGTAACTTTGGGTTGTGGTGAATTGGTTTCACGTAGCTTCACTTAAATCATGCCATGGGCCACCACCAGGGGCTTACCCAGGATTTTATATTATAAACTGGGGGTGTTCCAAGATTTTTAGGGGGTGTATATATAAAAAAATCTGGAGGGGCATTGGGGGTGTATAAATCCCTGGCCACCACTGACTCCCAATCGTTATCATAAAATGAGTGCCGTATGCTGTTTTTTTGCCCACTGCAGTTTGAGAGATTGGTTTTCTTGGTAGTGGGTTCAAATTCCTTGGAAAACAAAGTCCTGGCATAACCTTTGCTGTCCTTGT
>QLNU02015270.1:126822917-126835667 GCA_006491805.2 Dysdera silvatica
GAAGCTTGATGAATAATGTTTGTGGTTTTACGGCTCAAGGACTATAATGGTCATGCTGCACCAGGACCTATTGTTTTCCGAGGAATCCGAACTTCTTAAGGTCTGGGGAACCAAACCCTGACTACAATGAGCAGTACAATCTTCATGAGATTCTTGAGTAAGGGTTCTTTGCACCGTTGAGAGTCGAACCTGGATTAACGGCGCACTAGGCGAACGCGTTACCACACTGCGCCACCGCAGGGCCAGCTTCAGAAGTAAATGGAGAACTGACCTCTCCCGAAAAAATTTACTTCCATATTAAATACATCGGGTAATTTTAAAACTTACAGACCATTTTGACTGTTTACTCGGTCATGTGACACGAAACCTATGACTTTGTCTCCAAATGACGATATGTTTACGAGCGTTTAAATCTAATACAGAATTCAACTGAGTTTCATGGCGCATGGACAGAAAGGTCACATCACACAACGGCAAACGAAATGTATACAGAATGTGAACTTGGTATAATGTAAAGATATTTACAGGCTTAATTTGTAGGTCTTTATGGCGCAAGGACATGTTGCGCCAAAGTAAATAAAAAGTGCGCCGCTTTTCTGATGCCTAATTATAGAGCTACGATACTTTCATATACCGCTCATGTTAGTATTTTAATCTTTAATCCTCCAACTATCAAGGTTTTTTGTTAAACTGAATAACACTGGAGTCACTAATGCTATTTTTATACTTTTGATAACGTTTAATGGTAAAACCATATTATACGTTAATGGTACTATCGCTATGGATATAACAAACTTTTTTTCTGCATATAAAATATGTAGTATGTGAAACTTATAGAAATTCTGAAAAAAATAAGTTATGCGCCATTTAGAGAAACAATGCTAGTATGCTTTTTACATATAAATAATAGTATTTAGTGCAAGTGTCACGATGCTTTTTGTCAGCTGACCTATGACATAACCGACTACATGACTACTGACACTATAACAGCTGACCTATTACGTAAGCACACCGCCAGCGCTTCTTTCTTTTTATTTTTGTATTTGCTTCTGATGTCTTTGGGAAAGGCAGCCGTTTCTACAGGTTTTGCTGGATCAAAGACTTACGGTTATTTACAAAAGAAATAAGTTACTCTTATCTTATAATTAGTTTTTTTTTTCCACTTTAGATTTAGATGTAGACAAAAAAATAAAAAACCGTTCAGCGCACTGACATCTAGCATATTATAAAAAATTACCACAGGCCATCTTTTTGTGATTCGTTTTGTTGTATATGTCCATACTAGATGATCCATATTGTCGACTCCTTTTTTTTGTAGCATTATAATAGCCAATAATAGCTGATTTAGCTTCCTGGATATCCTATTTCTGTTGAAAAATGTGTTGTACTCTATAAAGTTACCACTTCCCCTTTTTTTGAACAATACGACACAATAGTCGCTGACGTTTGAAATAGGAATAATGAGGAATTGACTTCTCTTCCAGGAGCGTGCTTACGACCTTAGCAGCCCTGGGTGAAACATATTTTGGCGGCCTTAAAAGCATAATGTATCCAGACGATAGGGACGATCCCTTGCTTCAGAAGCAAGGGATCGTCCATTAAACGTAGCCAAGGTCAATAACAAACGGCAGCCTGGGCCATTCCAGTGATTCTTAGCACCCCCTGCTTTCATGCCACACTGACCGCTGCCTTGATCAGGAGCACTCCAGCACCTGGAGACTAGGGGCCATGGTTTCTGGTGTGTCAACATAATGGAGGAATTAGCCATAATTTCACCACGCTGGCTAGACGGGTTGGTGAATTAGCCCTCCCCTTCCGCCTTTCTATCCGTGTAGCAAATATTAATTTGCCACATAAATAGAAAGCTCAGCCTGCACCACTTGAAGGCGGGGTAGGACACTAGGTTACTGGCCTGGCCGGTTCCACACATCGTCACATACGTTCAGCGTGTGGGTCTCCTTCCAGTTAGATACCAGCAACCCTTTTGCAGGCCGTAGAGGATATAAGGCCACCATAATAAACATGATAATGGGCATAGTTTACTGATGCTAACGCATTTGACTAATAACGTGTATATTTATTTTAACCACCATTTAGAAGTTTCATCAACGTCATGGGAAATATAACGTCACACACAAAAGGTCAATTGATGAAATACTCTGGGAAGGTATATAAAGGCCGCTAAAAACTTATTTCTTTTGGTGCTTACGCTGTACGTTTTAACGGCCCTGGGAGGCTGCCCAGCTCACACACACGCCCTAAGCACGACCTTATTCTGTTCCTTTAGAAGTGATGAACACTTGAGGTAATTTGGAACACTTTTTCCTGTTATTCCAAGAAGTGTCAACTTCCTTTTTGTGAACTTGAAATGATTTAACGACGACAATGCACATTATTAAATTAATTGAAAAGGATAAATTGACACAGCTCAATAAAGTTAAATCGTTTACAGACTATTTCAATAATCCTGGGCCATTGAAATAGTAATAGCCATAAAACGATTTAACTTTATTAAACTGTGTTAATTTGTTGTCCTTTTCAATTGCTGAGTTCTTTTGACAGATTCAAACGTACAAAAAGATACCTGCCGTTATATTGCCTTAGTTTTTTCTCAATTTCTCTTACCATTTTTCTAAGCATATTATTTTCCTTGCCTCTATATACCTGAGTATTGGTTGCATAGAAGGTTTTACTATTACACGGTACCTATTGCATACTATCATGCATAACTATAGAATAGGAACTATTTTGGAATCTTTTTTATAGTTTATACTTTCCCTATAAATACATACATTTAAAAAGAAATAATGCCAAACCGAAAAAACCGATGGCGCACGGCGCAAGTAGTGCGTCACAGAAGGGTTTTCAAATTTTATGACCCCATAGGCCCCCAGGTAGAGGTTGATCCGGAGAGGGGTTTTGAAGGAGGAAAACCAAACTTTATAAAAATTCTGTCGTTATATGAGGTTGGTCGTTATAATCGACGCTCGTTATAACCGATTTTCACCCCAATTTTACGGATTTGGGGGCATTATTTCCCACTGTTCCCAGACCATTGCTGAGCCAATTACACGAGGCCCCAAAATAATAATTTAGACCTAGGACCCCCAATGTTTTTGTTAAGGCACTGATTCATGCTAAAATGTGAGGGGTCTCAGGCGACCACACTGGTATCCATTGTGTAAACTGGCAATATTAATTAAAATTCACAAATATAATTAAATTGCGATATGTAAGCGACATGTGGAGTACTAAATGAACAAAGTCAATTTTTTTTTAGAATTTCACGAGCCGTAGAAATCACTAAAATTTTTCGTAAACAGACATGGTATTAGGAAGGTTAATGTTTTGTATCGAAACTTTCAGAACTTCGTTCTCGCAGGAAATGGGTAGTTAAAATTCACTCTCATAACAAAGAATAAAATGTTTAAACTTTTAATCTAGACTCAAATGACATTGACAAGAACAATTTCACCTGGAAATGTTCTCACACAAGAAGTATCTAGAGAAATTGAGTTCTGTTAACAAATATTGCCACTGCAATCAGGATTGTGCGGATGTATGATGGGTTCCTTTGTCTATTTGCAAGACACAGATTCAATTTTGAGACATCCAAATGACATTGGCTCATCGTTATGGGTGTTTTACCTGTTCAAGAAAATAAAGGTGCCATCCGACTGTGAAACACTGTTTACCTGTTCCTCAAACTTGTTACGCGAAACCGGCAGATATTTCTCGTAAACCTTATAAGCCATATGAAGAAGATTATATAAGTCGTTCAATGGTAAGGAAATATAAGCACGACAATACTCAGCCGCACAGTGCTGTCGAAACTAAAGACCTCATCGACTGGAAGAAACAAATTGCCTTGGGACAAATTGATTATTCCCTATGGTCCAAACACTGCGCCAAATTATTTTCGTGCATTCTTTCATATGAAAAGGGTTCCCCGGTGGCTGTTCGTTCCGCAAAGATAATATTTCGAAAGAAATTTTAAACGTGCTGTTTTCATCACACTATACGGGGTACCAAAATCAATGCCCCGTCACTATAAGTGCCTTACAAATTGTAAAAACTACCGTTTTGTGGAATTTTTTTTTAACAGCCAATCGGAACTTACTTTCTGGATACATTATGCTTTCGCTTTCTTTTTGGTTTTACGGCTCAAAGACTACAGTGGTCATGCTGCGCCGGGACCTACTGTTTTCCGAGGAATCCGAACCTCTTAAGGCCTAGGGAACCAAACCCCGGACTACAGTGAGCAGTGCGATCTTTATGAGATCTCTGAGTAAGCGTTCTTTTTGCACTGCTGGGAGTCGAACCCGGATTAGCGGCGCACTAGGAGAACGCGTTACCACACTGCGCCACCGCAGGGTGGATACACTATGCAGTTCCAAATGATATAACGAATGAACACAAAAGTAAAAAACGAACTATTTTAGGTGGATGAGAATAATTGAGCTCGTATTACGCCATAGTCTTCAGTTTAACAATGGGTTCAGCATCTTTCGCTTGGAGGTTAAAACCCCGTGATACAGATTGTTGAGTAAAAAAGGTAGTGATATCTCTTGCTAAAGTTGGTTAGTTGCATTTTTATGGCGCAAGGACAACAATAGTCATTCTGCGCCAAGCAAGGTGAGACCGTACATTCAGTTTTAATGTCAAAAGAATTTTAAATTATAATGTTAAAAATATATTGATTATACAATAGAACGACGAAATAAAATCATATGAGATTGAAAAAGCAAATATCCGATAAAAAATTTAAAAATAATTTCATGATTAAAATAATCAGATAATATGTCACGAAAGGTAAAGTTATTTTGGTTAGAAGCTAAGGAGCACTGCTGGTTAAAATTTATACCAATGGTTAAAACACGTAACACATTTAATGGTTCACTACATGCTGCACACATCGGGGCGTCCTCACCTTTTAACAGATGATGATGGGAGAGGAGTGTGTGGCCGATGCGAAGTCTAGCCAGAATGACCTCTTTGCGACGGTCACTCCTACAGCTAGACTGCCACACCTCAAAACGAGGTTTAATGTGGTGAAACTTATTAAAAACTTGCTCGTCCCATTCCAACTGCCATTTTCTAAACAGATAGGATGGGACATGGGTGTTAAAATCTTAGAATGGAATAGATGAATTATCACGTTCTGTGGTTACAGTTTTCGCAGCAATGTCAGCCTATTCGTTGCCGGAAATTCCGGCATGGCCTGGAATCCAACAGAATTTCGCAATATACTGTGCGTTTTTTATATCCACGAGATGTTTGTAAACTCTGTGGATTCCAGTGTGATGCGAGATTTTAAATGAAGCCAGGCTCTGCAAAACCAATCTGTACAGATGACTGTTGTATTCAATGAATTACATAAAATGTAATCCAGTGCTAACCCTATGGCATGAATTTCTGCTGTGAATGTCGAGCAGAATTGTGGCAGTTGTTGACTCTGAATAACATTTCCACAGACAAATACCGCACCAACATATTCATCCGCTTTTGTTCCATCTTTAAAAATGAAGGAATAGCCTTCATATCTACTAGATAGATCAGCGAATGCCTGTTGGTAGGCCATGTCTGGAGTATTGTGTTTTGGATTGACAATTAAGCCCAGATAAATGTCACTGCCAACATCAAAGCAGGGAGGAATGGTATTTGGTACCGATTCTGCTATCATGGTTCTTGAAATTTCCAATTCACTAGCAGCACTTTCTAACCTTATGACAAAGGTTGGAATACATAAAGGACGAGCACGGAAAAGTGAAATGAAACAAGGTTGATGAAGGGACGACAATACAGGATGTTCTTTTAGTGAGAAAATTTTAACCCTTTGCACTCCAGGCTATTTAGCCAAAGGAATTCAAAGCCATATACTGAATGTCGCTCCAGCGGAGCCAGTGGAGTGCAAAGGTTTAAAGTAATATTTGGGAGAAAAAAAATGTTGGCGACATAAAATTAATGGAGGTTCCACAGATCTCTTGCTAAAGTTTCACATGAAAAAAAAATTAAGTTGTCAACTGTGTAAAACTCACAAAGACAAATTAGGTGAGCAAAAATACAAATTAGGTGATACGAATAACGATACCTGTTATTCTTCCAATATGCTTAATATTTTCACCGACAAATCCCGCAACGTGTGATCCTAAACTGTGTCCTATCAAGTGAAAGGTCTCAATCTTTCCTCCCATTCGATCCTAGAAAAGCGTTAGAACTGAAATATACTTTTTTCCAATTATACATCCATAGCCACTTTGTCTTGGAATTGCAAAACATGGAAATCTTAGAGAAACAAACTTATGCTTTTTACCCTGAGAAAAGCTAAGAGTTTCGCTATCTCTTCTCCAACACGTTCTGTGTTTGCAGCAGCTTGGGAATAGGGAATGTTATTTCCAGAGCTCCAATCCACAACAATGACATTGAACTTCCCATATTTCAAAAGTTCGTCTTTCATTTCCTAAAACAAAAAAGTTTGCTTTTATAATTGTAAATTCGAATTAAAACTTCTTAAGTAAATCAATTAATTCCTTAATGAAACTGGTTTAAATAAATTGGCGGTAACATTTCGATCCTCTCAATTTATCTTGGCAATATGACCTATGACTCACCAGGACCTGCATGCCACTACATACAAATCCGATCTTACAGTTCTATTTTCAAGTGTAAACTTTGACTAATTGCCTACACAATTAGGAAAATGTTACAATTTAAAATCCTTTATAAGAAAATTAACATTAATCGTGACTTTAAGAGACAACATTAATAAATGTTTGTTCTTATATATATTTTTATATGCGAAAATTATGATACCCACGTTTATTAGCTCAAGCTAGAGCGTTTTTGTTAAGGAGAAAAAGAGACGCCATCCTCATCCGGGATTCAAACCAAGATCCCTCCGTTGAACCCAGGATGTCTTTACCGCTAGACGAACGAGAATGGGAAACACACGCGCTTTATTTTAACGTTTATTCCCCTGCAAAAAACACAAAAACTCGCCTCAGAAGCTTTTCTGTGTTGACCACTATGTGGCAGTTGCGTTATCCCTGTAAAGGACAATAATTTCTAACATTCTTATATACGGAGGAAAAGAGCGTTATTTATGTCCTCGGTCATCTAGCGGTCAAGTCACTCCGGGCTCAACGGAGGGACTCTGGTTTGAATCCGGGATAAAAACGACATCCCTTTCTCCTAAACAAAGAAGCTCCAGTACCAGCTAATAAACGTTGGTATCGGAATTTTCAATTATCCAGGAAAACACACAAAAACTCGCCCCGGAGGCTTTTCTATGTTGACCACTACGTTGCAATTGTGGTGTCCGTATGAAGGGTAATAATATCTTACATCCTTATATATTTTTTCGCATAACTTTAAAAACGATTTATAAATGAAAATATATTTTGAAAACAAAGTATGCATTTATTTAATATGGCATAAACGTAGTTATTTTAAAACATTCATATTCATAGGGTCGCTATTCATAACACCACAAAAAACAAAAGCCTTACATGCATCCAATCGGCAATTTGCACTTTGTCCATGAATCCATGTATAATAACCTTCGTGTCGATAGATGGGTTGAAGTTCTCAAAAGACTCCGGTTCGAAAACGCTCAAAGTTCGTCCATCTCGCGAAGATTTCGGAGTGAATAAGAAGAATTTCGCCAGCTTCGGATCGTTTCGTTGCAAAAATAAGGCTTTGGAAAGAGATATTACAAATTATGTATTCAAAAAGTTACATTATATTTTAATACTTCAATATCTAGAATAGGGGTTGGCAAACTACGGCTCGTTAGAGAAATGTGGCTCTGAAATCAAATTGAAAATTAATCATAGTTCCATTGACAAAAAAGTTAAGAAGTCTTATTAATATAATGGTAATTTCATTTTCTGTATGGGTCTCGCTAAATTTCGTGGCTCTAAGATGCTCAGAGCGTGACGTCACGGAAGAGAAAGCGAGCGTGAAGGGGCAGCAAAGGGGTTGGTTGGTTGCATTTTTATGGCACAAGGACAGCAAGGGTCATTCTGCACCAAACAAGGTGAGAATGCAGTGGAAGAGATGGTTGAGCACATGCTGGGGCAGCCAAATTTTGTACTTTAAAGTGTACTAAAAGTTGTACTTCATTGTGGACGTTACGTAGCAACTGAATCAGCTCAATCTTAAATTACAAGGAAAGAAAGATGTTGCTTTTTCAGTGGTAGAAGAACTTACTTCGTTTGAAAGAAATTTATTGTGCCAAGTAAGATTTGGAGAGAGAAACTCTAGTCCATTTCTCAAACTCGACTTGATGTAAGGTATTACCCTTCGCAGGGGACGGAGGGACCCTGGTTCGAATCCAGGATGGGGAAAGCGTCTCTTTTTCTCCAAAAAGAAAAAAGCTCTAGTTTGAGCTATAATCTATACGTGGGTGGCAGAAATTATTGTATAATTAACTTGATGTCGCAGAGAAAGCAGTGCCCTCATTAACAAAGCTTATTTCAATCAAGACAGCAATTTTAAACATGGGAGACTCCTTTGTTCAAAGGTTTCAGGAATTCAGAAATGATAAAAAGACTTTAGATGCCATTAAAAATCCTCTTATTGACAATGTGATGGAATCAAAATTTTCTCAGTTTGATATTGACGCGGCTAATTTTTAAATGTAATTGCTGGAGTTGACAAGCAAAGACTTATACAGCTCCAAATTTGTACAACTTGGTACTGAAGTAGAAGTATTGTTATTAAATTGTTGTTTTACTTTTTTAATTCACGTTAGAAAACAATTCATCACATAAATACGTTGACCCGAAGATACAAGTAATAACGAAGTAATAAGAATAGCGAAGTAATAAGTAATAAAAAGTAATGAAGAAATATACGTAATAACGAAATAATCATATATAATAAAGTAATAACAAGCAATAACGAAATAAGTACTAACGAAGTAATGTGTAATAAAGTAATGACATGTAATAACGAAGTAATAAATAATAACGATACTAACAAGTAATAACGAAAATATTAACTTTTAAGGACACCAAATGCAAAATTTTGAACTCTCGAGTTCGGAAGACTATTCCAAGTATTGAAAATAATTGAGTTTGCCTTCTGTAGGTCTTTTATAGCAGTTTGCTTGTACTGTAAAATCAGACCGCACTTTTCCTTTTACAATTTTTAATTTGTAAGAGGAAAAATGCAGTTTGATTTCACAGCACAAGCGAACTGCTATAAAAGACCAAAAGAAGGCGGACTCAATGGTTGTTAATACTTGGAATAGCCTTTCGGATTCACGAGTTCAAAAGTTTACATGTGGCATTCTTAGTATCTTCGGGTCTACGTACTTATGTAATCATTCGCTTTATAACATGAATTTAAATGTAAAGTGAGGAGCCAAATTACTGCACCAACTTGAAATGGCGCCTTAAATTAAAGTCTAGCAACAAACAGAACAAACAGAAACTTTCTCACATTGATTAAAACCAATGAAAGCAATTTTTTGTGATTTTCTTCTTCCTTTAATAAAGATATAATATTATGACTTTTTATATTACTTTAAATTTTACGTATTTGTAAAAATATATTTATTGATGTCGAATAATTTTAAATTGCTGTGAGAGACAAGTTTGGCTCTTTCGTCTCAAGAATTTGCCAACCCCATATTTATAACAGACTTAAATAACTAGTCAAACTGCACGTCGTCTGCCGTTAGGAGTTTTTTGGATACTGTAATTTTCCTGAATCAGTGAATGCCTTGTGGGTTGTCTACCCCCGGATACGAAAGCGCTACAGTGAGAAAAAACAAAGGAGAGTACTCATCTAGTTCTCGTGGTCGGCTGTGTGGGACGGAAAAATCGTTTTTATGGCGTCGAGGAATGCTGGAGACAAATTCTCAGGCTTATTTCTATGGCGCTTCTCACCGCCTTTCTTACACCGGAACTGAAATTCATCATCCAAGCTGGGCCTAGCATATAATTTTATGTACTCTTTGCAAGTTGGACGTTCGTACTCTGACGCAATCAAACCCTCTTTCATAGCCCACCCAATTACATATTTCTTACCTCTCAAACGCAATCCACAAAAAAAGGTACAAGGTCAGTCGTTCCGACATAATTCAATTTGCTACAACGGACGAAACACACGAAGCAAGCACAAAATGACGTTATAATCATAAAAGAGACGCCAAAGTATGACGTCACAAGCGGAACTACTGCAATTTTCGAGAAATTTCAGGAGGAGAGAGAACACGGTGACGATATGTGCAGTAACGCCAAATAACTTTTTGCACACGCACTCCTCAGTACGCTATGAATAAAACGCGAAAGTATTCATGGCAGACAGTCGATTTTTTTAAGGGCACTTTTCCGTTACCACGACGTCACTTACGATTTTTTTCGTAGTCGTAGTTTTGGGATAATGTTGCCGACGATTAGTTCGTTAGTTTACGTTAGTGAACGATATTTTCTGGATTATCGTTTGAAAAAATGTTTCATCAGAACCAAGTTTTCCGAGAATACCAAACCCCGGACTATGGTAGGTCAGCATACATTCTACACTACCACTGGGACTCCAACACGAATCAATACCACGATACATGGATACGTTACCGTAACACCACAGAAGGGCGGTGGACCTACATTTTCATTTAGAATCGGAACCCCTGGAAATTAAAGAATCCAACCCCTGGATTGCAGTTAGTCGGTAAGCGTTCTGTTTTGAATATCGTTGGGATTCGAACCCGGGTTAACGGCAGGCAAGATGCACGAGTTATCACTGCACGATCGCAAAGGCCTTTGAAAACCCACTGATCTAATAACTCTACAACAATATAAGGCTATTAGAGTATTAAAACCCATCCACAACATTAAGCTTCTACATCCACTGGAAATATGGTACTTCAATTACCATCTAGAGCAGTGGTTCCCAACCTGGGGATCGCCACAACTATTTTTAGTTGCAATTATTTTTGTAAGGAATTTCATACCAAATGTTTCCAACGCTTTTATATTTCAACATGGCTACATTGCAATATTCTACTAATGGTTGTTAACTTTATATCTGTAATATACATTAATGTAATTAATATATAAACATATTTAATATAATTTTGTATTTAATGTGTTTTCTTTACTCTGTTAAAATGCCTTTATTTACAAATGTTGCGGCGGCGGACAGAGAGGGAGTCGCAGATCGTTTGATTACTATAAAAGGAGGTCGCGACTTGGAAAAGGTCGGGAACCACTGATCTAGAATCTCAAGATCTCACTAGAAATTATCTGAAATGGAGCGGAATGCTTAACATGACCTTTGAACTATGATCTATTCTCAGACGTCCACGCTTAACATGATTCGAACTCTACCAGGAACTAACTTCCAAGAAACTATTGAGACGAAAATTTGGGACTCAACAAGCAAAACAAAGTATAACATACATCCCGTGAGAAGTTAAAAACTTCAATTACTAAATCTCCATTAATAAAACCATATTATTTTTACTTTAAGAAATTTGATTGTTCTCCTCGACTGAATATGCGTATGTTGTATCCTACCTTTGAATGTGATGAGCAAATAATTTATATTACATAATGTAATATAAAGAAATAACATTTCATATAGGTACTCACCTCTGGCATTCTTCGATGATGATACTGGCGGTGTTTTTTGTTTAACTTCATTCAACTTGATTGCCAAAAAAGGCTCCAATAAAATTAAGTACAACATTGCTATGGACGCCATGGTAGACATCGCGAATTTCAGCCTTGTAGAAACCAAGGTTGGCCTTGGTAGAAACACTGTCCTCCAGACATCCAAAACAGACTAGAGTGGAGTATTTTACTTCCTTTAAAAATACTGTTCTACAGTGTTGGTCAGTTAATACCATTGTTTTTAATGTTGCTGAGTACATGGAAACTAAAAAATACGCAGTCAAATCAATGAAAAACATGTTTAATTTATTGGAAAACATTGTTGTTTTCATTATAACATAGTTGTGAATATTTGTTTGTGAGTTCTATGGCGCTAGGACAACAAACGTCATGAGTGAGAAAGTTCTTCTTCGTCGTCTTCTTCTTCTTCTTGCCACTGGTGTGTCCACCAGGCCAAATATTGGCAGTTGCTTAAAGCTTTTCCGTCCAGGACTATAATCAACAAAGCTCCGTTATAAAAAATCTATATTTATATCACTAAACTATTCACAAAATTGTCAGAACCATTATTTTTAAAAAAAATTACCACCCGCTGGAGAAAAGTCGGCCATTGTAGCCCCCTTCTTCAAGTTTAAGGACCCTACAGTTTTCCAAGAAAACGGAACTTCTTCTGTTCTGTCTGCTTTTATAGGAATTAAACGCAGAAAAATGCCATACTAGGCAAAGGCGTTACCACTGCACCACCACAGGACCTATTGTGAATGTTGCACATTTGGAAGAGAAGGATCGATACCCCATTCAACCAAAATACACACGCATTGAACGTTTCTTTGTAATAATAGGGGTGGAAAACGTGACTTGCAATGGCATGATGATACCGCATTTGACTAACACAACAATAATCCGGATATGATCCCAACTGGTACTAGGCGTTAGGGTGCGTCGAAAATCAGCATTTTTCACTTTTTTCGAAATTGAAACTGAGCTAGCGCGCAAAAGTGGCCAAATGGTCTCAATAGTATGCATGTAAAATCTTGTACCGATCAGATAATATTTAGGCCTCCCGCGGGGGCCATTTATTTCCGCCTATAGTAGGTATAGGCCTTTTATGCAGTTTTTGTGCATTTTT
>QLNU02015270.1:126835767-126851386 GCA_006491805.2 Dysdera silvatica
GTCCCAGCGTAGCATGTGCTCAGTTGCCTTTGCACCATGAAGCACAAACGTTTGAAATGATGCATGGGGGTTTGGGTTATTTGATATTGCGAATTTTGAAAACATTACTTGAGTTAGAGACGTCGGAAAAGTGATGGATTTCTTTAAAGATAAAGCGAGGAAAAGGGTCACAGAAATTCAGTGGTGTAGCAATTCAAACATTATGGTGGGGGAAGACTCAAGAACCTTTAACCCGCGAGCAGGTGCGCGGATTAGAGGAACGCGAGAGTCTGCGTGGGGTGCTTTGCACCCCATCTGATTATATAGCATTATTTCATTAAAAACGTCCAATTTTACAGGGAACAATAACTGGAATTTTCACTTTGTCACCCTACCCCAAAAGATTGTGACTTTGAAGGCAACAGGAAAGAGTTTGGCCAGTTTCAGAAGCAAGGGCGGACGGTTCTTCTCGCAAACTGTAAGTTGTGGGGTATTTCATACCCCACAACTTATGCGCCTGTTAACGTGCGCCTGCTCGCGGATTAAAGATGATCATGTGATGCTACGTTAGAGAAAATGGGATTCTGATATCCAGTGGGGAAGGGGTTGAGTCTTTGAGCCACTCCTTTCTTGCGCCATTGCTGGAATTAAATGGCGAATAATTTTGTATTTTCTGTGAAGCTGGTTCCAAATTGGATTATAATCATTAAGTGAATGGATTAGTTATTTGAAGAGGCTTCAAAACTTTGGTTAAGAGTTGACTTTATTAGATACTCGCAAAAGTGATAGCACCTTTAACATCGAAAATTCTAACATTTTTAGCGTTTTGTTTATTTTAGGCTTAGATCCAGCCATGTATCATTTTAAAGATGCTGTTCCGGCCAAAAGATTGGATCGCTCGGACGCCATCCTTGTTGAAGCCATCCACACAGATGCTGGAGGTATGCAATTAGTGTTAAATACACAACGTTAGATATTTATAACATAATTCAGTGTTTTTAGACTTTCGTTTTAGGCTTAAAACTTTTCAATATCATGTTTTAGGTATTGGAATTGTTGATCCTGTAGGACATGTGGATTTTTATCCAAACGGTGGGAGTCTCCAACCGGGCTGCACAGCGGTTAATTACCTGACATCATTGCTGCAGAAAGGTGTCGTTGAAAGTGAGAAATTTTCAGGTTTTCCACGTTAAAATAAAATAAAAATAAGCAAACGTTCAAAATCTTAGTTTCACGTTTATCAAATTATGTGGAGTTTGGCGATAAATTCTACACATGACAAAAACTTTTGAGCGAAACGTGACGTCACGAATTTTATGTTTTCAGTTTCAAGGATGATGTTCTTCATATTTTTGTAGATAGGTTCAAAAATTTTCTTCAAATGTTATTTCTGCCTGTTGGCTTGACTTATTAAATTGCAATGTTTGTGGGGGGAGAAAAAGAGACGTTGTCCTCATCCTGGATTCGAACCAGGGTCCCTCCGTTTAGCCTGGAGTGTCTTACTTTAGACTGCTATACGAACGAGGACGCTCTCTTTCTCTGTATGTAAGGATCTATGATATTATTACCCTTCACATGCATAACACAATGATTTTTCTGTGTTGACCATGTTTAATAATAAATTTTTATTCAACCCGATATACAATATTTCGTGATACATAGCTTGAGCAGTATAAAAATTATAGAAATGTAAGAGAAGATCTATATTAAATTATTTTAAGTTTTGAGGTTAGAAATGGAAGAGAATATAAAGCCGAAGCTTGTTACGAGATTCTCTTCCAGAATGCGGTGATGTTGACAAGAGAGAGGGTAAATTTTCATATTTCTGAATTATGCTTATTTTAAAGAGTTCAGTTGTTGTATATCTTTAGCAGAGGGACGTGGAAAACCATTGTAATAACTTAAGAACAGACTGAGCGTCGTTTTTACAAATTAATGAGCAAGAAGTATTATTATTTTTTGGGATTTTTCATGGGCCTCATTTGAGAAAATTGTGGCACACGTCTGGATAAAGCTTACGAAATTATGTTTATCAAGATTCAAGACAGAAGTGTATCTGAGAGTCAACATATCTTATCTGAAATTTTGATTCAAAAAATGTTAAAATGTTAGTACAACAAATATTAATTAATAAGTTAGTTGTACTATTAAGAGTTACATATATGAAATTATACTATTGTATAAGAGATTATAGTTTAAAAACTGTATAAAACTTGGGTCCAAAATACAGAATAGCTTAAGGAGGAAAAAGAGAGTTTCTATCCAGCAGGTGTCACAATTTTTCTTTAGGGAAAAAACGCAAATGCCGTTGATTCTTTATGACGCACATTTCGGAATATGTTTAGTGGATAAAAGTTTCAGGAAAAACAAAAGCAATTATTTTGCGGATAAAAAAACAAACAAACGCTAAAGAGCCCAAATCGCCATTTTGTGAGTTCAGATTATGTTGGAAAGTTTTGTGTTTCTGCTTTCGTATCCGCAAAGATATTGAAGAACGTTCCTTTTTTATATATTGGAGTGATATTTACTTGATAGAGGGAAAAGATGTTCAACATTAGTAGGAGTTTCCAAGTAGGAGTTCCCAGGTTGAAAAAAAAGGTTATATAATCAGTTTATCTTTGTAATGAGATGTATTCGTAGAAAGTGTCCGTAGGAAGATCCGGGGAAATGCTTGGAGGCCCTGCTGGAACAATGACTTGGTTTCTTTTTTTCAGTGTCTGGCAACTGTTATCCCTGTGAAGGGCAATAATACCATTCATTGGTACAGCTATCATGGGCGTCATTTGGGGAAAAGGGCAGGAGGGTCAGTTACATCCCTAGAATTGAATGATTTTTTATTTGGTGTAAAAACTTGCTTCAGTTTAAAAATTAGATTGCTGATGAATAACTATTCTAGATATCTGAACTGGAGGTCCTCAATACTCTGTTACAGAAATTCCTGCAATTTAAAATAAACGAATGGGCAAACTCCTTAAAAAAAATAGTTCTCTTTGATTTGCTTTTTCAATAATGATTTTATTAGTTCATATGTGCAATATTTTTAATATGTTAAAGTGGTGTTTGATTCGGGTTAACATTGGCAAAAAAAAGCCCCCCCCCCGTAATTTGGCATAAAGACGCCCTTGATAGATATCTATTTCTTGTCGACTCAGCGGGTTTTCAGATATTTTATATAATACAGACGACGCGAATTTCTGGCCAGAGTGTTATGTACATTACGTATTCTTTTCCAACAGATTTATATGTATTTTTCTTCACGTAATTTTCCCTCTGTTTATAAAACATTAATCCTGTAAGCCGTTTTGAATAAATTTCCAATCTTTTAGGATATTTTCCTATCAAAAGATTTTTTCCTTTTTACAGGATTAATTTTATATCCTAGGTGTTTATGTAAATTACCCACATGGGACTGTATATTGAAAGCATGTTAGGTTTATTTAAATCATTAATCGGGATGGTTTTTGTTACAATTAACTATAGGTTTATTAAACTATTTTGAAAGTTAGATATTTGTATTTTCTTGAAAGCGGATTCTCTATTTACCATATTTTTATTAACGTTTCGTTCGCAGTTGTTTTATATACAGTGTAACCTCTTAATAAGGGACAATTACGGCACCGGACGTTTTGTCCCTTAAACACAGGTGTCCCTTCTCCAGAGGTATATGTGTATTCCCATTCAAAGGGTTTTGGGACTGGAGGAATCGTCCCTTATTCGGAGGTGACCCTTACGGGAAGTCATACTGTATTTATATATTCTATTCATGTGAGTTTTGTAAGTAAAACTAATAAATATAATTTCGGTTCTGTGTTTATAAATATAATTTTACACATTCCATGTTTATACGTGTATTTTGAAAGTCAGTGTTTTGTCATATTACAGTAAAATCTCTGATTAGCTGACACTTACCGGACAGAAGTTTGTCCGTAAAACAGAGGTGAGCGTATCTGAGAGGTCTCCGTAAAGAGTGGTTTTACTGCATTAAAATTTAACCCATTTCTTTTTATAAAACTATTTTTAAGGTATACTTCTTTAAAATTATATTTTAAGGTATATTGAATTTTTATAAAGCGATATTTTAAAACATTTAAGAAAAACGTTTCGAAAATTTTATGTCAAATTTGAGTAAGGGCCAATTTTTCCATGGGAAATTAGAGATACTTATTAGCTCGTGCATGTACAAATAATTTGACAGGAAGATCAATGCCTTAAGCGTGCTAGCCTATAAATACGCTTAAATTATTAAAACTAATTCTACGACAATATGATTTTCTTTTCAAAGGGCCTTCCAGTGTTTCTTTGGTCAAGACCATGGCTCACAGGTTGATTAGGCTGGGTCAAATTCTAAGTTTATGCGAAAAAGTCGACTAGCACGGAGAATGCGTCAAACCATGGATACCCCTTTCAGATAACCAGATATAGAGTCATAGGTCACCAAATCACAAACACTTCCTTTAAAAGGAAAACAAACCCAAATACAACTGAAATATCTGAACTTCAGGAGAGCTTTCAAATGCTGTTTTCTAGTTTTGTGATAATTTGTTACTTGATAACAGTAACTACAGAATGACCGACTTTTCCCCCTCATAGGTGTTAGAAGTTTAATTTGTAGCCACATGAGGGCCGTTACACTTTTCACAGAGTCAATCAACTCTCAAACTTGCCAGTTCAGGGCGTCTAAATGCCAATCATGGAAAGATTATGAAGATGGACGATGTGGCAACTGCGGAGTTGATGGCCAGAGCTGTGCTATCATGGGATTTCATCTCAACCCAGCAAGGAACTATGGCAACTCCAGTTACTTCCTGATGACTGCTGCTATTTCACCTTATTGCGGTAAATATGCTTTTACTTTCCTTGAAAAGAGTTGTACACCATCAGCGAAATAGAGCAACAATTAATTTGTGGAACAAAAGTGTCCCATAAGTGGAAAAATTGAGCGCTTGTTTAAATAAGGTCGGAAGCTTATTCAATTCTTATCAAAGATAATAGAATTTAAAAGCTTTCATTTAATATTTACAGACTGACGGCCTTTCTTGTTTACTTTTTAGTGCAGGAATATCGAGTGAGATTAATAGAGATTGGTGATGGGCGCATGCTTGATAATTTATTAATGCCAGCATGGAGAGCAGTAGAAGCATTTAGTGGTAAAGATTATCTACTGACGCTTTTTGGAAATTTGGGTGAAGCAGAGATCTTATTAGAAGAAAGGTAATACTTTCCCCTATTTCTTAGAAGTGTACTTGTAAATCATAAAAGAAGATTCTGTAAACAAGTTACAAAATGCAATATAAAAATGAAACAATGACTGAAGATGTTTCCGAAAAGTTTAACTTCAGAGAGTAATTTTTAAAGAGGACTACCGTATATTTGAGGGGGGGGGGAGGAGAAGGAGATCTTTAATGCTTCGTAGAGCATATGGCAAAATTTTGCATTATTGGTGATCGATTTCAAATAAGGAGGAGCAATAATGCATTGTCATGCAGTTGAACCGTTTTAACATGAATCACTTTGACACAAACTGTTTCTTGAATCCCCGTTAATTTGGATAAGAGGAACACAATCTCTTCTGGATAACGCGAACGAATTTTTTGGCACAGTGAGTGTTCAGGTTGACGAGTCTTGACTGTACTTTAAAGTGAACAGAACCCTGCGGTGGCGCAGTGTGGTAACGCGTTCGACTAGTACGCCGTTAATCCGGGTTCGACTCCCAACAGTGTACAAAGAACGCTTACTCAGAGATCTCATAAAAAGATCGCACTGCTCACTGTAGTCTGGGGTTTGGTTCTCTAGGCCATAAAAGGTTCGAATTCCTCGGAAAATAGTAGGTTCCGGCGTAGTACGACCATTGTAATCTTTGAGCCGCAAAACCACAAAACAAAGTGAACAGAAAATCATCTAATATTGATAATTTTAAAATGAAACAAAAACATATGCAGTACCTCCGACGGCCGTCAAAATAAGAAGCATGAAGCACATTGAAGGCCATTTTAAATTACACGAACAGACCCTTACCGGGCGCAGAATGACCCTTGGTGCCCCTGTAATATATCCAACCAACTACATTAACAAGAAGAATACATTAACTTAGCCCGAAATTTGCAGTGAAAGATGGAAACACCATGGGAGAACATATCGCACTCCCGCCTCAGATGTGACACAACTTAAAAATTTACAAATTTCAGCTGAAAATGATATTAAGATAAATACCATCATGTCTATCTTCAAAAGAAACGACACATCTAATCTTTCAATCGGTTCTGCGAGGAATGTAAGAACGCAGGTTGTCTCACCATAGTTTATTCGGTGTCAGGTCAATTAAAATTGCTCAAAACACAAATCGACAAATTTCGAGTTTTGTCACTTATGAAGCGGGGGTGAGATATGACTGAAAACTTTCTAAAAATCTAACGGAATTACATTTGCAATCTTTCTATTCTTATAACACAAGTTATTTATTCAATGCCTATGGCTTAGACATCTCTCTTCATTCTTCGGTGTGTCTTCTACATCCAGAAATTCGGTTTGAAATTATTTTGTAATGCTTACGTTGAAAACGCAACCAAAAATTTTCTTCATTTTTATTCAAAAATGTCATACATTAGATTGGTTTCTTATTCCGAAAGAAAAAATTATCTTCATATAAGTTTGCTGATAGCAGAATTTTTTTTCACTGGACATTGGTTTTACTTCGGCCCTCACATGATGGAAGTTGGATGTGTGGAGAAAAGAAAATGTCGATAAACTTTTTCTGCTTTTTTTAGGAATATGATAAACCGTCGCCATTACAGCGTTACAAGTCCAAGAAATCTTGGTGTCTTAGATCGAGCATTGCTACGTTGGAAACCTAAATCTGTAGGTGCTGCTGTTGATGCTGTGGCCAGCGTATTTCGACACCAACGAAACAGCATGCCTTTGGTTACACGCATTGAAGTCACTCAACTGAACACGGATGTTCCAATTGAGTAAGTTTCCTGTTTTTTGTTTATCAAATAGGTTTTGGCCCTATGGTGAGATAGTGGAAACGTATTCGCATATATTGCGGTTATCTCGGTTTCGACTCCGAAGTGCGCCCCCACCCCCGCCAAAAACAAACAAAAAAAAAACGCGTACCTACTAACTTCTCACCATAGTCCGGAGGTTGGTTCCCTACGCCTTAAGGGGCTCTGGATCCTCGGAAATATGTAGGTTCTGACGCAGCAGACCTTTGCAGTCCATGTGTCGCAAAGAACAAACAAACGCTATTCATTTTAGGTTCTTCGTTCGCGTACTTCTTTCACCTTCGGCTCTCCTTTCCTTGGAGGTATTGGACTTCTATGCTCGTGCTTGTCTTGCAATCTCCTTATAGACGCAAGCATATTCCTTGGACTTCTTATCCTCCTCCTCCTCCTCTTCGTCATCAGAAGTTTCACCAACTCGAGATTTTGCGTTTTGCCGGCTGGGATAGATTCGTGGTTGTTGAGTCATAATCTATTTTAATATAATATGAATACGTATGGTCCATATTCTTGTACATGGCTAGTCAGCAGAAGCATGCTTTAAGCGCAACTGTTCAACAGTAAGTTGGATAATAAGAGTTTGACCATAAATTAATGAATTCATTCAAAATTTAATCCAGCCCCACGGTGGCGCAGTGTGGTAACGCGTTCTCCTATTGCGCGGCTAATCCGGGTTCGACTCCCAGCAGTGCAAAAAGAACGCTTACTCAGAGATCTCATAAAAGATCGCACTGCTCACTGTAGTCCGGGGTTTGGTTCCCCAGGCCTTAAGAGGTTCGGATTCCTCGGAAAACTGTAGGTCCCGGCGCAGCATGACCACTGTAGTCTTTGAGCCGTAAAACCAAAAAACAAACAAACAATTTAATCCAATTGCAAATGAGTAGTGAAGCAGAAGTCTTAAGGTTGTATATAAAAGCATGTTTTCAAGATTTTATTTTCAGGGAGGCAATATTTATTGCAAATATGTTTGCATTTTGGAGAAGATATAAAAAAACTAGTTTCTAATAATTTAAGTAAGAGACGGTGTCCCCGATCAACTTTGCTTAAATTATTGAAAATTATTGGTATATAACACATTTTTAAATGTTGTATATTTGCTATTGGAGAGGAGGAAATAAGTACAAAAGTGAATTGACCATATGTACGGTCTCGCCTTGTTTAGTGCAGAATGATCCTTATCCTTGCGCCATAAACATACAATCAAACCAACCAAATTGACCAACAAATTGACAACCAAACAAATTGGAAGTAAAATCAATGAAGGGTGAAAAATAAATTGGAAAAGTTTAGAAAATAAAGAGAAAGGGTGGTTAAATAAAAAGAAAATTAAAGAAATAAGGAAAAAGTAAAAATAAGTAGAACTTTACCAATGGCATGAGAAAATTATTTCAACGTTTCGAGAACTACTGATACCTTTATCAAGCGAAGTGTGGAGAAAGTGAGAATGTCCTGTATTCATACCCTCAGTTCTAGGTTTTCCAGACGTACTCGGTGTTCCCCAAATCAGTGTTGCATCCAGGTTTTCTCTGAATTTTTTTTTTATCCTGGTTTACTCCGTTTTGTACAAACCTTGTATAATTCAGGCATAGGTTTTGAGATGTTCATTTTCTTAACATTTTTTTCAAATTTATTTTTCTCTTTTCTTTACTTTTACTATTTCTATTATCAATTTACTCTTCTACTTTTTTTTCATTCCACCCATTTGAGACTCGTGAAGGAAGACAAAGGGTGGGGGGGAGATTCGTCAAGCGATTTTCGTATTTGTTTTTCCTCAGGTCTCCTGCCAAACCACAATTCATGGTGTTAGTCCACTACACTGTATTCGACTACACTGTATTCGACTACACTGTATTCCACTACACTGTATTCGACTGTGTATAATTGTGCATCTTGGGGAAATAAATATCGATTGATCTGTGACAAAAAATTTGCTCGTTGTAAAAAAAAATTCAATTGCCCAATAATTTTTTTCTTAAAGTTTAATTTTAATTATGCACCATCAAAAACTGTTGTTGTTTAATCAAACAGAATAAACAGTATATTTAAAGGTAGATAAAAAAATTATTTTTTTTGTTTTTGAGGACTCAATTTAATATAAAGAAATTGTTTTTAACATTAATGTAATTTATAAATACATGGTATTTTTCTTAAGTACGAGTGTTATGAGTTTTTGATGTTTTAAGATAAAATTAAAATGAGTGATGTTCCAAAAAAAATAAATCATGTACTTGTACAGTAATAATTTAAATACAAAATTTTAATAAATTTAATTATGTTTATTACGGCTAACACTAATTTGTTTGCTTTTGTTTCAGAAGGAATAAGTTTATCCTTTGCGCAAGTCCCAATTCGCTGGATTCTCAAAAGCTAATTGTTGGACTGAGTAATAGTTTCTGTTAATGTTTTTCAAGTTCAAGCTGGTTTGTTTACTTAATCTCATTTACTAAATAAAGTTTTAATGCTTTTGTTAAATATTTTTGGTTCCATTTGATGAAAAATTCTTATTTTCAAAATGCCATTTTTTAAAGTCTTAATTATATTGCAGTCAATCCACTCAAGAACACAGACTTCCACGCAGGTTTGCAAAAGGGAGGGGAGTGTTGGATAAAAACAAAAATTCTTTCATAGAATTTTATTTTGTATTTAATAATGTGATTCAAATGGTGGAGGTTTAATCCCTAACCCCCTTCTTGTGAACGAACTTTCCAAGAACTGAATATAAATGACTAGCTCTACCTAAGGACTGAACATATGTGATCAGTTTCACTCAAGATCGGAATATTTAATACGCTAATATTGTTTATTTCTATCAAATTTTCAGTCATCCATTCTCTCTAACGTAGTCCCATGGCGTACTTATATTTTGAAGGAGTGTTTACCAGTGTTAATTTGGGAAGTTCTGATGGGGGTGTAAATAATTTTTAAAAATTTCATATCTTAACATACCCGACTAATGAATTATAATTACATCACTGAATCTCGTAATGTTTAATGTGTATTAAATCAGGGCTTATTAATTAAAATTATGAATTTTAAACCAGCCTAATTTTTGTTAATAAGTGTTTGGATAGATCCTAAAGTAAGTACAGTTTACTCAAGGTTTTTGCTTAACACCAATGACAGATTAGGGTAGGAATTATGACAAAGTTGACACAAATTTCATTTATTAAAACTAAACATTATTCCATACAAGGCACCATTATAGCAATGCTTATAAGTTCGGTCATAATATTTAGTAATATTACGACAGTAGTTATGATAGTTTGGAGAAAGAGCATTTCTTCGTTGGTTTGGGGAAAGGTGGGGACAATCAATGCGTGGAATAGATACGTAAGTAAAAATTATCAAGTTTAATATAATATGTGTTGTTCGATTTTTAATTAGCCGAGTAGGAATCAATAACTCTAAAAAAAACGAATAAATGGATGTTTCGATTATCTTGAGCACTGAAGGTTAAGCCAAAGCTTGCCTTATATGGAGCTTCATCTGAACGTGCAAGTTCATAGCAATTTTGTTCTCCTCCATCGGAATTAATACTCAAGATCAATGCTTTTTCATAACTGTTGAAATGCTAAGTCATGAATGAATATTTTTTTAACTCCCTCTACCTGATATAAATTTTTATTTTCTTACATTGACCTCTGATTGGTTAAAATTATACAATACGTCAAGAAAAAACAGCCAATCACTAAAGGAGGTAAAATCACTCCCCTATTGCTCCCCTCTTTGAGAAAGCACGCCACTGACTACAAAGAAGACATAAAATTCATATATGCATACAGACAGAACTGTCAACATATATCAGTGCGAAACAAAGAATTCCAAAACTTGAGTTTTTTAGATAGGCAGCTGTGCGATTTTACAACCTATGTTGTACAATGGTTTTTGAAAATACTACCATGCAAGATAGAAGCCCTACTCTTTTTAATTGACTTTGATATCAAAGCACATAATAGTTTAAAAATTTTAAGACCATGACTGACTTTTAATTAGTGCTTATGCAATAAAAATTTTGTATTTTAGAGCTGCTGCTTAGCGCGAACTATGGGCCTTACGATGACCTCTCCGACAAAAGTAATCTGCTGCTTTTATCTGTTGGGCATATTATAACAACTCCGTCGGTGGTTCGTTACAAACATATGAAGGAGGAAGTCACAGAATTTTGTTTTCAATACCGTGGGCCCTGCGGTGGCGCAGTGTGGTAACGAGTTCGCCTAGTGCGCCATTAACTTGGGTTTGACTCCCAAGGGTTCAACGAACTCTTACTCAGATATCATAAAAGATCCACTGATCACTGTAGTCCGAGGTTTGGTTCCATAGGCCTTAAGGAGTTCGAATTCCTCGGAAAACTGCAGGTCCAGAAGTTCGGATTCCTCGGAAAACAGTAGGTCCCGGCGCAGCATGACTAGTCCTTGTGCTGTAAAACCACAAACTCTAATACCGTGGACGTACTTGCTTCCTGTGACTACCTTTTACCTTAACGCTTGTTTTAGACAAACGTATATCGCAGTCATTGTTTCATTTAGAAGATAATTAGGCAACAATGTCGAAAATAGTGCCTATGAAAAAGCTTAAATGGTAATCCAAGAGAACTTGAAATTAGTGCTTTAGACAGAAAAGTTAACTGGATATTGTATTAATTTTAAGAAGACGTGCGCAATTTATTGGTGCAATATAGTTATATGAAAGTCGCTAAAGAACCTTTTATGCATATTTAATGTGCGGAGCCGAATGACTCTTGCTGCCGTTGCGCAATAAAAATACATTCAACCAACCAATGTGCATGGACTTGGATATGGCATACGGTTAAATCAAAGTTCGACACTCAAAGATAATAATAATAATAATAATTTTTTATTTCCATGCTCATAGAATCGCTCTCAATAGATTCATATTTAACATTTATAAAGGGTTGACCCATAGGAGACATGAATGGCGTGGTGGGGAAGGGTTCAGATGTAGTTAATTTATTCTAGTTAAAATACGTGTTTTTACAAGAGATTTAAATCTAAAAATATTTCTGCAATTTTGCAATGACTCCGGCCGCCGGTTCCAGTATTTAATACCATAAAAATTTATGTTTTTTTCTTCCATTCTAGTCCTTATTTTAATAGGTTCATATTTCCCCATTGGTCTTATAGTTTTAACATTTACTCTTTCTTTTCAAATTATTGTATTTGTATGCTTACCCAATTGCTTTTTTTCATATATTACTTTCAAAATATTTAATTCATGCATTTCAACAGCATTAAGTGTTCTATATTTTTTATTTCTTCTCTTTGCTGATTTGATATATTTGTTGTAATTGTAAGTGCTCTATCCATAATTGACTGTACTATCTTATTTTTACTAGTTCCCATATTTCCCCAAACACAATTTACATATATTTAATGACTGTTTACTAATGCATAATAAAGGTTTATTGAGATATCCACTGGTATTTTGTCCATGAGTCTGGATATAGTTCCTGCTCCTCCACCCATTTTTTTACATACTGTTTCTATGTGTTTGTTCCAATTAAATTTGTCATCAATTAACACCCCCAAAAATTTCAATTCCTCTGTTTAACTTCTTCCTCCTTGATACTTAATTTATAGTTCTCAATCCCATGTATCCCTATATTTGTATGTTTAAATATGTATTTTGTTTTGTTTGTATTGACAAATAATTGGTTTTTTATAAACCAATCATATAGAATACATAGTTTTTCCTCAGCTTTTCATCACTAATTAAGACTCGTGTCATCCGCATACATGGCCACCTCCTCAACCTCCATAGTGATATCATTAATATAAATTTAAGAAAGTAATGGACCGAGGATGGATCCCTGCGGCACCCCATAAGAATTTTTCCTGTGTTTAGAATTAATCTTTCCGATATTAACCACTTGATACCCATCAGTCAAATAACTATCAAATAATTTTAACACCGTACCTCGTATTTCATAGTTCTCCATTTTTTTAATAATCTTTCTCTATTCAAAACATCAAATGCTTTAGAGAGATCGAACTCCTTCGATCCTTCAAATTCAAGAGTCAAGAGATGGGACCTCCTATTGAGGGGAGTACCTGTACCGAGGATGGATATCAACGACAAAACCCTAAGTGGCTTTTGTAAGATTTTTGGTTAGTAAGGTTGTGTCCTGTTCGGGGGACTTTATCAGTTACTGAATGAGTATCTACTTCGTGTTTTGGCGAATAAACATATTATGATTCCTTCCCAGGACATATTGACTGTTATACCAATCATGAATGAAAAATTAGGGGGTGATTGCTTCATAGTCGTAGTAAGGATTTAAATATGTACCAGATTTGCATAAACAATTTATTTAGTAATTTAGATTACGTGCCATAGTGGATTAATAAAGTTATTATAATGAATCTGTTTTTTTTCTTGTTGAATGCGACTCAACATGATGTTGAACGCGCCTTGGTTTTTCTGCCTATCAGGGTATGGTTTCCCCATAAAATACAAGTCCCGCCTTTACTTGAGTTCAAGTGTCGTCATCTTTTATATATATGTGCGTTTTTCTGTTATTGAAACAGCCCTTCTCTTTGAAAAGAGTGCCGTAGCAGTGGACAACTTTCCCGAACTAACTTGAACAATCAACGATGTTCCCGCAGAAGGGATTTCGCTGGTTTTGCGCCGCAAAAACGCTCACAATTTAATGTTCAATGAGCAGACAATGATGCAAATTAATGCTCATGGGTCTTTCACTAAACGTAATTAATATATTTGTGCGGAGGTCGTCAAAAATACCTTTTATTTACAAAATTATTAGGTTCTATACTGGCAATCAAGGGAAAGTTCAAGTATTACATAAGCACCTTGTGGGGTAGGGGGGGGGGGTTGCCATTGGTCTAATTTTCCTATGTTAGCCAATGTTAATTTTTGCTTACTAGGGGGGGGGGGCTGAAATGGCCAAAATATTGCTTACGTAATACTTGAAACCTCCCCAAGTAGAATGAGATACATTGAAAAATATAGTCTGAAAATGGAAAAAATTTATATTTCGATTCTTAAACTGAACTAAATAATATTTATAAAACATTTTAGAGAATAATCATTTTGTAAAGCTGGAACAAAAATTTCTTGTTAGTTTGATACATTTAATTTGGAACGAAGTCTATTTTTGTTTGCCATTTAAAACGTTCTTTATTGCTAAGAGGCTATTTTAAAATGGAGCACATTGTAAATGAAGTAATTTAAAATGAGATCCATATTTATCACTTGATCTACACACAGCAAACTATTCTGTACATTTAGCGTCCACCTTGAGCTCCAAGAGGTGATTAGAGCCTTGATTTATGGCGTCAGCTTAATTAAACAAGGAGTAGAAAAAGAAATTTCGAAAACCGTTTTCGCGCTTCAAAGATGTTTTATTAAAAGAAAATAGGAACTGCGAAGGCAGCAGGGAGAGCTGCTAATAAGATAAAATGTTTTTGAGGGACAAGTTCGAGATGAGAAATAAAAAACATTTATATATAACTCCATCTATTTATATGTAGATAGAAAAAATTGCATCGCAATGTGGAGTTGTGACCCCATCACTTCTGCAAACATTCGTGGTCTAAAATTTGATTCGTATGCTGACGTACTTCTTGCTAATATGGCATAATGGTCAAATTTAGTTTCGTACCACTATATCCAAAGTTAAACCCCTGGCTAAGCCACGAATGATTGTAAATGCGTTGAAGATCGAATAGTACGTTGTCTTTTACAGTAAGTTTTGCGTCAAGTTGCAAAATATCAAAACAAATAACCTCTGGAGGTTTGTTCTAAAAATTGGCAATTTAGTGCGTCATAAAATTAATCATATTGATGTATTACGCATATTCTAGAAGACAGACATTACACACTGATGCAATAAGAGCTTTAAATTTCAAATTCGAGTTTCTATTAATTGCTTTTGAATATAAGGATCTTTTCTTGAAATACGAATTGAAACATTTCTAACAGTATGTAAAATCTATATACTCCATTGTGTCTTGGTTAATTTTTAAAGATCGTTTACAAGTATTGATGGAATTTGTAACAGCGTCTAACGAGCAAGCCGTGGGGTGAATGTCTTTCAGTCAATTTCAGTTATCATGCCACGCTATGGCTGGGATGATAACTGAACCGACCAGGATTTATGGGCTCCCCCTAAACCATATAACGAACATAGTTCCTTATTTACGTAAGTTATTAAATTTCTGCTCTGTGCTCATATAAGTTCCTTAACACCTGGGAATTTGCCCCCTTTGCTCCCTACGTCCCATACCATGCGATTATAAAACGTTAAAACAGTCGTTATATGTAAACATCAGTGATTTTATAAAACAAATTTCGATTGTGGGGAATGAAGCTTCGTTAGAAACTTCTATCAAAAACCTTCAGTGAAAATACTAAACTTGTAAGAGAAGTTTTGTTTTGGGTTAAAATAAAGACAGTTGCCAAACCTTTTATGATGTAAATATGTTGGATAACATTTCTGACAACCATATTTTAGCTCAGACTAAAGCTTTTTGTAAAGAAGAGAGACACTCTCGGCAAGAAGCTGAACCAGGGACCTACGCATGAGTCAGAATGCATTTACCTACTCAGCTACAGGGACATAGGAACGCTGCTCCTTTTTTACGTATGTAGAGTTCGTAAGATAT
>QLNU02015270.1:126851486-126864140 GCA_006491805.2 Dysdera silvatica
ACCTGTCTGATGACGGCACATAGGCTATAGACAGAACCGTTGCCAGGATTTAATTTCGGGAGGGGAGGGTCAAAATTTTACAGCGTGTATCAATATTTACAATCAGAGCATGTAAGTCCGTAGCGATGTCCCATTAAAAATTTAGTTAAGGGGGGAAAAGGTTCCTAACGTCCCCCCACCCTCTGGATACGGGCATTGCTGTCGAAACCATTGTTAGCAACATTTTTTTTCAATATAACTACACCGAAAAAAAAAAAATGTCGTGTAATTATTATTGCATTCGTTTTTAAAATATTTAATTTTCAGAAAATGAAGTAGATTTTAAGTGAATAATTAATGGGTTGAGTAATAACTGGTCATTAACTATTGAATTTGTGTCGGCAAGAAAAATTTTCACATTAAAAAATTAGTAAAAACAATAATAAAAAATTTGTCTGCTATTTATTAAGATTAGTGACATAATTAGTAGCAAAATAACGCTTAAAATAAATTCTACTTTTATTTTGTATAAGTATGAAATCCCTATCCACTGGCTACACAGGGTGTCCCAAAAGTCCGATAACCCCGAAGTACCTTAAGAAATGCACTTCGGATTGAAAAATAAAAAAGCCACGTTCAATATTTTTTAAAAAAAACCTATTCAATGATGCTTGTTTGTTTTGTGGTTGTTTATTCAATGATGCAAAATTGAACTCCTCCCCTCTCCATTCCCCCCGGGAGTTGGGGAGAGGAAACTTTGAAATCTTAAATGGAAACTCTCATTTTTTATTGCAAGTTTGGATTCTTCAGAAGAAAATACATGATTTTAACCTACGATTTTTAATTTTTACACTCAAATATGGCGCTATAATCGATAAAAATGGAAGAGCGGTAAGAAGAATGTTAGAAAATGGGAAATCCCGAAAAATACACTTCAAATGGAAAAATAAAAAAATACATGCTCAATATTTTTAAAAAGGCTATCAAATGATACCAAAATTGACCATCATCCCGTTTTCCTAGGACTGGAGTGAACGGTTATCGTTCTTTGGAAAACAGCGCCATCTATCAGAAAGTAAAAAGCCATGTTTAGGATGGAAATTGCTTATTGTTTCCCTAAATTCTTGGCATCATTGGGTAGCTTTTTTTAAAAAATATTGAATATGTATTTTTTTTATTTTTCGATCCAAATTGTATTTCTCAATATATTTTGGGGTTGTTGGACCTTTGGGGCACACTGTATATATTTGGGGGTAACTTTTACAATACTTATTGACCTGTATAACTCTAAACATACCATAATGTGATCCTAAATATGTTATATGTCAAATATGTCATAATAAAATGTCATAAGCCTGTCATCTATTCTGAGCATATTATAAGCCTAAGTCACCTATACTAAACATATCACAAACCTAAGTCATCTATATTCAGCATATCATAAGCCTAAGTCATCTATATTCAGCATATCATAAGCCTAAGTCATCTATATTCAGCATATCATAAGCCTAAGTCATCTATATTAATCATATCACAAGTCTAAATCATCTATCCTAAGCATATCGTAAATCAAATATGCCATGATTGTACAGTTGTAAGTTTTCAATTATCTCCTTTCTTGTTTCTTAAACTAGAAAATGAAATAATTGGGAAAAAAGATCGAAGAAATATTGTTATAAATACAATTTAGATTCAGAAAGAGTAATGGATCAAAAAAAAAAAATCTACTGCAGAATTATAAGAAAGGTCAGTGAAGTAAGAGGATTAACGTTTGCAAAAATCTTCATTGAGTATAAAAGAGCATACCTTCGACAATGTCAAAGCAAAATAATGAACTTTAAAAATATCAAAGCAAAACAATGAGCTTTAACAATGTCAAAGCAAAACATGAGCTTCAACAATATCAAAGCAAAATAATGAGCTTCAACAACGTCAAAGCAAACGTGAACTTCAACAATGTCAATACAAAACTATGAGCTTTAACAATGCCTTTGGAATACTTAACTTTAATTGAGATAAATAATTAAGATACCAAAGAATAGTATAAATTTATCAGATAATGGTAACAGTGTTGTTATGTGCAGTTGTTTATGTTTAGTCTAACGTTTCGACGCGTTATAAGGGATTTTGCTATCTTCCTTCGAGAATTGACTGGAACAAACCCCTATTGAATACAGTGTTGCTATTTTATGCTACTATTGGTTGTTGACGGTAGAGCTTCCAATCAGCAAAATATAAATTGGAAGTGCGAGATGAAGGAAAAATATAAAAGAGGGTGAGGGTATTAATGTGAGTGACTAAAAAAATTTCCATGCGTTGCTGAATCCAGGAATCGATTTACAGTCATTAATAAGGTTGTTCGACTGTTCATAAATACGAAAAGCTTAAAAAAAATCTTACTCCAAAGCCTATCTAGAGCGTTGAGTTATAAAAGGCTCTGAAACCCTAAAATTATGATCGTTTTCCCAGCAATGAACTGCGGGGGAAGGCATTTTAAAATTTGAGTTTCATTGTTAGTAAAAGAGAAAAATTGTTCTTGAATATGCCACTAGAAAAAAAGAAAATTGGACATAGATACCATGTGTGCGCAGAACTGAAGTCAAGGGCTGTGTTTCTCTCTGAATTTTAAGGTTAGAAAAAAAATGGTTAAAAGTGTGAGCTCTGCGTTAATATGATGCAAATCGCTCGTACGCAGCATATCTCATCTAAGACCAAGAGCAGTCAATTAGATAAAACTGTGTAATTAAACTACGAATAACGGAGCAATATTTAAACCGTTTGTCTGCGTTTTGCGACGCAAGATCAGCACAGGTCATTCTGCTTCGGAATCCATAGTTTTCCGGAAACCCAAAAACCTATAGGGAAACAACCACCTGCCCCTCGTGGGCAAAAAAAATGGCACGAGTTATACAATATCACTGGAATCGAACTCCACTTAACGACACAGTAGACTAACCATAAGGCTAATAAATTAAGCAACAATTTTTATCAACGTTTTTCAAGAACAGTAATATTAACGACAATGTATGACGTCGTTAGATGGTGAAACGTTCGTACAGAAAAGAAATGTTTTTCGCGTTCAGTGGGCCACGATCCCCCGAACCTCCGCATTCCGGACGGGAGCTCTACCAACTGAGTTACGAACGACGAACATTCAATCCCCTACGAACGTATTTAAAGACTATATTATTTTCGTGCCCCACTGAACGCCGAAAACCTTACTTTTCTTTCGAACGTTTCACCATCTAATCACGCCATAACATCGGCGTTAATATTACTACGCCTAAAAAAAGTTGATAAAAATTGTTGCTTTATTTAATCTGCGTAGTGTTCGACTTATATAAATAAATAGGGCTAAGAGTCAAATTGATTACATGTCTTGATATTTTCTTCCATTATCTGGTCGGCTTGCATGCACTCAGAATCAATGGCGGACTTACCAATAGGCTATGCAAGCTATAGCCCGCAAATTTTTGACGAACAGTTTGAGGGCGAGAAACTTGCAAAAGCGGGGCTGAATTTTTTGGTGGCCAGTTGAATAAATTTTGAATTACTATGTGCAGGGCCACAACAAGACATTGGCAAAAAGATAGCTGCCAATGGCGCCGCCTTGAGATGGTCTCAAAAATTCGCGAATATATGAATACTTATGAAAAGGTGAATTTCAAATAACCGCCAGGGGCGTCAAATTAAGAATTTGACAAAAGCGCCAAAATCTATGTTATATCTCCAGTTACGTTTAAGCCTCTAGTTAAGATTAGGGGGCAAAATAAGCCAGAGTGTATAGGTGGCATAATCGTAAATCCACCTCTGCTCAGAAGTCTTCATTTGCATTCAACGTCTCCGCTTCCCTATTCTTTCACTTTCAACAAGTTACGTGTCTTTGGCCACTTAGAGAACACGTTTTGCTCTCTCATTTTGCTCTCTCAACTCGTTTTTCATATACTTACTTCTTCCTTTATTTTGATAAATACAGGTCCCTAGCTAAGTAAAATAAAGCTGTGATAAGAATAGGCAATTAGTGGCCTCTAGCATTTACTTACTATCTTCGAAATAGGTTAATTTCGAAAGAGGTTTCTTTCGTCGTCTAACAAATAAATAACACAGCTATTGAAATTCAGATCGCAAAAGAGAT
Source organism: Dysdera silvatica (assembly GCA_006491805.2). Classification (NCBI taxonomy): domain Eukaryota; kingdom Metazoa; phylum Arthropoda; class Arachnida; order Araneae; family Dysderidae; genus Dysdera; species Dysdera silvatica. The sequence goes on from QLNU02015270.1 coordinate 126,855,601, forward strand.
CACCACTTAAATCACCTTCCGTTATTGCAGATACCAAAAAGTGATATTGGCGCATTAAACGTATACAATGACCAATAGATTTAACAACTTATAAAAATATTTAATTGAACAAATTAAATTGAACACTTCATTACTACCCCTTTTTTTCAGCGCCATTCGTCTACAAATCGGAAAATAAAAAGTCACAAGCATTGGGCTGAATTCAATCCAACGACATTTGAACAATCATTTAGATGTTCTTGCTCACTGGGGGAGCCTAAAAACCTGGCCTTTGTATTGTGCAAGAAATGGGGAAAATAACTCTTTTTTTGGGAGTTAAATCACTAAAAACTTTGACTCAATTTTTGGAGCTAGCTCTTTTGAATAATTGACCGACTTCTTAACTACCAGATAGACCGTATAGCTTATTCGCAGAAGAGTCACTACGAGCTGTTTACATATTAAATGAGCCCGTTTCAACTTTGTGCAACTTTATTCGCAGTTCATATTAAAATCTTAATTATAATAAAAGTAGCAAAATTCAAGTTTCCAATGCATGATTGGGAAATGAAAAGATCTAGACATTTTACCTATTCCTAATTTTCTACTTTTTAACACATTTCATCAAAAATATATAATACAAGTTATACCTTTCTTAAAAAGAAATTGCTCAAATCTTATGATTTATTTAATTAGGGCCAGGGCAGGGTTTATGTGCCTCTAGGCAGTTTAGTAGATCCCAATTGATAATGTTTAATATTGGTAGTATTGGTCCCAATTTATAATGTTGAATGATAAATCTTGTTTGTTAGATTATCAAAGTTTGTGAGCCGGGCCCCTAGGCATTTGCTCCCTTCACCCCCATCCCTGTTTCCGGCCCTGGATTTAATGATCTATGTACTTATAATCCAACTGAACCGAAAGTTGCAGTGGACTAACGTTATAGCGGCGTTGAAGGGACCCCCCCACTAAAGCGATATTATATAAAATTGTGGTAATATGAAATTTTCACTTCTGATTTCACAATTTATGGAAGAACTCCCATATTCGTATTCTTCTCACTTTAAAACCTTATGTATCGCCTCATCTTGCTTGGCGCAAAATGATCCTTGCTGTCCTTGCGACAAAGTACAACCACCCAACCATATTCTTTCCCAACCGGTTATTAGATTACAGTGAATCACTAAATCGAGGTAACTACAAATCTACCTTCTCTATTTTAAATTTAAAAATCTTTGCAAAGTAAAAACGATTAAGAAAACTAAAATTCTAATTTCAAGTTTAAATCAAATTTGTATAAAGTAGCAAAATTATTTTTCTAGTAGTTTGTTTCGCGCAGGTTGCGAATCTGGACGATAACATCCTTAGGAAAGTAAGCTTGAGATGTCTGGTATTAAGAAACAATTTTTATCAACGTTTTTTAGGCGTAGTAATAGTAACGCCAATGTTATGGCATAGTTAGATGGTGAAACGTTCGTAAAGAAAAGAAATGTTTTTTGCGTCTGGTGAGGTAAGATCCCATGACCTTCCACTCTCCGGGCAGGTGCACTTACCAACTCTCAACCTCTGTTGGCAAGAACATATTCTCGGATAGTAGAAGGTCGTAGGATCATGCCCCAACAAAAGCAAAAAAAAAAACATTTTTCTTTACGAACGTTTCACCATCCAAGCATACTATAACATAGGCGTTAATTATACTATAATTTTTGCCACCCACGTATTAATTACAGCTCAAACTAGAGCTTGTGTAATTTTGGAGAAAAAGAGACGCTTTCCCCATCCTGGATTCGAACCAGGGTCCCTCCGTTTAGCCCGGAGTGTCTTGGACCGCTAGACGAATGAGGTCCTCATCAAATCCTTTCACTGCCGCCTTTTAACGACAGGCTTATACGCTTGTTTTTAATAATTATTTAAATATAAAAGTAAAACATGACTCCAACGCACACACATTACGTTATTGGGAAATGCTGTTTTTATTCATGTTTTAAGTACAGACTCTGTTAAAAAATTATGCAAAATACAGGCCTTCTATTTAATAACTTTTTAACTAACTTTTATAAACATTTCAGTATTTGTGGCACGTGCTAAAAAACGTTTAAGCTCCCTTTTTTTACTCAAATTTAAAATGTTTATGTAATGTTTTCTTTAAAAGGGATGATTACCTAATTTACAATTTCCATACCGAATTTTCACACTAAATATTTTGTTGTATTTATGGATAATAATACAATATAAGATTGTATTTATTATATATATGTCACCTTAGTCCATTAATTACGTTCCAAGTAATCCATCGACCATTTTTGGAATGTAAAGAAAATTTTTGTAATGAATTCTGTATTTTACTTCGCGGCCTTAATTCTAAGATCACAGTAAAGAGTTTAACTGAATAGTGGAAAAATTAGTCATTCACTAAAATTCAAATTATCAACCAAACTGAAAATATAAGTAATTGAAAGTATTTAAAAAATGCAAAGTTAATGCGAATTTAACTGTATTCTTCGCAAGCCCTCTCTTTCCAAGAGAATTGTGTTAATTTCTCAATAATTGGATTTCGTATTAACTTGTTTTAGAATCATTACCCACATCCAAGCTATATTTAATATCCCCACAATGGATTACTTTGTCAACATTACGAATTCCCAATAATTATTAAGTAATAGTAAAAGTTTTTGTAATCTTAAATCGTCGTTGACTGTGTGATGTGAAAATTACTCTTAAACCCGGAAGTCCTTTCGACAGCATTCAGTTTTTGTCAGTCTTTGTGTTTGAGTTTGCATGGCCTAAACGAAGCAAAGTAATTTGCAGTCCAGTCGTAAACCTCTTAAATTACGCGGCGGGTTTCATTGTTTTTTGAGACGTACTCATAAACCCACATCCTTCAAACTACATCTGTGTCTACCGTTTTTTCATCCGAACTCACTCATATGAATTGAAATTTGACAAGAAAGTGGAAAGTGTTGACGAGGAAGTGCACTTCCCATAAAGAGGTTATCTCAATTTCTGTTTTCCCCAGCATGATGTCCCCCATCCAACAATGGAGTAAATGCAAAACAAAAGTCTCTCTTCCTGTTTATATTCCCTCCAAACTTTTAATCTCATATAAAAAAAAAAATGGCTTAACTCCTTTTAAAAGGAATTTTACCCTACTTATTTTGCTAAATTTTGTCATTTCTTGAGCAGCTCAAAACTGAAAAAAAAAAAAAACGATTCAATATTCTCTTAATGAATGTCATTAGCACATAATCCCGCTGTGTTTAAATAAAAAAATGTCATCCCATAATGAAGTTAAAGAACTCATTATTTAGACTTTCTTATGGAAATGCTTTTATATGGCTGTAATTTTTTCAGTCATGCCTGCTACTTTTGTTCGGTACGATCTTTTACATATGTATACATGTTTCGTACAGGTGCAAAGGAGGGTCTTGCCCTTCCAAAAAGTTTTCATTCGTCTTTATGGTAATGACAATGGTTTTTAAACCAAACAAAACCTTGGCGAACATCTTCGGATGTAAGCATTGGCGTACGCAGGGGGTGTTGATGGGGGTTGTAACCCCCCATTGCAATGAAATTTTGTATATTTAACATAGGAATATGTGAGTTGTAGCTCTGTAACCCCCATTGAGCCTATAACCCCCTTACAAACTTTCTACGTACGCCTGTGGATGTAAGACATTATTACCTTTCTCAGGTTTAACACAATTGACAAGTAGTCAACACAGGAAATCACTTAGACATGTTTTGGAAATTTCTTTTCGTGGAGATTAAGATGGATAACATTTTGGTACCCACGTTTAAGCTCAAACTGGAGATTTTTGTAAAAAAAAAAAAATCGCTCTTGTGTATCGGGAAGATTGAGACACTCCCAGGTTTATAAGATCCCCAGTTCGGCTTCGAGCAATTTTTTTTTTACAAAAAGCTCTAGTTTTTGCTTAAACATAAGAACGACCTGATTCAATGTAGCGTTTCATCGCCGATAGATGGAGACATAGTCGAACTTAATAGCAACTTTTTAACCGTAACCGGGATCTAACCGGCAACACAACCCATCCGTGAATTGGTAACACTTGTTTGTTTCAGGGCCAGACGGACGTGAATTCCTGACGAGGGACAGCCAAAGTCCATTTGAAACGCGTTGAATTGATTTGCTTTTTGGTTTTACGGCTCAAAGACTACAGTGGTCATGCTGCGCCGGGACCTACTGTTTTCCGAGGAATCCGAACCTCTTAAGGCCTAGGGAACCAAACCCCGGACTACAGTGAGCAGTGCGATCTTTATGAGATCTCTGAGTAAGCGTTCTTTGCACTGCTGGGAGTCGAACCCGGATTAGCGGCGCACTAGGAGAACGCGTTACCACACTGCGCCACCGCAGGGCTATTGAAATTTGTGTAATAAAATTTCAACTACGCTTAAAAACGTTTTTTCTATTTGTTATAAACATTTCAAAAAAATTATAAATTTTAATCCACGCTGAAAAATTACAAAGTATGCCCCGAAAGTTTCATATGCTAACTAATTGGCAAGTGTGTCAAACCTGAAAAAGGTCATATCTTACGAACTCTACATACGTAAAAAAGGAGCAGCGTTCCTATGTCCCTGTAGCTGAGTAGGTAAATGCATTCTGACTCATGCGTAGGTCCCTGGTTCAGCTTCTTGCCGAGAGTGTCTCTCTTCTTTACAAAAAGCTTTAGTCTGAGCTAAAATATGGTTGTCAGAAATGTTATCCAACATATTTACATCATAAAAGGTTTGGCAACTGTCTTTATTTTAACCCAAAACAAAACTTCTCTTACAAGTTTAGTATTTTCACTGAAGGTTTTTGATAGAAGTTTCTAACGAAGCTTCATTCCCCACAATCGAAATTTGTTTTATAAAATCACTGATGTTTACATATAACGACTGTTTTAACGTTTTATAATCGCATGGTATGGGACGTAGGGAGCAAAGGGGGCAAATTCCCAGGTGTTAAGGAACTTATATGAGCACAGAGCAGAAATTTAATAACTTACGTAAATAAGGAACTATGTTCGTTATATGGTTTAGGGGGAGCCCATAAATCCTGGTCGGTTCAGTTATCATCCCAGCCATAGCGTGGCATGATAACTGAAATTGACTGAAAGACATTCACCCCACGGCTTGCTCGTTAGACGCTGTTACAAATTCCATCAATACTTGTAAACGATCTTTAAAAATTAACCAAGACACAATGGAGTATATAGATTTTACATACTGTTAGAAATGTTTCAATTCGTATTTCAAGAAAAGATCCTTATATTCAAAAGCAATTAATAGAAACTCGAATTTGAAATTTAAAGCTCTTATTGCATCAGTGTGTAATGTCTGTCTTCTAGAATATGCGTAATACATCAATATGATTAATTTTATGACGCACTAAATTGCCAATTTTTAGAACAAACCTCCAGAGGTTATTTGTTTTGATATTTTGCAACTTGACGCAAAACTTACTGTAAAAGACAACGTACTATTCGATCTTCAACGCATTTACAATCATTCGTGGCTTAGCCAGGGGTTTAACTTTGGATATAGTGGTACGAAACTAAATTTGACCATTATGCCATATTAGCAAGAAGTACGTCAGCATACGAATCAAATTTTAGACCACGAATGTTTGCAGGGAGTGATGGGGTCACAACTCCACATTGCGATGCAATTTTTTCTATCTACATATAAATAGATGGAGTTATATATAAATGTTTTTTATTTCTCATCTCGAACTTGTCCCTCAAAAACATTTTATCTTATTAGCAGCTCTCCCTGCTGCCTTCGCAGTTCCTATTTTCTTTTAATAAAACATCTTTGAAGCGCGAAAACGGTTTTCGAAATTTCTTTTTCTACTCCTTGTTTAATTAAGCTGACGCCATAAATCAAGGCTCTAATCACCTCTTGGAGCTCAAGGTGGACGCTAAATGTACAGAATAGTTTGCTGTGTGTAGATCAAGTGATAAATATGGATCTCATTTTAAATTACTTCATTTACAATGTGCTCCATTTTAAAATAGCCTCTTAGCAATAAAGAACGTTTTAAATGGCAAACAAAAATAGACTTCGTTCCAAATTAAATGTATCAAACTAACAAGAAATTTTTGTTCCAGCTTTACAAAATGATTATTCTCTAAAATGTTTTATAAATATTATTTAGTTCAGTTTAAGAATCGAAATATAAATTTTTTCCATTTTCAGACTATATTTTTCAATGTATCTCATTCTACTTGGGGAGCTTTCAAGTATTACGTAAGCAATATTTTGGCCATTTCAACCCCCCCCCCTGGTAAGCAAAAATTAACATTGGCTAACATAGGAAAATAAGACCAACGGCAACCCCTCCCCACAAGGTTCTTACGTAATACTTGAACATTCCCTTGATTGCCAGTATAGAACCTAATAATTTTGTAAATAAAAGGTATTTTTGACGACCTCCGCACAAATATATTAATTACGTTTAGTGAAAGACCCATGAGCATTAATTTGCATCATTGTCTGCTCATTGAACATTAAATTGTGAGCGTTTTTGCGGCGCAAAACCAGCGAAGTCCCTTCTGCGGCAACGTTGTTGATTGTTCAAGTTAGTTCGGGAAAGTTGTCCACTGCTATGGCACTGTTTTCCCAGAGGAGGGCTGTTTCAATAACAGAAAAACGCACATATATATAAAAGATGACGACACTTGAACTCAAGTAAAGGCGGGACTTGTATTTTATGGGGAAACCATACCCTGATAGGCAGAAAAACCAAGGCGCGTTCAACATCATGTTGAGTCGCATTCAACAAGAAAGAAAACAGATTGATTATAATAACTTTATTAATCCACTATGGCACGTAATCTAAATTACTAAATAAATGGTTTATGCAAATCTGGTACCTATTTAAATCCTTACTACGACTATGAAGCAATCACCCCCTAATTTTTCATTCGTGATTGGTATAACATCTTCATTAACATGGATATTTCGTTGATATCTTCAAAAATAATTATGAAGTTTGCTTTCCATTAAAAACAATAAGCAAAACCAAACGTATACGTAAACCATGGATTACAACTGAAATTTTTAGAGAAATAAGGAAGAAAAATAAACTTTACTTCAAATTTTTAAAAGATAAATCACCAACAAAACTTGCTGTTTTTAAGTCATTTCGGAATGAATTGAATACTAAAATAAAACGTGCGAAACAGGCATATTTTTCGGCACTATGTAATATGAATAATAGGAAAACATGGTCAGAAATAAATGAACTTATGGGAAGATCAAAATCCAGAACAAGAGAAATTGATATACTAATAACTCCTCATAAAACGATTACTAACATATCACAGATTTCTAATACATTCAATGAATATTTCATAGAATTCCCTTATTCTTTATCTAGTAAATTTAATAATGTATTCCAAAGATGCCATGATTATAATATCGCTAATTCCTTTTTCTTGGATGGGGTCACTGAACTTGAGACAATTCGACTAATTAATAATCTTAGTGCTAATAAAGGACCAGGCCCAGATAACTTTCATCCAGTTCCCATTAAATATTGTGCTCATGAGATTTCAGGGCCTTTAACCTACATCTTTAATCTAATCTTTTCCACTGGTGAGATTCCGCCGGAATTTAAGACGGCAAGGGTTGTTCCGATTCATAAAAAGGGTTCATATACTGACGTTGCTAATTATAGACCGATATCAATATTATCGGTGTTTACAAAAATACTTGAAAAACTCATTTATAATAGATTATTAAAATACTTTGAACATAACCACATCATACAGGAAAATCAATTCGGTTTTACTAAAAATAAATCTACTGAACAAGTATTGTTAACGGCAACAGACTTCATATATTCGGCTTTGGACGGTGGTGACTCATCAATTGGAATTTTTTTTGATTTGTCACGGGCATTTGATACCATTAACTATGATAGACTTTTATATAAATTACAATTGGCAGGTATATGCGGAAAGCAAAATCTTCTTTTCAGAAATTACCATTTTGGAAGATCTCAATATGTGCAAATAAACGAAAATCAATCTATCGCCAGATCACCTCTATGTGGGGTTCCTCAGGGGTCGACATTGGGACCTTTGCTTTTTATTTTTTATATTAATGATCTTTTTTTTCTGCCAACTCGATCTAGAGTTCTATGCTTTGCCGACGACACAAGCATCTTTTATAGGGAAAGGAATCTTGATGTGCTGTTTTCACTTGTAAATAATGATATTGATATATATATAAAATACTTTAGAGATAATTATCTCTCACTTAATACAAAAAAAACCAAATGTATTCTGTTTTCAAATAAACATAACAAAAGCAACTACTTATGTAATACCATAAAAATAGATAACGATATAGTTCCGTTATCGCAGGAGACGAAATTCCTTGGAGTTACTATTCAAGCCAATTTAAAATGGGATACACACATTAACCTATTGTGCTTAAAAATTGGTAGATTTTTGGGAATATTGCGCAACATTAGTATTTATATACCTATAAAATTTTTGATCAATCTATATTATTCTTTTATTTTTTCTTATCTTTTTTATTGTTTATCG
>QLNU02015270.1:126864240-126888119 GCA_006491805.2 Dysdera silvatica
CACGCTAGTAAGGTCGTAGGTAAATGACAAAAACTGTAGAATGTAAAGCAATATGTATTCTATCTGTCAAAATTTTAGATTTCGTGTTAACCTAAGAGGAAAAGTTTCATGGATCGCTTAAAATTATCAATATTCTAACCCTTAAGAACTCAAATAAAAATATTAAAAAAGAAAACAATAAAATATTAAAAAATAAAAGAAATATAAAAAAAGTAAGAAAAGAAGTTACCTTTTAATGAAGTAGATGTTCAAATTGAAGGCCTTACACTTCTTGGCAGTTATTAAGCCGGGTCTCAAAGCTTTCTCTGACGTTTTGAAAAGTGTGTGGAGTAATTTTATGGCACTCATTCCATATTCTTTGGCGCAGCACATTTATGATTTCAGGTGGCGGTTTGTAAACTATTGATTTCAAGTGACCCCAAAGGAAATAATCCAAGGGTGTCATATCTGGGCTACGAGGTGGCCATTCCACGAACCCACGACGGCCAATCCACCTTCTTGGAAACTTGTTATGTTGAAAAAGAATGACATCCGTTCGGTGACTGAGTGGACGAGCCATTTCTTCAAAGTGTATTCGTATAAAAAGGAATACCTTATGAGGACACGTGTGTGATTTCAAACAACTATTGTTGCTATGGAAATATTTTTATTTCAAACAACTATTATTGCCATGGAAATATTTTTATTTGAGTTTTTGAGGGTTAGAATATTGATATTTTTAAGCGATCCTTGAAACTTTCTCTCTTAGGTTAACACGAAATCAAACATTTTGGCGGATAGAACACACATTACTTTACATTCTGCAGTTTTCGTCATTTGCCTACAACCTTATTAGCGTGAGCAAAACCCCAGAGAATAAAGGTCGATTTTGAACTTTGAAGACACGTAGTTGGTGCCATGGAAATCATAGCGCCATACTGTAAATGTCATTATTTTTTTCTCAACGAGACCTTCAAAAGAAGGTATTACTCGTTCGTATTTGCCATTTGAAATTTTGGAGTTGGCCCCCGTGGGGCGCCCCCTGGTGCTGAGGGTGAGTCGCGACACAGAACAAAAATTATTTCCTTTTCAACAAGCAACTTTCCCAAGAGGACTTTTATCTACCTGAAACCACCGAAAAATTAATGGGGTGGGGCACTGACTTTTGAACCACCCTGTGTAGACTTTCTGTGTAAGTTTATGGACCCTCTTAATATATAATATTAGTTAGTTGCATGAATTATTTAATAATAAACAAGAAGTAAGTTTAACATATTATATAATAAATGTTGGCTTTTGTGTATGTACATGTGCAGTAATAAGATAGATTTGATTCCCTTGGGTGTTAAAATATTTTCGAAACTAAGAAGCAGCTATTAACTTTTCTTACTGGATGCTGCCGCATGTATGCATTATGCATACATGCATAATGTTTAAGGAACCTTGGTTAGAATTTGGACAATTTATTACAGTACATGCTATGCATGTATGGTTTTTATCTGTTGGTTTACATGTTTTATTTTTAGGTATGCATTAATGTTTTTTTTGTTTATTTCAGTACTTGGATTGGAACGTATCAACGATTACTATTTGCAGCTGGTTAAGCACGTACATGCAAGTTGAAGCCTCTCGACGTACCGAGGAATATGATGAAAGTGAAAACCGCAATGATAGTTTTGAGCTTCAACGATTCCAAGGCCTGGCTTTTGCTCAACTCTGTCAGGTAAGATCCAATGAAACAGAATTGGATAATTAATGCAAATTCATGGTTTACGTAGAGATCTCAATATGGGTTACACGTAGCATTATGCTCTCTTGTGGTTGCAGCCACTATAGCCCTGGAATTGATTTTCCGAAAGTTTGGTTACTTTTAACTATGTCTTGGCTTGGATGCTCCAGTCCTCGGTGACTTACGGTGTTAAAAAAAATTATTGAAATGTTGGTCAAAATTCTTATAAGCATTTATTATACAATAATTTTTGCCACCCACTTGTATGTTGCTCAAAGTAGAGTTTTTGTTTTCTGAGAAAAAGAGATGCTAGCTACATATATGTGGGTGGCAAAAATTATTGTATAATAAATTCCCCTACAAAAACTCATAAAAAAATCTCGCCCCGGAGGCTTTTCTGTGTTGACCATTATTTGGCAATTGTGTTATCCCTGCGGAGAGTAATAATACCTTGCAAGCAATTTATTAACTCATCATACCATTCTTGTCTTAGTTTGCTGTTAACTCGGGTTTAACTCCCAACAGTGTAAAGAACGCTTAGACTTCATAAAGATTGCATTGCTCACTGTAGTCCAGGGTTTGTTTCCCTAGGCCTTAAGGTGTTCGGATTCCTCGGAAAATGGTAGGTCTCGGTGCAGCATGACCATTGTGGACCTTGAGCCGTAAAACCACAAGCAAACAAAACTACCCTTGTTAATATACAAATATAAATTAATATAATATAAAATAAATATAAATATTATAAATCTACTTGTCTACTATACTTCTCTCTGTGCGCAGGGTTCCTACGTACCTGGAGAATTTGTAAAACCTGGAAAAGGTTCCTACATACCAGGAGAATTTGTAAAACCTGGAACTGTCAGAGTAATTTATAATCGTCCCTAAAGCTCAGGGAAAAACGTTTTTTTGGTTGAACCTAGGGAAGTCTGAGAAAACATTCTTTAACATGTTTTGATATTAAAGGCAAACCGAACTCACAACCAAGAACTTGTGGGTTCGGTTCCCAGCAGGCACCGTGAAATCATTCTTTTCTTTGCGAGCAATTTTCAAAAAAATATGCCCGGTGGCTTTCTGCACCGACCATTTGGCAATTTTGCTAACCCTGTGAAGGGTAATAATATCCCATATATAAAAAACAATTCATCTGTTTCGATAGCTAAATTTCCCATGAACGTGAAGACATTTTTCTTGCAGAATTTCGGTTGAAAGTTACTTTTGATTGGTCAGGGAAATTTTCTAGAAAAGTCAGGGTAAAACCTGGAAAATTCTAGGATTTTTTTTCCTTTGGTTGTTAGTAGGAACCCTGTATACAAATATAATAAATAATACACTGGTAAACATAATCGACACAGTTGTAACAAGTGGTAAAAAAAATGATGATTCGATACGTGTAATATGCAGGGAATTTTTATAACGTACATTCTAACATTGTTATAAAAATTCCCTCCACAGTTGTAACAGTTTACTACGTGTAAATATACATATGTAGCTCTTATATCGCGTTACTTTTGTTGTTGCACTTTCAATGGCCATCAGTGAATACCTCAGTTTATTCTTATCACCCTTCTGTTTTATTTTACATGTTATATCATGCTGAAAATATTGGTTCTTATTTGGCCAGCAAAGTTAAGCAGCATTAGGTATTGTCTGTTTTTGGGAGGGTGATCACCACATGTTGTTAGTATGCCCGCCACCCCCCAAATTCACAGTTAATTTACATATTCATTTCTTCTTGCATGTGCATTCAAAAGAGCAAATTTATGTTTTCTATTCCTTGCCTGCAATCATCTATGACAGGGATCAGCAATCTGTTTTAGCGGGGAACTATATTTTTTATTAAAAAAAAAAAAGGTAAAAGATTGACCACTCCCAAATTCATGCTGGAAAGGGGACGGGGAGGAAGAGGGAGATTTTTAAAGAAACAGAATAGAGTGGGATATTGTTTCAATAAAACTATATCTAGAAATATTACTTATTAATGATAAAAAATAAATGTGTGATAAGCACTGAATCATGTAAAAATTAATTTGATTTTGAAGAAACTTTGTGAGGGGCAGAAATGAAAGAAGCATATATTAATTTTCTCTAAGAGCTGCAGGTTGTCGATCTAAGACTTATGAATATACTGTGATAAAAATTATTAATTGTTAATTATTAATTTTTATTGCAATACAATTAATAAATTTGTATTCTATTAATTATTTGAAAATAATAGAATTGTACAAAGCAAATACAGCAGTGCTAGAGGGTAGCATTTTTTACTACAAATCGTGGGGAAAGTCCTGACGTGTTTACATTGCTAATATTTTCATCACAGCAGATTAAGAGCAAAATTTCTTATTGTAGTTGTGTGTGTGTATGTACATATATATATTTTTTTTATTTTTCAGCTTTTGGATCTCTGCGTTTTTGATGTAGACTGCTTACGATTTCCTTATCGCCATTTGGCTGCATGTGCCATTATGCATCTAGTCTCAATAGAAAAAGGCACTTCCATATCAGGTATGTACCAAGGTTTCTTTGCATGTAATTTGTGAATTTGATAATGAACAGGGATATGGGTTTATCTTAAATCATGCTTTAAAAATACATGCTTACAAAATGCTGAGGCTAAAAGGGCATGATTACTTTTATTTTTTGGCCTGTGGTGGTATAGAGGTAACATGTTTGCCTATTGTGTCATTTAGGTGGATTCAATGATAATGGAACGTAGAGCATGTGCCGATTTTTTGCCCACTATAGTCCAAGGGTTTCTAGGTGCCAATGATTCAGATTCCTCGGAAAACTATGTTTTTCAAAGCAACATGACTAGCTGTCTAGTATGCTGTAAAAACACAAACTTTTTCTATATTACACGATTCCTACGATACTTAAGAACATATTTTTATTTTTTAAGGACCCATGCTGATACATTTTTTTTTCACCAGCAGTCCCTAAAAATTCGTTGTTTTTCTTCCATGAAATTTGAATGTGATCGGCACGAATCAAGCACAAATTTTACCCGTCTTTGAGCTTCATTACCTAATTTCCAGGACCAGCACTGACATGGTACTCAATCAATGCCTTTACCATATAGGCAACTAAGGCTCCAGTGCCATTATTCAGTTCTTCATAACCCCTATAAATACGTGCATATATCACACTCTTGGTACATCACTGTAGTATTTTAAAATGGGTTCCTGAGCGAACATTCATAAAAAGTCATGAAAATACATTTGTGCTTTAGTTGCTAACAAAAGCTAGAATACTCAAATGTATAATATATGTTCATCTTATGATTATTATATTTGTTTTTTTGTGGAAGTTAATTTCAAAGCATACAACTATATAACAGAGGCACTATCAAAAAGTTAAGTTTTTAAATTACTCCGTTGTGTAGCCTTAAATTTTCTCCTACTTTGTTGATAATGATGCAGTAAAGGTAGAATATGTTTATCAGCATGTCTTGATTAGTCCTTAAAAATGATTGGGGTTTTTAGAAACTTCGTATTTTTTACTTTGGGAAAGGGGATGGAACTCCCTCCCGTACCATTCATTACTAAAACATATTTATTTGAAAATTGAGTGGGAAAGTAATTCTGATTTTATCTTTGCACAATTTCCACTTTCCTAAATGGAAAGACCTACTCCGACAAAATGTTAAAACGTTTATCAAAAGGTAAGTGTCAGGCCTCTAGCCAGCAGGAGCACATCCCCAGTTGCACCATCAAGCTATATATATAGAACAATAATAACACAATGTTAAAATATTGAAAAGTATTAAAAATGTATGCAACTTTTTATATAATTCTTCCTATCCCACTCAATTGCCCCTTCTATAAAATTTAAAATACAAACCTTGGTATATGCTAATATTACAGCATTCGTAGTTTTAAGAAACAAAAATAAAAAATCCATCTGATTAGGGTCAATTTTATTTGGGTTTATAGTGACATATTGTCTAAATTCTGTACCGCTTCTGGCAATTCATATTCTATAGTCCCTGGGTGCCCTTTGCCCCAGTTTCCCCCCTTCATCCTGGCTATAGGCTTGGTAAGTGTATCAATATCTTATGCAATATAGACTTCATGATAATTTTTCTAACCTGTAACTGCTGTGCTTGGTCTGATCCTTAGTTTAGCTGTGTGTGTTAATTATTGTGGTTCAAAGGTCACTCTACATCATCAGTCTTGAGACATGATATGCATATACCTAACTAGTAATTAATCCCCTTTCTTCTCCCCTATCCTATACATATACACACAGAGATGGATTTAGATGATATGGCAGCTAGTATGAGCCTGAAATTTGGCACCTACCTCCCCCCACTAAATATAAATTACTTTAAAAAAAAACAACAAACCCTTTGTATGGTAGTATTTTTTTTTATTTCTAGGGATCTCAATAGGCTATTGAATATTACTACAAGACTGAAAACCACGATAACATTTTCATACAACAAATACCATGTAACTAAACTACAAGTACTATTTCTGAAGAGCCAAAAATTAAATTGATTTAATAGAAAAATTAAAGCCTTATATAAGCTTTGATAATTCGGAAACGTCCTCTGTACAGTAAAATAAGTTCATCCATTTTGATGCAGTTTTTACTTTTCTAATTTTGTTAGTTCCTAGTCCTTGTTAGCCTGTTTTGTTGCCACTCCCCCTCCCCCCCCCAAGTGTGACGGCACCAGTCACGCTGCCCTTAATCCATTACTGTATATACACATTGAGTAAAGATAGCCTTGCAGTGACCTAGTTGGTAATGTATTCATTTATTGCCCCATCAACTCTAGTTTGATTGCAACGGTACAATAGAAAGTGGGCCATTTTTTGCCCACCGTAGTCTGTGGGGGGGAAGGTTGGTTCCATCGACAATAGAGCTTCGGGCTCCTTAGAAACCTGTGGATCCAGCCAAAGCATAACCTTCGCGGTCCTTGCACCATAGGACACAAATGTATGAAGACCTTTGGCAATAAATTATTAATAATTTAATCATTCATTGAAAAGAAAAAAAAAAATGTGCGAGTAAAATTTTATAAAAATCAAAATAGATAGATTGCTGACTAGTTTTGTTTTCATGGTAACTTCTCAGAATATTGAATGGTTATGTCTTGTAGTCAGTAGTGACTACTGTACTTTTATAGTTACATGTGCAACTATCTCTAAATATAACAAATAATCATAATTTAAAAAAACACATTGATTTATGTTATTTTGCAATGACTGAGTCAGTTGTATTAATTATTAAATTCTCTATCGTTTAGGTTGTGATTTTCAAGAAGTTGAAGAGTGTTTCAGGTGGATGAAGCCATTTTGTGAAGTCATCTACGAGAACATGAAGACCGAACACAAATTATTGGATGTACCATATTCTGATGTTCATAACATCCAGACTCATGATGTTGGATTAAGACAATGGGTAATTTGATAATTACATTATTTTTTAGCTGCGATGTTTATCTGAAAATTCTACCTTTTCTTGCGTGAATACAAATTTTGGTGTAAAGAACTCATACACATTAGCAAATACACTGGGAAGAAAAAATAGAAAAATTATGTGGCTTTTTAGGAAATTCTGTGATAGCAGGAATTACATTAGTTATAGAATGGTATAAAACTATTTGCACAAAGCACGTTATTTGGCAGAAAATTAGAACTTAGAAGAACTTGTTCAAAAGATATGTTGTCTAAATGAAATAAGCAGAGTATTTCAATATAGAGTGGGGTCACTCAGTCATACTGGATTGATAGCGATGTTCCGTGCTATCGATGAGGATTATGAACTCAGTAGGTAGCAACGGCCATGGCTCCTTTAAAATTGTTACATGATCCTTTAAAGCAGGTTTTTTTCATTTTTGGGGGGAAGGCAGTGAGATAAATCTCCTTGCAACATTTCATAGATGCTCAATTGGATTAAGGTTGGGTAATCGAGATGATGGCCAATTCATGTGTACCATGGTCTTTTCCTAAAGATACTGTTTCACAAGCCGAATTTTTTTAATGATCTTTATCATCTTGTAGGATAGAAGTTTCATGTATTGCACCTGCATAAGGGTGTACATAGGGATCTACGATATTGTCTGTACCTTTGAACATCGAAGTTCCTGTTTGGCAGTGCACAGAGATGTTTACATCTGCCTAAAAAGATGCCACATTAAACACACACATTTCCACCACCATAACTTTTTTTCACTCGCACATACATACAGATGTTATAGCTAGCAATGGTATGCATTCCTGGTTCTCTTCCTGGATCAAACACTTGAAT
Source organism: Dysdera silvatica (assembly GCA_006491805.2). NCBI lineage: Eukaryota > Metazoa > Arthropoda > Arachnida > Araneae > Dysderidae > Dysdera > Dysdera silvatica. The sequence goes on from QLNU02015270.1 coordinate 126,872,201, forward strand.
TGCTTTGCAAACAATATCTAGTTGTTCATAAAGAGCTTTGAACCCCCATTGGTTTTCTGCCCAGTTTGCACTCATGCATACCTTATTCAACAATTCCTTCCTGTAACATGAGGCAAGAGGTATGCTGGTCGCTTGGCATACAGAATTTCATGAAGCTCTCTGTGTATGGTAGAAGCTAATATCATTCTTCCAGTAATTCTAGCAAAAGAAAATCAGAGCTGGGTCAGCACAGAAGTCTCATCCTTGAGACAGACATTTCCAGTACATGCCACCCTGCCTCAGCATTAAAGGGCACCTTCCACAATTGAAGTAGTTATATGTACAGTATTGATATGTTGCATATATTTGCAGTGAAGATGGAAACTTCATACAGGGTTCTCACCCACCTGTAGAACTTGGAATTCTCAGGGAATTTGAAATTTTCCCTGAAGGTCAGGGGAAAAACAAGATATTTTGGTCAAATCTGGAAAAGTCAGGTGGGGAGGGAGGGAGGGAGGGAAAACAACTTTTATTTTGAGTAGTTAAATCTACAAGCATGAAGCCATTTTTCTAACAACTGAAGTTCAGTTGGAAGTTTCATTTGTGATTGATCAAGCAATTTTTCTAGAAAACTCAGGGAAAAGTCAGTCCAATATAGGTGTTAACCCTGTTGATTTGTAGGTGTTAGAGCTGGGTCACTCACCTGTGAAGTCTGTATGAAGTTTGGATTTTTATGTGTAACAGTTTCAGCAGCGCAATTTAACTGCACAACATTAGGTTAGATATTCAGTATGAGACACAGTTGTGGCCTATAGAAAATTAGAGACCATCAATTGGCATGCATTGCCACATCTGACCAACATCTATCTGACTTTGCTACAGATAACAGCAAAATTCAACACTGGGACCACAAGTGACACCAGTGATTGGGCTGTTCAATATTCACTGTTTTTTATGGAGTGTAGGAGTCAACTGCTCACCTCAGTCTTATTGCCTTATATATATATATATATATATGGCCTGCAAAAGGGTTGCTGGTATCTAACTGGAAGGAGACCCACACGCTGAACGTATGTGACGATGTGTGGAACCGGCCAGGCCAGTAACCTAGTGTCCTACCCCGCCTTCAAGTGGTGCAGGCTGAGCTTTCTATTTATGTGGCAAATTAATATTTGCTACACGGATAGAAAGGCGGAAGGGGAGGGCTAATTCACCAACCCGTCTAGCCAGCGTGGTGAAATTATGGCTAATTCCTCCATTATGTTGACACACCAGAAACCATGGCCCCTAGTCTCCAGGTGCTGGAGTGCTCCTGATCAAGGCAGCGGTCAGTGTGGCATGAAAGCAGGGGGTGCTAAGAATCACTGGAATGGCCCAGGCTGCCGTTTGTTATTGACCTTGGCTACGTTTAATGGACGATCCCTTGCTTCTGAAGCAAAACTTCAGGAATTGGAAGAAGAACTTGACAAGATCAAATGGGACATTGTAGGACTCAGTGAAGTTAGAAGAAAAGGTGAAGAGTTGGTGGAACTTAAAAGTGGACATTTGTTTTATTATAGAGGAACGGAAACTGGAAGAACAAGTGGTGTTGGCTTCTTAATCAACAAAAGAATTAAAGACTACCTTCTTGAAGTCGAAAGCACGTCAGATCGAGCAGCGAGGCTCGTTGTTCAACTAACCCAGCGATACCAACTTCAGATAGTACAGGTATATGCACCAACATCAAGCCATACCGACGAAGAGGTTGAAGAATTTTATGAAGAAATCAAAGAGTTACACACCAAAGGGAAACAACATATCAAGCTCATCATGGGGGATTTCAATGCAAGAATTGGACAACAGGAACAAGGAGAGACATCGGTTGGTAAATACGGATATGGGGAAAGGAATGAACGTGGCGATCAACTCATCGAATTTGCAGAAGCTGAAAATCTTAGCATCATGAATTCATTTTTTAAGAAGAAACCGCAAAGAAAATGGACATGGAAACACCCAAATGGGGGAACTAGTGAAATTGACTATATCCTGGCAAACAAGAAATCAATTATTGAAGATTGCAGTGTACTGAACAGATTTAATACTGGAAGTGATCATCGAATGGTGAGATGTAAAGTGCACTTAAATACTAAATTAGAACGACAGAAGCTCATTAGGAAACAAGTAAGTAAGAGGGTGGATTTAAAGAAATTAAAAGAAAATACCGAGGCATTCAAGTTGGAATTAAAAAATCGCTTTTCTGCACTGGAAGGACTTATTGATGAAAGTGATATCTCAGAAGCAAATGAAAACATTGTTAAGACAATAATTGAAACTGCTGGGGAAATTGGTGGTGTAATATGTAAAAAGCAGAATAGCAAATTATCTGAGAAGACGAAACAACTCATGAAAAGGCGAAGACTTATGAAGGTGGACAATCAAAATACCAGTTCCAGGATTGAGTACATAGAACTTTGTAAAACTTTGCGCAAAAGCATGAAAGAAGACATAAGAAAATTCAACTGTGAGTTAGTAAGGAAGGCCATTGAAAATAACAAGAGCCTTAGGGTTGTTAAAGGGAGTTTGTCTATTGGGAAGAAACACATCATTGCATTAAAAGGAGAGGATGGCACCGTAACAAGAAATAGGGAAGAAATACTTAGAAGAGTTGAAGAATTCTACAGAAAGCTGTATGAGGGAAACAGTGGATTAAACGAAGACTCTGAGATAGTCGAAGGAACAGCTCCTAAAATCTTAAAAGAAGAAGTAGCATTTGCAATAAAAAGTATGAAGAAAGGAAGATCCCCTGGCGATGATGGCATTACATTAGATATCTTAAAAGAAGCTGGAGAACATGTAGAAGACATACTCGCAAAATTCTTTACCAAATGCCTCAACAGTGGTAACATACCAAACCAATGGGATTCTGCAACAGTAATTCTTTTGCATAAAAAAGGTGATAAAGAGGATTTAAAAAATTACCGACCAATTAATCTGAAATGGCGATGGGCTGGGCATATTGCAAGAAGAACTGATCAACGATGGACAACAGAAATTCTGAACTGGATTCCAAGAGACCACCGAAGACCTAGAAAACGTCCTCAAACTAGATGGGTGGATGAAATAAGAAAAGAGGTTGGGGTGACGTGGAAACGAATGGCCCAGGATAGACTTGTGTGGAAAGCATTTGGAGAGACCTTCATCCAGCAGTGGATAGATAATGGTTGAATATGATGATGATATGCTTATAGACCTGCCAGTACAGGGATATATGCCAGCCTGGTTGCGTGAATACCGTCACAGCATGCAAGATGACTGGAAATGTGTGTAGCATGTTCCACGAAATCTAGGTTTTAATTATTTCATGTAGATGGGCGAATATACATGCAGAGAAACTCCAAATGGTGCTTTATATTGTATATCAACAATTGATAGTTCAGAGTAATGGTTGCAGTTCCATTATGGTGTGAGGTGTTTTCATCTAGCATACATTAGGAACTATGATACATCTGTAGTATTACTAACCAGAGGATTCTATATAACCTGTTTTGCAGATCATTTGTATAATGTACATACTTATGGTCCTGGTTCTGCATTCACTTAACTAGAAGTAGGTTTTTTCAACAGAACGATACACTACCACACTGGCCTGTAGTTACCAAATTATTGTTGAAAAAGGAATTTTTTCTACGAGTTTGGCATTTTAAAGTGGTCCAATCATTCATTTGATTTGAATTCAGTTGAACTGAATGTATTTTCGGGATGCTTCTCGACATGCTGCCATTTGCAAGATTTCATCACTGGGGAATATTCATGAACTGTGGACCATCATTCATGAGGCTTGGTGTAAACCACTTGCATAGTACTTCAGATAATTTGCAGAGTCCATATCTTGTTATGGACCTTTGGTACTATTATTGCAATGGAGGTCTATGCATCACTATCGTATCCCTGTTTCTTCATCACTCTCAGTTCATGTGTATATATATATACATATGGCTTGAAGTTAATTCATGGTTTAATGTTTTATTGTGAAAAATAATGAAATTTTTTGTTTATATATTAAAAAATAAAATATCCATTTCTCTCGATTATTGTGAATTAACTTTTTTTTTGTATGTTTAATAGGAACAGGTGGAATTTAACCGGTCCGTGCAACAACGCATTTCTGTCTTCCAGCAAGAAATTGGAACAGCCGTAGTTCTGACCCCACCGCCAGCTGTGAAGAAAGTCAACTTGCGAGGCAATGATAGTACGGAATAGCGTTTTATGCGTTTGAACTTTATTTAAAATGGGCTGAAATGGTATTCCTTAAGACCAGCCGAGGCTTCTAGTCTTACCACTGCCACATTCTGTGTACATATGTGTTGGCCATTTTTTTTCCATCTGGGAAGGTGCAAATATCATTTGTTCATAATCTTAATTCCTTTTGCGTTGCCATTTTTTAAAAAATTGTATGTATTACGTTTTTTGTCATATTTGAATTCCAACCATCTTCAAGCTTTTAAAATGGCTTTTCTGTATATTCATGTGGAGTTCGTAACATGACATGCACTAACTTATGGCCTTGTTTATACATGTATTTATTTATTATTTGGACATTTTCTTTTTCGTTTGTCTCTTATGTGTTCTGTACTACATGCTGTACATTTGAGGTGGAGATGTTGGATGGTCACAATTTGGCACTGTCCTTTACTAGAACTATAAACTTAGTTAGCATATGGATATGTTTATATTTTTACCTATTTTTTACTACTTCCAAACGTTTTGTATACCATGTTTCTCATAACTTCAACAATATTTTTAAAATTTCTTTCATTGTCTGTTCAAGTTAGTATATGTTTTATTATTTCCTTATTGGTTTGTATTAATACTCCACTATTTTATACAATTAAAACTTCACTGGACGTATGTACACTACTGTTCATAATTATAAGGTAACTGGGCAATACAAAGTTCCACAAGGAGATTCTACAACTACAGCTATCTCAACACTGGCATAAGGTTTAAAAACACGACGTTTCGGGAGCCAACTGCTCCCTTTGTCAAGTGAAGGCAGAATGAAGAGTTAGTGAAAGTTCCAAGTTTATATATACTAGCATGTTGGGAGTATCCATCTGACGTCATTTGGTGTGGTATAGTCCAAACTGAAGAAACCACCACACCCTATGACACAGGTGGCTACACCCAACTCCAGGTTTGGTAAAAATCTTGCAAGTTTCTGAAAACGGAACCTTATAAGATTCTGTTGGGAGTAGCCATCTGACATTATTGGGTAGTGCTTCCCCAGCTGGGACTGTCCCACATCAAATGTCATCTGATGGAGATTCCCAACATGCGGGTATATAAACTTAGGACTTTCACGAACTTTTCATTCTGCCTTCACTTGACAAAGGGAGCAGTTGGTTTTTAAAACTTTGTGTTTTTAAACCTTATTTCCAGTGTTGAAATTACTGTAAGTCATAGGGTAATACTCAAAAGCAAACATATACAGGGGTGAGTAAATGCAGGTTTGCATGGAAAAAAATGCAGGTTATGACTATTACGATAGCTCTATTAAAAGAATATCACACAACTGCACAGTGCATTTACGTGACATTTCTCAAGTGCTCAAATTACCAGCCTTTATTTATACTTTATGATCTACTTGCTACAATCAATCACACCTTGGTGCAGAGTTCTTCATTGTCATCAGTTTCTTGGCATGCTGCTTTATTTAGTGAATCATATCATCCATGGTATATCTTTTTATGAAAAGATTACCTTTGGCAACATCTCAAAAGAAGTCTATTAGGGTGAGGTCTGGTGATCATGATGCTCATTCCACTGGGCCTCATTGACCTCTTCACTTGTACACCAAGAAGCTTATGCCGTTTCGTGGCACAGTGTTGAGAAGTTCCATTTCGTTGAAAGTAGTAGTCACCATCGTTATGCTGTCTCGGTAATTGTAAAACAATACTCATTAGCGTGTTAAGATAATCTAGGCCATGTGTAACATTTGTATGGGAAAAAATAAGTTCAAGTGTACTTTTACATGAAAGGCTCCCCCGAAACTGATACTTCAACTATCCTTTTCTACTATTACATGGAAATTTTCCCTTGAATAATAAATAATAGAATAATAAACTCTGTTTTACATACCTACAACTGTAAATCTACTTTTGTCCACCTCTCTCTATATATAACAACTTTGCTAACTGTTGTTGCAGATATCCACCTCTTGCCATTATTTTAATTTTCTTACAGATTGACTAATGTCCACAGATTTCTTGAGCAAAAGAGATTTTGATTTCTCGGGAAACTGTAGGTCCAGCTCTAGCATTATATTAGCAGTGCTCTCGACACCATGACACACACACACACACACACACACACACACAAATCAAAATGTTGTTCAAGCAGTTGATTATTAAATAGTTTCTTAAATTCCAAGCGAAATATAACTATTATTATGGAACTTCACAGAATTACATCGCTGCATTTATAGGAGGAGCACTCACTCTCGCACACACAAAGAAAACTGTTCAATATGTAATTCACGGGTCCTTAATATGTAGGGTTTGAGCCAGCATGGCGACAATTGTCGCCAACTCATAACCAATGACCGCTAAATTCGTAAACATGGACAAATTAGTTAGAGCACGAACATATGCAGGGGGGAGGTAAATGGGGTCACAACCCCCGTTAAGTCCATTTATACATATACTTCAATTATATATGTCTATTGTATAAAATTTTGTAACCCTATAAACACTCTTTTTATGAATTTTCTACATGCATTTTTGTGTTAGAGTACTGTTTGAAAACAGTATTGGAAGTGCAGGGTCTTTACACTTGAAATAGGTTTGATGACTTTGGTTTCAAGCCTTGCATCTCCCAAAGCCTTCCTGGATTAGTCCTTGTTAAAAACTGTTACATTTATTGACATTCTTGTAATGTAAAAGTTTTAAGGAATTGTTGAAACTTCACAAACGTTTTTAACTTGGTTGACATTAAAGTTATAGTAATGTGATTAAGGCCTTATAGTTAGCAAGAAATGTTTGGCTTATTTTATCAATTGATAAGTAAATCATTTGGTAATACATAAATGAATGTTTTCAACTCGTGTGTGAGGGTGTAGAGCTTGGAAAACACTATGTTTAAGGTCTTAGATAAAAACAGATTCCGATTTATATAAATATGTTCATTAGTGCTAATTTAGAAAAGACGGTTTAAAGATGTGGTTTGATTATAACTAGATTTTAGTCATAACATTACTTTACTGTGGTCACGTATTTGATCTGTATTCCCTTCCTTTACATCATTTTGCCTTTACTCTTGAACCACTTATTTTAAATATACTTATTTTTAAATCCAGACTTTTCCATGTTCATCTTCATTTAGTTTTAAATTTTCTTGTTTTTATTTTGCGTTGTAGTTTGGATAACCCCTTCACTGTGATTTGGACCTGGAACACTTACCCTTTTGATACCTGGGTACAATGGCATCCTAATTACCTTCATGGTTGCTGCTTTTGCATGGTTCCCCATGGTTCTCGAATTTCATCAGGACAAAAGAGTGGGAACCATTTTTTTTATGCTAAGTTGGTCTCGTAGGCATAAAGCTTATCTAATAGCTATTAGTTTATCTAGTAATTATTACTTTATTCAGTAATTATTAATTTATCTGGTAGCTATTAAATAAATGTAGCTAGTGGATGACATTTATCTCCTGCCATCTTTGCATTATAAAACTCACAAACCGGAATATCCACTCACAGTGAGAATTTAGAATTGCCAGGAAATTTGAAATTGGCCTTAAAAGTCGGAGAAACGATGTTTTTTGATTAAATTTGGAAAAGTCGGGGTAAATCTTAACTCTTGTTTTGAATAGCTAAATTTCATATGAGTGCAAAGTTATTTTCTCCAAAATTCAGGTTCAGTTTAAGGCTTAGTTTGACATTAGTCACGGAATTTTTTCGGAGATATCGAGAAGAGACTAGTAAAAGTGAGGCATTTTTTCTTCAGTGGGAACCCTGCAAACAAACCCCATGAAGTTCATCCAAAGCTCTGTTTTTCTAGTAGCTATAGAGTTTGTGTAGTAGCTATGTAGTTGACTCAGTAGTAGCATGTAGTTTGTCCAGCCCTGTGGTCCCCAAAGCAGAACGTGCTAAAAACGCACATCACGGAACAAAACAACTCCACTGCAGAACAGTCGTGAGGGAATAACTTTTTTCTCTTAATACAAATAAATAAAAAACTCAGACAAATGTTTTCTACATTTCTATTAAAAAAGGAATTTACATTTTATAGAATTTAAAAATGTATATAATACGAATATATATATACATACATGCATCTCCTGCAGAACATTGCAAAACATTATGCTTTGGGGCATGTGGTGGTGCAGTGGTAATGCATTTTCCTACTACACCATTATCTCTGGTTTAACTCCCAAAATGTTCACTGCCTAACTGCACACAAGGGGTTGGTTCCCTAGGTCATAAGAGGTTCGGATTCCTCAGAGAAAGTGTAGGTTCCAGCACAGTGTGACCCTTATTGTCCTTGTGCCATAAAAGTCATAAATACAAGTTTGTCTGGTATCGCTTTTATAGAGATAGTTGTAAAATCTTATGGGTTCTTAAGTGTTCCAGGGTTAAAGATGATGTTCTTATATGATCTCAGCAATTTTTTCATGTTTGGTTTCCAAACATTTTGCCTTGTAGTACAATTGTAACAGCGTGCCATTTTTTTTTTTAAATTTTATTTCATAGCCATTTGCCAAATTCTTGTTTATACAAATGTAAACTGATTGTTCGGACTCCAAAAGTCATTCCATTTTCTTTAAACGTATTTTGACGAGAGCAATCTCTTCTGTGTTACCTTTATTCATGAAAAATTTTGAATAAGGACTTCTATTCTTACTTGTATCTTCCTGTTTTGTTTGTTAAACTGATTGTGTTATTGAATTGAGTTTATATATTCTGGCTGTTCCTGATGTATATCTGCATAGCTGTAGTTAATGTACTTATATGATTGCTTCTGTTGGAAAACGTCTGTAATTACAGTTCACATGCGTTAGTCTAGTTAAAATGAATTAATAGCTACAATTGGATTGAATGTATAGACATAAAGCTGGAAAAGAGTTGTGTAACTGCCTTTGAAATGTATATTTATGGCTACACAGTTGGAATATATCATGGAATAGCTAATAAAATGTGATAAAACACATTAAAAACTGAAAGTGTGATTCTTTGTTTTATAAGCGTCATATATTTTCAAAAATCCAGTGGTTATATTAACAGGATATCTGGCCATATAAAAAATCTCGAAAAATTAGGGAAGTTTTTTCTGATTGGGAAATTTGAAGTGCAAAGATCTGTCTGGGAAATTTAAAGTTCAGTGCTATAATAAATAGCGTATTGAAATATTTTCTTAAGCCATACGTTTCATACTGTATTGCATTTGTGAAACTTATACTTTTGGCTTAACTTCCTCAATGATTACCTTTTTTGCACAAAAAACAAGCAGTAACTTGTATAAAATTACCAAGCCTGTATTTCGCAGGAGAGGATGTTTACTAAAGTTAACTAAAACTTGGGAAGGGGGAAAAAACAAACAAAAACCCTAGTTTCAGCTAAATTATTTCATCTGTAAGGAGTTCTGATTAAACCCGTCTCCTTTCTCATATATACGTTATGGTGAATGTGATTAAATGGTTATTATTAATAATAAGCAAATAAGCCAGTTAAAGTTGATAATTTATGAGAATTTATTGCATTGACCGGTTATTATTAATAATTACCAATGAAGTTTGGTTAATGTTATAATTTTCCACACGTTTAGCTTGAGATTTCCATTACGCATAATATAAATACACATAATTATTTTCATTTAGCATTTTCACTGTTATACTAATGTTTAAATATAAAATATATTATAGTTGCAAACACAACGGAAATGTCACAATACACATACAGTTTTGACCAGTTCATTTAAAAACAAAAATATCAATTGTGACATAATGTGTAAATTATATATGAATACTTCTGCAAATTACTTTATTTGACTATAAAGCAAAATAAAAACACAAACATTGGTTTAATGGTTAGATCAAATAAAAGAATACATTTTTTTTTGTTTAAATATAGAACATTTTAGCCAAAAACAATTATCAATTAAGAAATGCAAGTGATATATAAAGAAATATGGTTTTTGTGTTTATCTTAATATGGATGTTAAATTATATATAATGTTGTACTTTGCTGATGATAAAATATAAAAAAAAATTAATCGACCTTATAGAGCTGTTATTTTAAATTAAAAATATGAGTAAAAATCAGTATTTTAAATTAAAATTATAAGTAAAAATCAGTATTTTATTTGATCCATGATTTTTTTTTAACTCTACTAGTGTCTACAACGGCAGATTTATTATCACAGCTTATAAATATATAAAAATTGCGTTAGAGTTGAAGTTTCAATAAATTATGCTTAATTACTCACAATGACCAAACTTCATTAGTAATTATTAATATTTACCTGTAAATATGATTAATATGCATTATTTATCACATTTACCAAAATATGTGGTTATTATTAATAACTGGATTTATTACTTTAACCATAACATATACATTACTGGAAAATTAAAAAGAACACTGAGAAGAAATTACCAAGGGTTATGAAAATTACATATGTTAATGGAATTGGGTATGTATAGGCGTGACTTTGATTACAGGACTAATGGGCAAGTGTTTATGCCAAAGTAAAAAATAATATGAAAATTATAGTCTATGGTATTTAAGGAGTAGGACAACGTAGGAACGTTGTCTTGCAAAAGCTGTGAAGAAGCTGCCTGGGCATGGAAGACGTTAATTGGACTTACGGCGAGGTTGCCTGGTGGGACTCCGTGAGACTGGTTGGTTGTATTGCAGATCTAATTGGATGGGAAGTATTCGTGGTAACGTAGATGGTTTGAGGAACATTTTTACATGAGAAGACATGGAATCTAGACTTCCTTCTTACAGTCTTATAAATTTAGTCTGTTCGAAGGGTTTCAATTTCTTGTTGAGCATCTAGGATTTCCCTATGTAGGTGCAGCAACCCTAGTGTCAGAACTTCAGTTGTCCGCATTGTCATTGGGATGGTCAGGCTGTATTGTAGACTTAATCTGTTGAGGTTCTGTCACTTGTCGAGGGTGTCTCTAACTCTCCTCAGGGAGTTCAGTCTCAGCTCTGGTGGTGTGCGGATGTTTTATTTCCTGCGGTCTGGGTCTTAGTTCCAGTTCGCTTTGTGCAATGTGACTGGGACATTGACTTGGCCACATTCTACCATATTATATTTTTGATGTTACACTGATATTCTTAACTTCGAGGTTTAAGATGTTGACTGGTGATAAGGTTAGAAATGGAGGGGAGCAGAAAGCTATAGCTTGTTACGTGGCTCTCCTCCAAAAGAAGAACGTATTACGTAGATCGTTTTTTACAGACTTGTTGCATTGATATTATTGCTGCATATTTATAAATTTGAGAAAGAAGAGAGCTTTAATTTTGTATTGATTTGTGGAGTTTAAATAATAAAATTAGTATAGACAAATTAGTATATATCCATGGCCATAATACGAATTATACAAAGCATGTGAGTATGTGCACCTATATGTACCATAAAATCCTCCAACTGAGGCTTGAATTAAAAGGACATAAATAAAGTACGTATGTAGAAAAAAGTCGTCAGGTAGAAAAAAAATTCCTTTATTTTTGTCTGATGAATGGGAATTGTTCACACACTCGATTAATGACGTTGCCCAGTGTCACAATCAGGGCTGGACTTATGGCGTTAGCTGCCCTGGGCAAAGCAAATTTTAGCGGTCCTGAAAAACGCTTTGACGAAACAAAACCGATTTCCTCGTATTTGCAATACAGTTTTGGTGGCCCTAAATTTTAGTGGCCTTGGGAGGCTGCCCAGCTCGCATTCCCCTAAGCACGGCTCTGGTCACAATCACTGAAAACACATCGCCGCTGATTATTTTTTGAGAATAGACACTTATATGACCGTTTAAACTCATTTTGAATGCAATTGAAGCCGCTAATTAAATATACGAAACTAAAAATACGCGAATAATTCGTACGGTGTCTGGACCCCGTGATTATTGACTATGCGATATCATTTAGGGAAAGGTTGTTGGCGACAAGTGGTCAGCAACAGTGGTGCCAATATGTGCATTTCTAAGAGGGGGGGGGCTGGGAAAAAGTATTAACCTTCTGCCCAAGCTATCAAACATTTTAGTGAATGTACATAATACTAAAATGCTACAAAACTAATTGATACTGCTTAACAATTAGTAATAAGCTAAAAAGTACCTTATTTTAAAATGTGACTAAAATTTTTTGAAAATAAATGCATAGCAGAATTGGGGAAATCAAATTTTTGAACGGCTAGGGAGGCTCGAGCTCCACCTGCCTGCCCCCCATATGGGTGCACATAGTCAGCAGCCCTCCTCTCTTCCTCCCCACATTAGCAAATGGGAGAGCTTTTTCACCCTGTTTAAGAATGGAACAGCCGAAGGTTAAACACCTTCCCCCTCTGAGCTACACTATAGGGAAGGGGGAAGTTTAATTTCGAATAAATGGGATTGTTGACATGCTATATTACGGTTTATAAGATGTTTTTGTTCTTCTTGAGTGAGAAAACACTTACGAATAAGCGAAGGGACCGAAATGCATTGTTATTTTACGAATTACCGTGAGTTTTCAATGGGACCTGGGGTTTATTACGAATAAGTGGGATTTACGAAATAACGGGATGCGAATTACTAAGATTGTACTACACACACACATACAGGGTGAATTTGACCTAATCTGCCAAACGAAAGGGGGGTAATAGAAGAGCCCATGTGGAGCATAAAAGTCATTGCAATCATGTCCTATATCCAACCTTTACCGAGTTATGGTGGGAAAAAAGAAAATATCTCAAGTCTGAACAACCAAAATTTGTAAGGTTGCTGAAAGACATGTATGCAAAATAAGCACACATAAGTGACATAATTTTTTATCAGGATATCTGAATTTAACGGCGAGCTACAAGCGCTGAAACATTGGCGAAGTGCAAAATCGAATTGTCGCCAAAATCTGTAACCGACAATTCTGCAAAGACCCTTTTACCTACAATCGGTTAAATTCACTAAAAACTTGCCCATTCTACTAGCTTCCGAATGAGGCTGCAATAATACATATCAGTATTTTAGTTCAGGAAAAATTTAGACTTATGCTGCACTACATCACTAAAATCGGCATTCGTCGAAAAAGGCCTGTTGTCTTTTTGGTGTAAAAACGAACGTTTTAAAATAAACCAATAAAAGTAGCATTTGAAGTGTACAAATACAACGGGAAACAAGAAGTATAACATTTCTTATGTCTTTAAAAAAGGAATATGTAAAAAAAAAAAAAATCTTAATAGACCTATCCCACGTCTAGCTGTGATTAAATCAGGTATGAATTCGGAAGGATGTGTGAAACTCACAGCCGCTGTTGAAATTGGTCGCCCCCATATATGGTACATGCCCTTGCCCGATTACGAACTGAAACCACTGTAGCTCTTAGCGAAAGCTCATCCCTCAGTTTTACTATTGCCTACTCAAGTCTAACAACCGGCTGCATAAGTCTAACTGACAAATTCTGTGCAGTAAACCTTTTGCTTCAGGAAACTCCAAACAAAGAAGCCCATTGGAGTCAGATCTGGCGATATAAGTAGCCAGGCGAGATGCACGTGCAGAAAGGTTCGAAGACATCTGCAAATGTTCTTCAAATGCCCTTTTCGACGAACGCTGATATCAGTGATGTATTGCACACTTGGCTAACTGATTTTATTGGAAGGCAAAATTACGAAGGAACTCAACAGATATATTAAACTTGGCTGGAGTGCATACCGAAAAAACAGTTTTATCCTGCAGAGAAAATTTCCTTTGTGTTTTCCAAAGAAAAGTTTTCAACCAATGTGTATTACCAGTCCTCTCTTATGGATCAGAGACATGGAGTCTAACGATTGCAACAATGCGGAAGTTGCAGATAACTCAAAGGAGTATGGAGAGGTGCATGCTTAGAATAACTAAGAGAGATCGAAAGAGAAACATTTGGATGAGAGAGCAAACTAAAGTAGAGGACATCATTGTTAAAGTAAAGAGATTGAAATGGCGATGGGCTGGGCATATCGCAAGAACTGATCAATGATGGGCAACTAAAATTCTCAACTGGATTTCATGAGACCACCGAAGATCTGGAATATGTCCTCAAACTAGATGGGTGGATGAAATAAGAAAACAGGCTGGGGTGACGCCAAAGCGAATTGCTCAGGATAGATGTGGGTTTAAAGCATTTGGAGAGATTTTCATCCACCAGCACATGATGATATATATATATATATATATATATCGGAGACAATCCAACACGTGATGGCAGGATGCAAGATCCTTGCGCAGTCAGACTACAAACATAGACACGATCAAGTAGCGAAAATAGTCCACCAGAAATTGGCAGCGAATGCTGGCTTTCTGACAGAAAAATGCCCGTACTACAAATATGAGCCAGAGACCGTGCATGAGAACGAAACACACAAGCTTTACTGGGATAGAGCAATCATAACAGACAAGACAGTCCCACATAACCGTCCTGACATAACCCTCGTCGATAAATCGAATAAGACCACGTACTTAATCGACATAGCAGTACCCAACACCAATAACATACAGACAACCTACACAACGAAAATCACCAAGTACCAAGATCTCAGACATGAAGTACGAGATATATGGGGTATGGAAAAGATCCTCATCATCCCGTTAGTCATCTCAGCAACAGGGATAGTACCAAAAACGCTTGCGACGAATTTGGAGATACTCAACATTGACCCAAACACCTACATTGAAATACAAAAAGCCACAATCCTAAACACGTGTCACATTGTCAGGAAGTTTCTAGACATGGCACATTAAGAAGTGATGTAAAAAGAGGCTTGGGAACATGGCGCTCTGCCCGTCCCAAAGCCTGTTTCCGCCAAGAATGGGCGAGGAAAACTTTTTTTTTTAATACATACATGTCATCATATTCAACCATTATGTATCCACTGCTGGATGAAGGTCTCTCCACACAAGTCTAACCCAAGCAATTCGCTTCCACGTCACTTCAACGTGTTTTCTTATCTCATCCACCCATCTAGTTTGAGGACGTTTTCTAGGTCTTCGGTGGTCCCTTGAAATCCAGTTCAGAATTTCTGTTGTCCAACGTTGATCAGTTCTTCTTGCGATATGCCCAGCCCATCACCATTTCAGCCCTTATACATTAACAGTGATGTCCTTGACCTTAGTTGGCTCTCTCTCTCTCACCCAAGTGTTTCTTTTTCGATCTCTCCTAGTTATTCCAAGCATGCACCTCTCCATGCTCCTTTGCGTTGTCTGTAACTTTCGTATTGCTCCAACTGTTAGACTCCATGTCTCTGATCCATAAGAGAGGACTGGCAATACACACTGGTTGAAGACCTTTCTTTTTAGACACAAAGGCAATTTCCCCTTCAGGATAAAACTGTTTCTTCCAAATGCACTCCAGCCAAGTTTAATACGTCTGTTGAGTTCTTTCATAATATTGCCATCCATTGAAATCAGCTGGCCAAGGTAAATATATGAATCAGCAATTTCTAGCTCAATGTTGTCAACTTGTATTTTTGTTTCCTCTACGAAATTATTGAACATGATCTTAGTTTTTTGTAGGTTCATCTTGAGTCCAACTTCTTTACTTCTAGTTGAGAGCTCCTGTACCATGTCTTGGAGTTCTGATGGGTTCGTTGAAAAAATAACAATGTCATCAGCAAACCGCAAATGATTTAAATATTCACCATTTATTTTTATTCCCTTGTTATTCCAATTTATCTGCTGAAAAATCATCTGTAAAGCTGAAGTAAAAAGTTTTGGAGAAATGGTATCTCCCTGCCTCACA
>QLNU02015270.1:126888219-126916226 GCA_006491805.2 Dysdera silvatica
TATCATTGAATCCACCTAAATGACACAATAGGCAAACATGTTACCTCTATACCACCACAGGCCAAAAAATAAAAGTAATCATGCCCTTTTAGCCTCAGCATTTTGTAAGCATGTATTTTTAAAGCATGATTTAAGATAAACCCATATCCCTGTTCATTATCAAATTCACAAATTACATGCAAAGAAACCTTGGTACATACCTGATATGGAAGTGCCTTTTTCTATTGAGACTAGATGCATAATGGCACATGCAGCCAAATGGCGATAAGGAAATCGTAAGCAGTCTACATCAAAAACGCAGAGATCCAAAAGCTGAAAAATAAAAAAAATATATATATGTACATACACACACACAACTACAATAAGAAATTTTGCTCTTAATCTGCTGTGATGAAAATATTAGCAATGTAAACACGTCAGGACTTTCCCCACGATTTGTAGTAAAAAATGCTACCCTCTAGCACTGCTGTATTTGCTTTGTACAATTCTATTATTTTCAAATAATTAATAGAATACAAATTTATTAATTGTATTGCAATAAAAATTAATAATTAACAATTAATAATTTTTATCACAGTATATTCATAAGTCTTAGATCGACAACCTGCAGCTCTTAGAGAAAATTAATATATGCTTCTTTCATTTCTGCCCCTCACAAAGTTTCTTCAAAATCAAATTAATTTTTACATGATTCAGTGCTTATCACACATTTATTTTTTATCATTAATAAGTAATATTTCTAGATATAGTTTTATTGAAACAATATCCCACTCTATTCTGTTTCTTTAAAAATCTCCCTCTTCCTCCCCGTCCCCTTTCCAGCATGAATTTGGGAGTGGTCAATCTTTTACCTTTTTTTTTTTTAATAAAAAATATAGTTCCCCGCTAAAACAGATTGCTGATCCCTGTCATAGATGATTGCAGGCAAGGAATAGAAAACATAAATTTGCTCTTTTGAATGCACATGCAAGAAGAAATGAATATGTAAATTAACTGTGAATTTGGGGGGTGGCGGGCATACTAACAACATGTGGTGATCACCCTCCCAAAAACAGACAATACCTAATGCTGCTTAACTTTGCTGGCCAAATAAGAACCAATATTTTCAGCATGATATAACATGTAAAATAAAACTGAAGGGTGATAAGAATAAACTGAGGTATTCACTGATGGCCATTGAAAGTGCAACAACAAAAATAACGCGATATAAGAGCTACATATGTATATTTACACGTAGTAAACTGTTATAACTGTGGAGGGAATTTTTATAACAATGTTAGAATGTACGTTATAAAAATTCCCTGCATATTACACGTATCGAATCGTCATTTTTTTTACCACTTGTTACAACTGTGTCGATTATGTTTACCAGTGTATCATTTATTATATTTGTATACAGGGTTCCTACTAACAACCAAAGGAAAAAAAATCCTAGAATTTTCCAGGTTTTACCCTGACTTTTCTAGAAAATTTCCCTGACCAATCAAAAGTAACTTTCAACCGAAATTCTGCAAGAAAAATGTCTTCACGTTCATGGGAAATTTAGCTATCAAAACAGATGAATTGTTTTTTATATATGGGATATTATTACCCTTCACAGGGTTAGCAAAATTGCCAAATGGTGGTATGAAAGCCACCGGGCATATTTTTGTAAATTGCTCACAAAAGAATGATTTCATGGTACCTGGTGGGGAACTGAACCCACAACTTCTTGGTTATTGAGTTCGGTTTGCCTTTAATATCAAAACATGTTAAGGAAATAACATAAAAAGACTTCCAGGTTAAAACCAAAAACGTTTTCCTGTGAGCTTTTGGGGCGATTACAAATTACTCCTGACAGTTCAGATTTTACAAATTCTCCTGGTATGTAAGGGAACCTTTCAGGTTTACAAATTCTCCAGGTGTATTGGAACCCTGTGCATAGAGAGAAGTATGACAAATGATTTATAATATTTATATTTATTTTGTATATTTATATATTAACAAGGGTGGTTTTGTTTGCTTATGGTTTTACGGCTCAAGGTCCACAATGGTCATACTGCACCGAGACCTACAATTTTCCGAGCAATCCGAACACCTTAAGGCCTAGGGAAACAAACCCTGGACTACAGTGAGCAATGCAATCTTTATGAAGTCTAAGCGTTCTTTACACTGTTGGGAGTTAAACCAGAGTTAACAGCAAACTAAGACAAGAATGGTATGGTGAGTTAATAAATTGCTTGTAAGATATTATTACCCTTCACAGGGATAACACAATTGCCAAATAATGGTCAACACAGAAAAGCCTCCGGGGCGAGATTTTTGTGAGTTTTTCGTGGGGGAATTTATTATACAATAATTTTTGCCACCCACGTATATTTAGCTAGCATCTCTTTTTCTCCGAAAACAGAAACTCTACTTTGAGCAACATACATGTGGGTGGCAAAAATTATTGTATAATAAATGCTTATAAGAATTTGGACCAACATTTCAATAATTTTTTTTAACACCGTAAGTCACCGAGGACTGGAGCATCCAAGCCAAGACATAGTTAAAAGTAACCAAACTTTCGGAAAATCAATCCCAGGGCTATAGTGGCTGCAGCCACAAGAAAGCATAATGCTACGTGTAACCCATATTGAGATCTCTACGTAAACCATGAATTTGCATTAATTATCCAATTCTGTTTCATTGGATCTTACCTGACAGAGTTGAGCAAAAGCCAGGCCTTGGAATCGTTGAAGCTCAAAACTATCATTGCGGTTTTCACTTTCATCATATTCCTCGGTACGTCGAGAGGCTTCAACTTGCATGTACGTGCTTAACCAGCTGCAAATAGTAATCGTTGATACGTTCCAATCCAAGTACTGAAATAAACAAAAAAAACATTAATGCATACCTAAAAATAAAACATGTAAACCAACAGATAAAAACCATACATGCATAGCATGTACTGTAATAAATTGTCCAAATTCTAACCAAGGTTCCTTAAACATTATGCATGTATGCATAATGCATACATGCGGCAGCATCCAGTAAGAAAAGTTAATAGCTGCTTCTTAGTTTCGAAAATATTTTAACACCCAAGGGAATCAAATCTATCTTATTACTGCACATGTACATACACAAAAGCCAACATTTATTATATAATATGTTAAACTTACTTCTTGTTTATTATTAAATAATTCATGCAACTAACTAATATTATATATTAAGAGGGTCCATAAACTTACACAGAAAGTCTACACAGGGTGGTTCAAAAGTCAGTGCCCCACCCCATTAATTTTTCGGTGGTTTCAGGTAGATAAAAGTCCTCTTGGGAAAGTTGCTTTTTGAAAAGGAACTAACTTTTGCCCTGTGTCACGACTCACCCCCAGCACCAGGGGGGCAACTTGAAAATTTCAAATGACAACCCCCATCGGTCACTCTTGTTTTGGAGGTCTCGTAAAGAAAAAAATAATGTTTACAGTATGATGCTACAACGTCCATAGCAACAAAGACGTGTCCGCAAAGTTCAAAATCGACCTTTATTCTCGTGGCTTTTGCTCACGCTAGTAAGGTCGTAGGCAAATGATGAAAACTGCAGAATGTAAAGCGATGTGTGTTCTATGAGCCAAAATTTTAGATTTCATGTTAACCCAATGGGGGAAAGTTTCAGGGATCGCTTAAAATATCAATATTCCACCCTTAAAAACTCAAAAATATTTCCATAGCAACAATAGTTGTTTGAAATCACACACACACATCCTCACAAAAAAGTATTCCTTTTTATACGAACACACTTTGAAAAAATGGCTCATCCAGTCAGTCACCTACAGTTCTACAGATGTTCGAACCTTTCTCGATAACAAGTTTCCAAGAAGGTGGATTAGCCATTGTGAGTTGGTGGAATGGCCACCTCGTAGCCCAGATATGACACCCTTGGATTTTTCCTTCAGGGTCATTTGAAATTAATAGTTTACGAACCGCCACTTGAAAATATAAATGTGCTGTGCCAAAGAATATGGGATGAGTGCCATAAAATTACTCCACACACTTTTCAGAAAATCAGAGGAAGCTTTGAGGCCCGGCTTTATAACTGCCAAGAAGTGCAAGGCCTTCAGTTTGAGCAGCTACTTCATTAAAAGGTAACTTCTTTTCTTTCTTTTTTTTACTGCTTTCTTTTTTAATATTTTTATTTGAGTTTCTGAGGATTAGGATATTGATCTTATTAAGCGATCCTTGAAACTTCCCCTATTGGGTTAACACAAAATCTAAAATTTTGGCTAATAGAACACACACTGCTTTACATTCTACAGTTTTCATCTTTTTTTTTTTTCATTTTTTCTTCATTTATAGTTTTCATCTACGACCTTACTAGCATCAGCAAAAGCCAGGAAAATAAAGGTCGATTTTTAACTTTGTGGACATGTCATTAGTGATATGGGCGTCATAGCGCTATACTGTAAACGTCATTATTTTTTCTTGACGAGATCTTCAAAATAAGTGATTACTTGATGGGGGTTGCCATTTGAAATTTTTGAGTTGCCCCCCCCAATGAGGACCCTGGTACTGGGGGTAAGTTGTGACACAGAGCAAAAGTTAGTTCCTTTTCAACAATCAACTTTCCCCAAAAGGATGCTTACCTGCCTGAACCCACCTAAAATTAACGGGGAGGAGGACTGACTTTGTCACTCATAATTGCATGCACTATATAGGGGGAGCACAACCCCCTTCAATCCCCTCCTGCATGCACCAGTGGGAGAGAATTTTTTTTTTTTCAAAGGAATGCATTTACACATTCCTATTTTTTAACGAGAATGGGTTCTTTGGACTTGTTCCTTCGTTAAACACGATTCTTTGAAACTCATTCAGTTCAGGAGCAGTTAGCCTTGTTGAATCATAGGTCCCACTCCTTTGTCCTGATGAAATTCAAGGACTTTTCAAGGACCAAATAATTTTTTCCAAGGACCTTACATTGTTACTACATTGGAAATAAGGGAAATACCCTCTTTTTTTTTGCCAAAACTTGAAAAAAGGTTTTGGGAAACATTCAAGGACCAACCACATTTTTGACAGTTTTCAAGTACTTTTCAAGGGCCCTGACTTGGCAAAAAAATTCAAGGACCACGGGAACCATGTGAATCACCCACTAAATGAAAATAAGAATGATCATTCTTTTCAAGGAATCAGTGAACACTCTCATTCACTAAAGAGAATTCATTCTTTCGCCTTTTCTCACTTTCTGCACACCTCTATCATAGTCGCTCTTTGGTTAAAAATAACTCCTCACTCTTTGGTTCTGTTAAAAACATTTGTATTTTTAAGATGTAAAGATAGTAATGTCATGTTGCACTCGCGTTTATAATTTTCCGCAGAATCCAAAGTTTCGAAGGCCTAGGATACCAACCCCTGAACTACAGTGAGACGTCAGTTGGTTTTCCAACACCACTAGGAATTAAACCCAGAGTAATGGCTATATGAATGGATTACTGCTTCACCATCACTGGGCCAGTTTTATTATAAACTACTAGACTAAAAAGGTGAAATCGCCAAGTCTAACACCTTTGGAGAAATGACCATCTTTGCTACTCAAATGTGCATTTAATGAAATTAATAAAACTGCTATTTACTAAAACTATCAGAAAACACATTACTTTAATATTGAAACATAATGAGCAAAAATATGGCTTGGCATTATGCAAAATACATTAAGTTAAATTGGTTAATTAAATAGTTCAGTTCCTTTACAAACACCACCTTGGTAGTCTAATGAGTTATGATGCTCTTATCTATACAGAGTGGTCACCAGTTTGACTATAGTTTAAATGAGTTTCTTTTTCTTCCTATACTTTACTTACAGCTTTAGTTTGAACTATATATGTGGGTGTCTGAATACCTTTACAAATAAATACTTTCTGCACAAATTATATGAATGCCGTCCCGGTCGCTTTTCTACGTTAACCACTTATTGGTATAGCCGGTTCAAAATGTATCTGAACACCTTTCGTCATTCACATCCCTGTGGTCGAATTGCCAAACCAAAAGTATCATTAGATTCAGAATTATATCTACTATAGACTAATGTGCATCTCAGTTGCATGAGGGACCGTTTTCATATTTAGTTGGTTTGTTGTATTTTCATGGTGCAAGGCCAGCAAGGGTCATTCTTGAATAATTTAATGTATACATATAGTTATATCAAATAACGGCTATAATGAAGAAATTCCTCCAGTCCTTTGATGTTCATTATAAATGAGTTTGACAGTATACATGTACACATATATTTTACCTGAAATGAAGTTTGATTTTGAAACTGATAAAAAGCTTTTCATTTTTAGAAAAAGCATTTAATGGCACAAAAAAATCAACTGCAACTACGAGATTCCAAAAAATGATAAAAGACAGTTAAAAAAAAATAATAACGCATTTGGGATTTGTTTGTTTGTTTTGTGGTTTTACGGCTCAAAGACTACAATGGTCATGCTGCGCCGGGACCTACTGTTTTCCGAGGAATCCGAACCTCTTATGGCCTAGGGAACCAAACCCCGGACTACAGTGAGCAGTGCGATCTTTTATGAGATCTCTGAGTAAGCGTTCTTTGTACACTGTTGGGAGTCGAACCCGGATTAACGGCAAAAGGGCTAACGTAGCTACACACTGCCACCAAGAGGGCCAACGTACTTAGGAACCAACAATTTCTTCAGTCTAATATTTTAAAATTAATTTTAAAACTTACCATCAAAATGATAATCTCTTGCTGCAAAATCTCCGGTTCTGTACAGGCGCCATCAGTCACATAAGCAAATTCGCTTAATTTGGGTGGGTAGATCTCCTACAAAAAGAATGTATACATAATTATTCCATCACTTTCATAAAGGTGGAAAATATTTAATGATTTTTACATGGAATCTATAAACATAAAATTTTTAAATACATGTTTAATTGCTTGCATATTATTGTGGATAAAAAAACAAATGTGTTAGACAATATAAATCGAATACCATGATGATAAAAGGCACAGCAGCTGTAAATATCCAATGAACAGACATGGAAAATTAACAAAACATTAAAATCATTAAATATATTGTATAATATCAAGAACGACTATTAGACAGGCAATCAATTTGAATGTCAAACCGCATTCAGACAATCCAACAAATACTTGAAATTGCAATGAAACATGAATATTATGTTTTCAATCAGGTCAGATTATATTAAACAGAAATGCTAATAGGAAGGTATATTAAAACTATTAATTTTGCTCCATTTATGCCTCTCTTCCTCCAACTCCTGCAGGTAAAAATCTAACAAAAACATATGATAAGCTCGGTATTGACCGTCTCCGAATTCTATTCTATATAACGTGCAAGGAGAGCAAAGGTCATTCAGTACCAAACAAGGTGAGACATTTTATAGATTGATGCAGTTCCTAATTAACAAGTTCACAGAGGAAGAGAAAGTGTTAAGTGAATACTAATACTAAATACCCGTAAATGCACCATTTTAAGTCACATCCAGTCATACAATATAGTATTAATGTGAATATATTCATTCATATGAATTGAATTCCTACACATTTCAGACAGTAGTGTAGAAAAACGGGGGAAGCTCGGAGGACCAAAAGATATTCTCCCATTGGATATAGCAAAATACATTCTCTCTTTTAAAGCCACATCTCATCTTCTACAAAACTGCTTGAGCCCCACCTCCATGATTTTTGAACTGCTAAACTGCTGATTTCAGGTTGGTTAATTATACTTTCACGGCACAAGGACAGCAAGTATCATTCTGTGCCAATCAAGGACTGATTTCAGACACAAATTAAAAACAAAAAGCAAGAGAAGTGTTTGTATGTAATCAGTTATATGAATCAACAATCTCTACAGAATAATGTGACATAAAACAGAATATTTAACATAATGTCCATTCAAGAATGAGTTTTATGGAAAGTGAAAAGGATTTAGACAATTCAAATTAATAAAGTTTTATAGTATGTAAAGAATTTTATATAGTTTTATATTCAAACTCCATGACAATTCCAAATTTTCCAGGTATGTGGAAACCCTGAAAAACGTTATGCCGATATGAGAACATCGAGCCTAACTCTTACAAGCTTAATATCACTTCTGAACCACAATATATTTATGCAGAACCAAGTTTACTAGGAGTTGAACTAAAAAACTCAAAGGTAGCAATGACTACAACTACAGAGCCACTTCATTCGAAGTATGAACTTAAAACATATATATATGAAAAATGAAAAAAATAAAAGATCTTGTAATATTAACATTTTATACACATTACAGAGTTACTGCCATTGGCAGGATAAATAGTTCATTCGGACTTGCAAACATCGTTTGCTAAACAATGTTTGTGGTTTTACGACTCAAAGACTAGAGTGGTCATGATGCGCTGGGACCTACTGTTTTCCGAGGAATCCGAACCTCTTGGACCTACAATTTTCCCGAGGAATCTGAACCTCTTAAGGCCTAGGGAGCAAAACCCCGGACTATGGTGAGCAGTGTGATCTTTATGAGATCTTTGAGTAAGCATTTTTTGCACCATTGGGAGTCGAACCTGGGTTAATGGCACACGTGTAGGCGAATGTGTCACCACACTATGCCACTGCAGGGTGCTAAACAATGATTAAATTTAATTAAATACAAATAGTAAAAATAAATTCATGGAGCAATTATATTTACCTCAGTTTTTGCAGCAATAAATAAGCAAGTGACCCCCATTAATTGCAAAGTTCTCTTCTCCAAATCACTCGTAGCTGCTAAATACCGATCAATACAATCCTGTGCCAAATAAAATGTATCCCTGTGCAACGTGTACACTTCGCAAACCTATAATGAATGTTTTAATAAATAAGAGAAATAAATAACATAAATAAAAGTAGCACTTGTGTGAACTTTATGGCACAAGGACAACAAGGGTCATTCTGTACCAATTTATGGCAAAAAAACAACTAGGATCAAGCTGCCCCAAGAGGTTACCCCCAAGGACTCCAAATCTGAAGTAACATTTCTCAATCGAGGTTCCGAAAGTTATTGCTAAGGTTGCCATGATAATTCAATCCTGAATTAAGTATTTGTACAAAAAGCAAGCACAGGTTTCATATTAGAAATTTGCTTTGAAAGTAACATTTTCTTGGTACATATATATTTGTTGATATATTTTGCGGTTTGTGTCCACAAATATGAAGTTATTTTTTTATATAAATAAAAGCGTCCATATGAAATCTCTTAAACAGATGGTTTGATTTTTTTTTTTTTTTTTTTTTTTGAGGGGGTCAAACTTTTATATTATATAATAATATGGAGTTATTTGTTTGTTAAACCATCTATGAGAAAAATGTATTGCATTTTCCTTATGAAATTAATGTTTATAAATGACAAAATATTTAACGATTAATAACAGTTAAACGTTATGATAGTTTCATGATTAATACTAGTTAAACTATTACAATAAGATATAATAGTTTTTATGTAAGGGGTTCCCTCGAACATGAATATCGTTTCAAGGGTTCCACAAAGATAAAAGGGTTGAGAAACGCTGGCCAAAGATTCAAACTCTGGAATATGGATTATTAGAAAAAGTAACCTGTGTTCATACCAGGATTCAAACCCCCCCAGAATTTTCACAAAGTAGACAAAATGTGTTACTTCTACTCTACCACAGTCATAAGAATATGAACTAAACGAGTATTTTGCACAAATATTCAAAGTATAGCGTTGATATTTAAAGACAGCAGATTGTCGAGCTGTAAACCCCATGTGGAACTAAGGGACCAAATTTCATTTGCATTTTCACTGCTCAAAATAAGAGAGGAAGTCAGAAAGTAAAAGAAACCTAACTTGTGTCATTTTTTGTTACTTTATTTATGCTTACTTATGCACCCATTTGTACATTATTTTTCAACATAGCTACCTTTTCTGTTGAAGCATTAGTCTAAGAAGAAATTCCATGAACCAAAACCCCTATTGATAGAGAGGGTGAAAACCTACTCATGAGTCAGCTTTACGCTTCATGTTTGCATTGTCTGACTGGAAAGGCTTACATTAGGGCGTTTTCTTTTTTTTCCATTGAGGGAAATCTGAATATGTCAGATCAAGGCTTTAAAGCATATAAGTGCTGGAAGAATTTCTCAATCCCAGCTTTCCAAAAACGCATCATGGGGTATGTATGGCCAAGTAATATAATGCAAATTCTTAGCTGACATCAAAGGCCTTTTGCATTGACCAGCACTGTACAGTTTCCCCGAGAGTAACTTGGTAAGTAGCAGCATTGACTTGCATTACAAAGAGTGATATCTAACAGAAGCATAACATACATATCCCAAAACACAGTTGTCATGATTTTTCTCATACATGATGAGCCAACAACTACCTGTAACCTCTAAACGGTAATTCGTTTATACATGACTAAGCTGACAGATGTTGGAAACAAGCCTTAATGCTACGATTGTAACCACTGGGATTGTAACTTTTCTTTCATGTAAGCTTTCATTTCAACATTTCAAGACAACAAGGCATCAGGGATGGAATTGGTGACCTACTATGATTTCCACATTATGGTAAGTTCATGTGATCTGATGGGGAATCGAATGCAAACTAGTGGATCCAAAGACCGAGAGACATTGCCACTACGGGCCCTTTTCAATGACAGGGACATCTAATATGGAAAGCTTCAAAATTAATGGAGTTTAGAACGAATCTTTTAAATTTCACAGATATTTGAAAACATTAGAAATTTTAAACGAATATACAGTAATCTCCCAATAATGTTGCGCAAATTAACGATCATTTCCATTTAATGACAGCATTATGTGGCATTTTACAGTCCCGAAAAGTGCTTCATAGAACTACATACATTCCGATTAACAACTTTCTATTTAACATTTCTTCTTCTCCCACTGAAGTCATTAATGGGAAAGTCTACTAATAGTCTGTCGATAATTTTTAATAGTCCAATAATTGCTTGATTAAAAAAAATATGAATTGAATTTAAATTTAGTTTCATGATTTTTATGTCAAAAGTTATATATGAAAAAATTGATGCATGTTACCTCACTCAGCCAATCAAGTAAAACGACTCTCATTCGTCGAGTTAACTCAGGATGGTAAGAAAATAATCGATGATCCCGTGGATGTGCATTATCCTTGGTTATCATGTTTTCCCAAACTTTTGCATTATCACCCCATCGGAACTTTGGTAATGGCGATGCGTTCACAGGGAGTGCATCATTTATCCAACATTTAGCACCATTAGAGGTCAGTGCAGAAGCAGTACTAGAACATGAAGCTTCTTCCTATTAAAGAAAATCACATATTAATGTATATTTGAGCTCAAAAGATATAAATTCCATATATTGTAATAAATACTTGTGCTCATTATATATATTTAATAGATAATACTAATTCCATAATAAATGCTATAACATTAATTATAAGGAGAATATCGATCACGATAATATTATGACTGAAATTCTTTGCTTGAATCATTTCAAACATAATTCGATACTACGCAGTACCTGATTCCAAGAACCATTTCAACATTATAGCACACATACACAGTTTAAAAAAAATTGAGGAATTTCATATTAAATCGAAAAAAATTTGTAGTGATGATATGAATGACTAAAACATGTCATTCCTGTCTTGGAGGTAGAAAAATACACTGAAATCTCTGTATATATATATATATAGTAAAACACCTGACTAAAACAAACTCACGGGACCGGAAAAAAATTCCATAGTATGCAGGTTTCCGCCTTATGGAGGTTACATGTAAAATATATGCATAGTTAAATTCAGTGGTAAGAGCTGCATATGCTTTTTTTTTTCTTTGTCGTATCTTGCGAACTTTAAGACTACATTTATTTTCCTTTTGATAAAAATATTTATTTTATCACTGCATTTTATTTTTATTAATTTTAATTTTTGCACTATATTGTGGTTTTAGTAGTTACGATCAATATGGTGCAAAATTTCATGCTAACTATACATGCTTATTCCATACAAAAAGTCTATTATGTAAGCTTAAATTGTAACGATAAAGTACCTCCCTTGTAAAGGTAATGATTCCCTTGTATAAAGATACTCTTCCTTGCGGTGGGTTTATCCATGAATTGATAAAGTCCATATGAGTAACTTTTCGTTCTGGTTAATAATGAACGTTTTTATTTAAGAAGTGGGTGGCACTGGCATACGTAAGAGGGGTCGATTATGATTGTAACCCCCATTGCGATGAAATTGTATATAGTATACATGTAAATACAATGGAGTTGTAGCTCTGTAACCCCCCATTGTAAGCCTGTAACCCTCCCCTTATGAACTTTCTGGGTATGCTATGGTGGGTGGGTGGTGTGCAAAATGGTGGTCGGACAAGCATAGGCAGAAATTTCAAAGGGAGTGGGTTATAGGCTTAACGGGAGAGATTATAGAGATAAATCATGTATTCCTATATTAAATATACAAAATTTCATTGTGATGGGGGTTACAACCCCCAAAATCGTCCCCTGGCTACGCCTATGTGGACAAGGGCATTCTATATCTGTAAAATGTCTTTTGTTCGTTATCCCCACTTTGCTATTTGCATTGTATTACAACCCTCTTTCCTTTTTCTGCTGAGAAAATTTTTTTCCTACTAACGATTTTCCGCTTTATGAAGGTTTTTCTCTTTAACGGGATTAAATAGTGCTTTCCGCTTCCGCGTTAGACAGTTTCTGTGTTAGATAATGTTAACTACCATTGACTTTTGAAGGGACCGTAAAAAAATTCCGTGTTGAGCAAGTTTCCGCTTTGTGCAGGTTCTACCTTACAGTTTTCACTATATATATATATATAACAATATTTTTCCCAGTCCTCATATAAAGTATCATGTTCACCCTTCCCCAGGGTCACCACTAACAATAACAGACCTCAGTACTGATCTTATCAACAGGCCCTCTAATAAAAGTGTATTTAGGCCCCTACAAGCTCGGAACCCGGGTAAAAAAAAATATCAGTGTCGCAGGCCTAGATACCCATATCCCGCCCTTCCCTTATATATCTTTTCTCTATCCCTTAAGTATCATTACAGACAGATTTCACATTGTAAATTTTTTTTTATTGAATCATGAAGATTTCAATTATTATGATGTGACAAAATATACTATTTTACAAGGATTTTGAACGTCTCTCACATTTGAACGTCTCTCACATAGGAAATCAAGCTAGTTGTAGTAGAAAAAGGAAGAAACCCCTTGATACCATCAGGAATAAAATGCTGATTTTCTTATAGCAGACAAAAGTGTTACAATCACAAATTTGTATATCCTCTTACGGGGGAAAAAATATTTTGTTATAAAACTTCTTCTGCATGAGCTGGAAAAACCTAATTGGCAGTCAAGTGAGTCAGACTCTACAGATTTTAAAACAGTTGACTTAGGGTTAAAATTTTCAAATATTGCGGAAGCTCTGAATAACGGTCAGCCATGGGACTTTGTAAATGCGACTGCAGAAATTAGTACAGTTAAACTATTTTTCTTTTTTTTGATAACTTTTAGGTTTTAAAGATATATTAAATTTAGAGTATTAAGAACTATTACAAATTTGCATACATACAAATATAAAAATAGAGTGATGCGTAAGTCTAGAGAGATTTAAGGAGGGAGTTTATGCCAATAGTATTTGGGGGAATAGAGAGTAACACATTGTGTATATAGTGATTATACTGGGTGTTTATTTAAAAATGCCACACCTTAATAACTTTGGTTCTATGGTAGGCATATTTTGAACAAAAACATGCCAATCTTTCTTTCTTGGGAAGCCCAAAATTAATATCAAATAATGTTTTTGTTCAACCCCAGATGCTCAGGCACCACAATTTTGAATTTTCAAATAGCACCCTCTATCGTGTGATATATCATTGTAAACTGTGTAAAAAAAAATACAATATTTTTACGAAAAAAAAGGTGAAATTGCTTCATGCATTCAGGAGAAAGAGCTAAAAATAACATCTTTATTTTGTGTTATTCACACTAATGTCCTGATAGTAATAACAAACGCTGACTTCAATATTTGTGGCTATCTAATACTAGTAACGCTGTGCATGATCAACTCCCAAAACAAACCTGATTTTCTTCACAGATGGCATCCAAATTCATACTCATCAGTTCATTCAATCCAAAGATGGGTCAAAGTTCTCTCTCTCTCTCTCTAATATTGTTTGAAAGGGTCAAAATAACGATTTCATTTTTAGCTCTTTCTCTCTAACGCATGAAACAATTTGGTTTTTTTTTGCAAAAACATTGCATTTTTATGCTGTTTACAATTATATATCACAAAGTAAGGGGTGCCGTTTAAAAACCAAAATCGAAATTGGGATGCCTGGTGATCGGGGGATGAACAAAAAATTATTTGATATTAATTTTGGGCTTCCCACTGGAAATAAAAAACGACATGTTTTTGCTCAAAATCATGCTTACCACAGAACAGAAGTTATTAAGGTGGGCGTTTTTTAAATCGTCTGTATAATGACTACAGTAATAGAGTGAGTATATAACTGAATTTGAAACCCATTAACTTTAAATATCAACCTTAGTAAATTTTTAAAAACATGTTTCTCTTGTAAATTATTTACTTTAATGTTGAGCCCCCAAATAGAAGTCACCTTTGAAGAATGGTCATTTTTGCAGGGTCCTATGGTTGACCATTATTCAGAAGTCCCACCGTACATAGGATTGACAAGTACTGAAGAGAATAAAAAGCAGATTTTGAACAAGATGGACGATATAAAAATATATCTAAAATACTGGCAAACAAGCAAATGACATAGAATGTTTAAAAAAGAAAAAAAAAACGCTTATGAACAAACCTTATGTTACGAAATTTCAGAAAAAGGAAAGATGCTTCATTCAACAGAATCTTCCTCGGTATCATATAAAATAAGGAAAGGGATAACAAAGAACAGATTAGAAAGAAAAATAAGCAAGAGAATCAAGAAAAGCTTGAATAGTATAAACATGTTGTAATAAGATCATCTGCTTGGAGGAAATGGGACATGGAATTAAGCAACAGAAAAGAAAGAGTGAGGCTTAAATGGATAGCTAAATATAAAAGTACCCAAGACTATGAAAGAGATGCTAGTCAGAGATCTGATAATGTTCGCATTTTAAAGCAGCAAAAACCATGTTGTGCCAGAACCAACAGAGTTCCCACTCACCCTGGAGAAAGAAAGAAAATCCCCGACTTTTCCCTGATTTCAGACAAAATTCCCTGATTGATCGCAAACAAAACTTTGATTTGAATTGCAGTTTCGGGGAAAATAGCCTCATGTTCATGTGAAATTTAGTTATTCAGAACAAGTTAGGAAGGTTTTGCTTGACTTTTCTAGGTCTGACTAAAAAATTTCGTTTTTACCCTGGCTCTTAGAGACAATTTCAAATTCCTTGACAATTCCAAGCTTTGGTCTAAGTAACCAACCAACAGGCTACATTGAGCAATCAGTATGTTTGTTTTTTTTCCAGCATTAGGGATAAGATTTGTGTTAACGACACGTTAGGCAAAGACGTTACCCAGCACAACCACAGTGCCAATCCTGATGATGGATAAAGCAATGGAAATGTAAACATTATCCCACGTCATGTTAACTAACAGCAAGAGAAAAGATGAGATCATGAAATTTATCATCTAATATGATAAAAGGTAAGGCCACATACACAGTGCTGTCCATGAAAGGTAAGCCAATTAGACAGCAAATTAGCAATTTGTTTATTTTAGATATATTTTTGTTATTACAAGAAATTATAAATCAAAAAGCTAGTTCAAGAAGGGCCAACAAAAAAAGGTTAAGCTCAGAAACATTCAATGTATTAAGACCCTGAACATGAGGTTATTTTCAATTCAACTTACGGGTTTTGGCAACGAAATATGAATTTGATGCCCTTCTGAAAAATTAAAAATGATCTCTATATCATTATGGAAAAACACATCTCCCCAAACTTCTTGAAAGAAAATCTAATACTCACACGAATTGATCACTCATACACATGAAGTATAAATCCAAATCTAGAAGTCGTTTTGAATATGAGCACTTGTGAGTTTTACATTACAAAGGCAAGAAGTTCATGTTATACAGGAACACACAATTTTTCAGAGAAACCTAAACCTCTTATAAACTTCTCTTACATTACAACCTCTTCTTAACATAGGAAACCCAACCCCTGGATCACAATGGTTAGATAGGCCTAGTGACTTTTTGGGGTCACTATTAAGAGATACAAACCTTGGATAACAGCACGCTAGGTGAATGTGTTACCACCACACACCACGGCAGGGTCCTAAAAATATTTCAAGAAAGAGTCTTGCAACATAATATGGTCCTAAAAATCAAACATGTAAATCATTGGTGAATAGAAGGTTAAAAAAAAAAAAAGATTATAAATATCAAGGAAATTATTTATTAGTGGCCCAAAAGAGAAATTGGGTATAGGCTTGAAAATGCAAATAAAAATTTATTGGCCATCTTTACTGTCAGAGTCAAAAAAGTGTAACAATAGTTAAGGAACATAATGTACATATGTGCAAATGTTGTCTAAAACAGCAGTGCAACCATATATAAACTCATGTTTGTAAAAATTGCAACACCATGAAGGAATCACTTGATTGAGCTGAAAATTTCAGGAAATGCAAATTAGGGTATGCTATTCAAATGATTAGAATTTCAGAGTCATCAGGCATGCGTGGACTGAGCAGCGCCCTCTGAACTGCTGATGGATCCGTATAAATAGAGGGCTGTAGCGGGGCGTGTATGGTTATCTGTAGGTAGTAAACGTTACATGAGACGCCACTATGCCTCTATAATGAAAGAGGGCGACATTTCAGCAAGTTATGGAGTCTGAACGGAGACGAGTGATCGGCTTTCGTGAAGGAGGGTTTTCTTATCATGCAATAGCAGCTCGTATGGGGCGTAACAGCAGCACAGTGATGCGAGTGTGGAAGCAGTGGGTTCAAGAGAACCAGACAACTCAGAAATCCGGGAGTGGACGCCGAAAGGTGACGTTAGCACGGAAAGATAGACACCTAGTCCACATGGCAGTAATGGACCGTTTTGCTTCATCTGGACAGTTGGCAGAACATTGGTGCACTGCTACAGGTGTATCATTGTGTGCTTCATCAATTCGTCGGCGTCTACTGCACCGTGGACTGCGTGCAAGAGTTACTTTATACAGGATCCTCCTGACGCAAAACCATCGGCGCCTGCGGCTACAATGGGCTCATGGACATAGAGACTGGCGTGCTGATTGGCAACAAGTGGTGTTTTCTGATGAATCCCGCTTTAATTTGGGGTACAGTGATGGCCGCATCTGTGTTAGACGCTATACCGGTGAACGCCACCTTCCGGAGTGCGTTATCCAACGTCATAATGGACGAACCCCCAGCGTTATGGTCTGGGGTGCGATTGCGTATCATGGACGATCTCAGCTGCTACGAATTGTGGGTAATCTTAACAGCAACCGGTACATCAATGAAGTTCTGGAGCCCGAAGTTGTTCCCTTCCTTCAAGGCATTCCCGGAGCTGTATTTCAACAGGACAATGCCCGCCCACATATTGCCAGGAATGTTCAAGACTTCTTTTCATCACAACAGATACAGCTTCTTCCTTGGCCTGCCTATTCGCCGGATATGTCGCCGATTGAACATGTGTGGGATTTCGTTGGTCGGCGTCTCGCTCGTGATCCTCGTCCCATAGCTACTACAGATGAACTTTGGGGTTGCATACAAGCAATCTGGAATGCTCTTCCTCAGGCACACATTCAACATCTGTTTGATTCCATGCCACGTCGTATAGCATCACTTATTGCAGCGCGTGGTGGCTTCACCAAATACTGATTTTCGACATGTAATATTGTTTTTTGCTTTGTAATTTTAATCGTTTATTTGTATCAACACAGGTCGTTTGTACATTAAATTTCATTCAATTCGGACGAGTCCTTCATGGTGTTGCAATTTTTACAAACATGAGTATATATATATATATATATATACATGTTACATACCAAGGTTACACATTCTGGTTTTATATTTTGAACCGTACAGATGCTGTTTCACGCCAGGATCAATCTCAGAAAATCTTATAGCCCAGAATAGAAACGTAGACTGTTTTACACCTTAATCGTGTGTCGTAAACTAGCATCCGTTTGAATTCCGTTTACCTTTGCATTACAATGGCTTTGCATCAAAGCCTACACAGCCGTCCTTCAGACTGGTCCCTTTTTGTCAGATTATTTTATCATTTTAACTCTCTAGAAAAATTCTCCGAGTTTTGACTCGAGATTTCTCTTACACGAGAATTGGATTATTTAGATATGTTTAAAGAGGTAAGTCATGACTTTTCTTCTTTTATGGGTGCCAACATCCACTAGAGCATTTCTCCAATGTAAATAAAGCCTGTTAATTACACAATTCAAAATTTTGCAATGCTAAGTTTCCTAAACATCTCAAAATCCCTTGAGGATAAATTCATTGTTGTCCTCGAGGATATCACGCAGGATCTTACCCTTTATCATGAGGGAATTGGTACTAGAAATAAAGGTGACTTTTCACTCTCTAATGATGCAGCAGTATTTAAATGGCAAAAGCTATGGGCAACAGTTGACCAAAATGATAGTAGGAAATTTTGCCTGTACTGTCGTATGTAAACTGATGATCAGGGTAATTTTACCATACCAAGACGTTGCCAAGGAGGCACTTAATAAAATGGACGAAGCCCTTGGCAAACCCGTTGATGTACTCACAAGGCCAGCAACTACTGGTAGCATATTTTTCTGCGTCCCAGATGAAGCTGAGCCAAACTCCCTATAGGGTAAAAAAAAATAAATAAATCGATTAAAAAATGTAAAAAAAACCCAGATAATGAACCTGAAATTAGCGACTCCTGCTCTGAATTGGATATAATTCTGGATCCTGAATTACCACAATCAACCAATGAGTAGACAGATACTCCAAGCCAATCAGAAGAAAGCCACTCCAAAAACACATCCAAAATTCAATCGCAGGTGCAAACTACAATCCCACCGTCACTGGAAATTGTAGAACTAAATCTTCCTGCAAAAAAAAAAATCAAACCTTTCGAAATCAGCGATAGTGGTAAAAGAACTTACATCCCCCTTTCTACATTAAAGGCACAAAAAATTACCATGTGATCAAAAGAATGTTTGGAAAAGTCACTTCAAATTACACCATTGAACTCAAAAATGGAGACCTTAAGGTCCAAGTGGCCTCAGTAGCTCACTACAGGCAAGCAACCAGACTTCTTCTCGAAATGATGTAGAACACCACCGATGGGGGATGAACGGACACTTTATGCAATTTCAGGTCTCCCCAATAATTATGGAATAGACAACCTAGCAAACGAACTAGGAAATTTAGGATTTGTAAACTGCAATGTACACCAGTTAACTAGATCAGTTCATGGCGAAAGATACAAAATACCTGTGTAGCAGGTTGGCCTCCCAACAAGCAATTACATGAACACCATACTCAAAATTTTGGTCATTGACCACATTGTGGTTAAAATTAGCCCTTTTAGAAAATCCGGCATGCCCCGTCAATGTAATCGGTGCCAGGATTTCTATCATATGGCGTCATGCTGCAACTCTAGACCGCATTGCGTAAAATGCACAAAAGAACATTTTAGCAGATTCTGCCCGAAGGACAGAAAGACTACCTTCACATGCGCCAATTGAGGTGGGCCTCATACCGCAAACTATAGTGGTTGCAAAAAAATCCACAGTATTGCCAGTATTGCCCCCAAATCACTTTGCTAGAGAAAATTGTCCCTCACCACCCCCAAAGGGGCTTTTTCAAAAGAACTTTCAGGGCTGCAAATGTCGATGGTAGACCGTATAGCGATGTGCTTGGGGCAGTCAGCCCCACTCACAATAATGCAAGCATGCACACCCAGACAGGGCAGGGCAGATCTCTCCAGCCCTATCAAGCTCATTCCTAGACCTCTTTTACTCAAGAGTCTCTCCCCCCCACCTCCTCAAAATAAGGAGGCCCCAGTTCCGTAGTGCAAACAGTCCCATCCAAATACTTTGCCACCTGCTAAGGAACCCTCACTGCCCTCGTCAAAATATGCGCATTGCCTCCCCACCACCTCAAATCCAACTGCCTCCTAGTATTTTCCGCATGAAAGGAGAATGCAGGTAATGTTCAAGTTAGATGAAGAGAAACTGGAGAGAATGGTCACCAATTGGAACTATGGAAGTTTTTTCTAGCCTCAATCAATGATGGAAGGCTTAAATCCATAGCGTATTGTGATGTAACAAATGTGGTTGAGTTCATTGTTAAATATTTTGTTTATGGACAAGAACTTCACTACCCAAAAAAAAAAAATCTGTAAAATGTAGTAATTTTTTTTATCCTTGTGAATATACGAAAGTAGGAGGCGAAAGATACTGCAAAAGATTTACAGTAAACCCTTGTAAGAAAGCCAAATGGAGTTTTATTAATGAGAACTTCTAAGAAAGTAAATCGATGTTCTGTATGTTAATCAACATTCCTTGAAAACGAATTGAATGTCTGTCCACAGAATTCAAAATATTGCTTTCCGAGAGATCCATGTTAACATCCAGGAGAAACAGTAGAAGCGTTATCAATGTATCAGATTCACAATTTAAATGGAACGCATTTCAGAATTTGATCATGACATAGTGCATGTAGCTGCCCATGCAAAGCTATCCATTTGTTTGAACTACTGTCCTTGGAAAAAGAAGCAAGTTTATGTGATGCACCACATAGTGAGAACAACCAATTCACTGATTTCAACACCTAGAAACCCCATCAAAAAACGAAAGAATCTCCAACGAACCGTAAATAGGAACATCGAAGGAAACCACCTTGGAAGGAAGAAGAGATATCAAATCTTATAAATGAAGCTAACTGAGTTGTGAATGGAGCAAAAATTTAGCACAAAAAAAATCACATTTAGTTGGTTGTAGTTTTATGACATAAGGACAGAGAGGGTTATTCTGATCCAAACGAAGTGGGACAAACATTTGATTTTAAAATAAGAAATTAAAACTAAAATGGTAAAAATGTATTGAAAGCAATGTATCAAATGTCACAAATGAAACAAAATAATAAACTTACATTATATGGAAGAAGCCAACATTAGACAAAAAGTTAAAAATTAGTTCATGATTAAAAGAATCAGATAAAATGTCACAAAGGGTAAAATTATTTTGGTTAAAAATATGTGAACAATGCTGGTTAAAATCGGGACAAATATGTAAAACATTTAATGCTTCACCACATGTGGCACACATCGGGGCGCCTTCTCCCTTTAAAAGATGATGAGAGAAGCCTGTGTGCCCGATGCGAAGTCTAGCCAGAGTGACCTCTTTACGACAGTCACTTCTATAGCTAGACTGCCACACCTCAAGACGAGGTTTAATGCGGTGAAGCTTATTAAAAACTTGCTCATTCCATTCCAACTGCCATTTTTTGTACAGATAGGATGAGACATGAGTGTTAAGATCTCCAAATGGAATGGAAATACACTCAGGTTTTGCAGTTGCTGTCTGCAGCAATGTCAGCCTGTTCATTGCCGACGATACCAACATGACCTGGAACCCAACAGAATTTCACAATATACTGTGCGTTATTTATATCCACGAGTTGTTTGTGAACTCTGTAGATTCTAATGTGGTGTGAGGTATTGAATGAAGTCAGGCTTTGCAGAACACTGAGTGAATCTGTACAGATGACAGTTGGAGATACGGCATTATTCAAGATGTATTGTAAAGCTAACACAGTAGCATGAATTTTTGCTTTGAAAACTGAGCAGAATATCGGCAGTTGTTGACTCTGTATGACATCTCTACAGGCAAATGCCGCACCTACATATTCATCCATTTTTTTATCCATCTGTGAAAATGAAGGGTCAGCCTACATACATACTAGACAGATCAGCGGATGCCTGCCGGTAGGCAATGTCTGGGGATACACATTTGGTCAACAAAGGGAAAAATCAATGTACAAGGTATTTTGAAAGTGAATAGATTGATCTACTAATGTTAGAAACTATGGGATAGAACACAATTCCCAGCTTATGACTTTTCATAACAGAATAAAACACTGAGACCTTGGCAATAAAGGTACCACAGAACTTTCTGTATTTAGGTCCAAGGACACAGACAATTTGAGCTCACCAATGCAAAATGAGTGGAGGATGGAATTTTCTTAATAATAGTGTAGGAGCTGTCACGCTATCATTATTGTCCTCGATATACTTGTCTTAATCCATGATGATTTTCCTTTGTTTTAGGCTCAGGAAAAAAAAAAAAAAAGTATTCCCAAGCTGGGAAATATACTTGCAACTCCGTATAGGGAACCTGTAACATCACTCGCTTCTCAGCCATGAGGTCCCGAGTTTGAGTCCCCTACATGCAGAAATCATTATCGCTATTTTTCAAGTTTCATCCCTTTGCACAACCATAAATTGCATAAAATAGAACTCATTTTTCGGGACTATATACAAATTTTTGACGAATATGTCACTTTTAAATCAATTTTCAGAATCCCATAAAATTTCAATTTTAAACGTAGTTTTTCTCCTATGTTATATTTTTTCATCCTACGTTAATGCAAAAAGCTTTCCTTTTCCTAGTCGTGTTCTTAAATGTTCTTCCCTTTCATTCGGTATGTTGTTTCGTTTCAAAGGACCAAACTTCATTTTTTTTAGGCACAAAATTAAAAAAAAAAGGCATTCCCCATACTAGGAATCATAACTGCAACCCTATGTAGTGACATTGTGATGTCACTTGCCCCTCGGAAAAGGGTTCCCAGGTTTGGGCCCCCTACACACAGTAGCCATTAATACCGATTTTTCCAACCTTTATCCACCGTGGCAATGACCAAGTTAGTGTTAGAAAACAGTACATTGGTCTCTGGTTGATCAAAGGTCGAATCAAGTTTTATTGTTCAATGCTTATACATTACTGGGTACAGCCATATGTATGCATGTTTAACAATAAACAGAGAATTAATTGCAATGGTTGATTTTTATGCAGCAAGGACAGCAATGCTCATTCTGCAAACAAGGTGAGATTAATCACAATAATAAATTTCTGAAGGACCTCCTGAACTCGTTTAAAGTATTCCCATCTACTGATTACAAGTCCAATTGCAGCCTGAGTCTATGTATGGTCAATTTCTTTTAATGAAAGCCTGACAGCACTCTGCAGCATAGAGCAAAGAAATTAAAGAGGCAAAAAAGTTATCGAGGTTAGGCTGTATATATATATATATATACAGTCTAATATATGACTTCAAAAGTAAATTAATATTTTTAATGATTCTTTATAATTTGTAAACTATCTGTTCTGTTCATTACTACCAGTGTAAAGCATTAATACTGTGTGTTTATATGCGTAAAGGCAAACAAAATTTTAAAACTGCACCTAAGTAAAACATGTTGCCAACTGGGATAAAAATAGTTTAATACCACTGACACCTAACTATCTGCTCCTTGATTCTAACCCTGGTACAGGGAAGTTTGCAACTAGTCATGGGTGCCCCGAGGAGGATGCATGGGATGCACTTGCACCCCCTTGGCTTATGAAACAAGGGCTGAATCCATAAAAATTGTAGCCCAACAACATTATTCAATTGAAAGTTGTCCCGGATGCACCCCCTTGCATATAATTCTGGGGACACCCATGCATCTAGCAGGGGTAGACAAAATTCAAATAAATTCAGGAGCCAGCCCCTTTTTCTACAGAGCCAACAGCATGCAATGTATATATAGAGAGAGAGTAGTGTAGTCAGGCGCCATGGCGACCAGGCACCTTGGATTTGTGGGCCCTTGGCATCTAGTATCCTATTTGTACATAAAGTTGGTGAATGCTACTGGGTCATTCCATGAGAACAGGGACACGACCATCTAAAAACAATATTTTAATTTTGTAATAAATTGTGGGAATAATTATTCTGAACTATTGTAACTGTGGTGGCAACAGTTTATTTTTGCAAAAGTTTCTTTTCATCATAATGGCAACACTTGAAAGTCAGTCAGAATATTTTGTTCTAAAACTATATTTTTCAGAAAAATTAAAGATGCATTTCTGTAATTTTGTAAACATTAAATTTATATTTCCTGAATTGTTTCTGATAAATATACTCAAAGCATTATAAAAATAATAAAATAAATGTTTGGAATCAGTAATTTTATATATATTCATGAATGATTATAGCATCTAGCACATGTTGCATGAGTTACCAAAAACATTGTTATGTTATCCTAGCAAATGAAATGAACTATCATTTGCCTTAAAATTGAATATTTTCTTCAGTTTTCAGCTGTTTCATCAAAACAAAAGTTTAAAAGAGACAGTACCCGGTTTTGTTATGTGCATAAAACCATTGAAGCATGAGTTACCATGTGGTAATTCATGCTTCAATTATGATCAGATGGCCCTTAATCACAATTTAAAAATTGTTTTATTGCGGCTTCAATCCCTATACTTCAAAATAAATTTAAAATAAAAATCATGCGGAATTTCTTTGCCACGTCGTGCGGAAAGGATCCTGTCGACGGTATAGGTGGAGCCATAAAACGTCAAGTGCGAAATTTTTTTAAGGCACCATTTTTAATGCAGCAGACTTTAAAACTGCAGCTAAGGCAATAAGTACACATGTTAAAGTAATT
The DNA here is from genome assembly GCA_006491805.2 of Dysdera silvatica. Taxonomy (NCBI): domain Eukaryota; kingdom Metazoa; phylum Arthropoda; class Arachnida; order Araneae; family Dysderidae; genus Dysdera; species Dysdera silvatica. The sequence goes on from QLNU02015270.1 coordinate 126,912,883, forward strand.
GAAATTAAACGTGATGAAATCTAGAAGAGGAATAAAGAATTAGAAATGTATTCAGTATTTGAGGAAGCAGTGCCACTCGAAAACATATCCAAAATGCATTGTATATATGTGCACTGGAAAATTGTTGAAGATGCTCTTTGACTAATAAAGTCAAACTAAACAAGTTCAAACTGAGCAGAGTATAAGCCTCAAAGCAAATCCCAAGCTCAATCAGGACAAGTACCTCCAGAAAATTTTAAAGTTGGAACTTTTCTTCTAGTTAAATGCTTAGGGAAAAACAAGTTTTCCGATATGTGGTCATTTCACATAGCAGGATAGAAGATGATGGCGAGATAAAGGTTATGTTCTTAAGAAAGAACAGGCACAGAACTGTGTTCACACCGGATGAAAATGATGTATCCTATATCACGTTTGACCACGTTATTCAGATTTTACCAAATGCAACGATGAAAAATAATGGAAGCCACCTGTACTACGAATTCAATGAGAAAATCTATGTGCTTGAATGACTGCTTTTTTCCATTGTGAGTAAAAGAATCCAATCTAGATATACTTGTAAATGCTAAATAAATACCAAAATTATATTTTACTTTGCTTTTGCAGACATTTTTAAAAATCATTCATCTGTGATGTAGCATGAGTTACCGTCCACTTGGTATATTTTAACCTATAACTAATTTTATAAAATATCCCCCCACAAAACTGAATATTTTATAATAAGATAGGTATATTCAAACTACTCACAAAGATATGGCACTTAACAAGTACAATTTTAGCTGTAATACAACTTCGACTTTTCTGCTCATGAATCAATGTTTTTTTGTTGGTTTTTTTTGGTAGCATGAGTTACCAGGCTATTTTAATTAATACTTCAAAAAATAAATTATTCATAAGTTTTTATGATTTTTTTAAAAAAGACAAATTGTAATCAGCATAATTTTTTTGGAAAGAAAATAAGTGCACTATTTATTATTACATCATGTTTGAAAATCTGATTTCAAGACAAATGTAGCATGAGTTACCATGGAATGACCCTACTGCATTTTTTGTTTGGTTAGAATGGCACCACCAGTTCTAAGACAAAAATGTAAACAAAAAAAGATTATCCAGTATTACATCAGAACACTCATCCCTCAGCAAATTTTCCCCAACTATCCATCACAGCAGATGACAATGTGCGTCGACAGTCAGCCACGATTGGAAAGTTAGTGTTTTCCAAGGATTGGGCTTTTAAATTGCCTGAAATAGTTTTTATTTTTATTCCCTCCAGACATTTTTGCATTTCTCGGCCTCAATGGATAACACTAAAAAAAATGGCACCGTAAATCTGGAATCAGCAGTTGTCGTAAAGGTAGGGTCTTGAAAGTTTAAAAAAAAATGACAATTTAAAAAAAAAAAAAATTCTAAGCCTTTGGGCTGGATGGACCCTCAATGGATAACATTCAAGAAACCTGGCCACTTGAATCAGTGGTGGTTGGAAAAGTAGTCTTGAATGCAGAGCCGTGGCTAGGCTAGGACTTAGCCCTCCTTGAAAAACATTTTTTCTCAAAATCAAATATTGTAGAATTTTATTTTAAATTTTTTGTTTTGTACGAAATTGTACATAACAATGGAAATTGTTCTTGGCATTAAAAATAGCTTTCTATGGTAGATCTTGTATATATAATATTTTTATAAAGATTTGAATCTTCATATACCTACTTTAAAATAAGAATAGAGGAAATTAGAGAGGTATACTAGAATTTACAAGCTTTTAATGAAAACTTATGTTAAGAAATTTATTCATTAACGTTAAATATATTAGTCTGCTTATATATTTAGTATAATGTAGCTATATATAGTAAGCTGGTATACCTGCAGCTTTCTGAGCCCCCTACCCCCCGGTAATAAGTGTCTAGCTATGGACCTGCGTGATTGTTAATCAATTTTTTTGTTTTTTAATTAAAAAACTTCATTTTTTCCCAACAATACTGGAAAATTGTCGAAAACTTACTTTAGGCTTCAGCATCCGCAGCCTGTAGAAGATTCATCGCAAAAAAATATTATGACAGCTGACGAACACTATTAGCAGTGGAGAAATAAAACTACAGAGAAGCAAAACTAAAGCCATCGGAAATAAAATTAAAACCATCTGGGGAAGTTTACCATAAATACTGGACCACCAGGAAATCACATTCCAAACGATATTGCCAAAAGCGGTAAGGGATGAGTCTTCCAAAGCAGAGCCAGTTATCTGTTAGGCAAAATTTATGTTTCAGAAAAAATTGCATTCAAGTATCCTACTATTTTTCTTTTAATGTGCATACCTTACTTTGTATTTTATTTACCCGAATCATTTTCCACCAACTTTTTATTATTCGAATTTGTGTATCCAACTTGGCAGTGATTTGAGAGTTTGCAACATAATTACAGGTTACACTATACTTTTACAAAAATGTTGACTGGTTCTTCAAAAATATTTTAAATTGGTTCACATAAACAAGTTTTCACTCATCACGATTGCTCTCGTAAAAAGCTTTTTGTACATTATCCCGATAGGCCCAATCTTAGTTTGAAGACTACATGTATCCATAGGTGCCCATTTTTCCTGCTTTCTTTTAAACAGAAAAATTTTACACTATTTGAAATTCTTATTGGTAAAGTTACTTTTTATTTATTTTGTAATATGAAAAATGTTTAAATTTTCATATAAAGTTTTGAGAAATCAATACAACTAACGAAGATTTGCGAGAAGCCCCCGATGACAAGAGGACCTAGGTGGTCACCTTTCTCACATTAACCTAAAGTTGCCTCTGCAAGGCTGTCAAACATTTTAGTGAATGTACAAGATACTAAAATGCTACAAAAATAATTGATACTGCTTGACAATTAGTAATGAGCTAAAAAGTACCTTATTTTAAAATGTACTTGTAAAACTTTTGAAAGTAAATGCATAGCAGAATTAGGCAAATAAAATTTTTGAACGGCGGGAGGAGGGCTCGAACCTCCTTTGTCTCCCCCCCCCATGCATGTATCCAACAAAAACTGAGAATCCACTAAAGGCAGAAATTTTCTTACTGACAGAGGAAAAGAGACCTCGCTCTCTTTCTCTTCAATACACTAACGTATACAGGAGAGGGGTTGATAGGGGTCATAACCACTATTACAATACAATTTTGTATATACACACACATACATACACATGGGCCTGCAAAAGGGTTGCTGCTATCTAACTGGAAGGAGACCCACATGCTGAATGTATGTGGTGATGTGTGGAACCGGCCAGGCCAGTAACATATTGTCCTACCCCGCCTTCAAGTGGCGCAGGCGTGGCTTTCTATTTATGAGACAAATTAATATTTGCT
>QLNU02015270.1:126920816-126942295 GCA_006491805.2 Dysdera silvatica
GACCTTTAATTTTGTCTAAAACTGAGCCAGAAATACTCCATCCCTGTTGAATTTTTCTTAGAATGGCTTGGCAATATTTCTTTACAAGTCAAAGAATCCCCAAAAGATATTATAGAATGTAACTATAGTCATATCAATATGACTAAGATCCACAAGCAAATTGATGAACTAAAGGAACTTTTCATCATTACTAGTGTTGACAAAGCGAACGGAAACTTCGCCATAGTTCGCAAAAAACTTTATCATCAAATTATCTATCAAGAACTTAAAAGTTCTACCACCTATAAGCTCTACAATTACAATTTGTCCACTACTACCAAGAAGATTATTGCCTTTAACAAACTTTTCAAAACCAAACATCATACTACCCAATATCCTTTTATCTTCGCAAGTGTTAAGTTTCACAAAAATCCCGTTAAATTTCTCATTATTACCAACGGGATTATTTGTTACAATAATTCTGCTAATTACATCCTTTTCGACATATTAAAAATCTTCGCGCATGACATCACAGAATCCAAAGAGAATTGCATCTTCATCAATAATAACGTATCTATAATTCAATATCTAAACAACCATGCTTACATTAATGATTTCAGTACATATGACTTCGAGAACTTATTCCCAAGCATACCATTTGAAAAGTTGGAAAACGTTCTAAACACCTACTTCGTTAAATGCAAACACCTTCTTAAAGGCATTGAGGGAGAATACTGTCAAAACTTGCCAAAACTTGCCATCTGCAATAATTTTATCTATAATGGCAAGCACGTATATAAACAAATTTGTGGCATTCTACAAGGAACGTGCTACTCATCACTCGCTGCAAATTCATTCTTATGCCATTACGACAAAAATAGACTTGAGTACCTGTCCAATGTATATAGATACATTGATGACATTATTGCCTTTAACAACCAAATGTTTGAAGAAAATTTCCAATATATCTACCCCAGTGAATTAAAATTAGCAGAAACGTCCGTTCAAAACAATTCTATTCACTTCCTGGACATCGACATAAAAATCACTGATAAGAAATAAATTAACAAGCATCATTTACGACAAAAAGATGGACTTCACCTTCCAAGTTAACCACCTCTCTAAATGCAGCTGCAATATTTCTAACGTCGTCTTCAGAAACATCATTATCACCATGAGAATTAGAATATCAAAAATCTGTGATACTATGAATAATATAATTAATAGTCTTCAACAATTCACTATTCTCTTAATTAATAACAGATTTCCAAAATCGTTCTACAATAGATAAATTCAGAAAATTCTCATCTATATTGCTAAACAAAAAAGTTTAACATATGCATAAAAGATTTGCATGTATAAGTGTTTGGTTTTCACGCCACCGTCATACAATTAATTACGCCAAAAGGATGCCAAGCTATAACCCTGTACAGAGACGCTTTAAGTGGAAGGGAAGTAATCCAGATATTTTAGATATTCTACTACATCAAAATATCTACAGTGATATCAAATCCGAGGTAATTGCAGCGCTCTCTTCTGATCACCTTCCGGTCATATACTCATTTGACAGCATTCCAACACCATTGAACCCTTCAACAAAATATATTTGTTGGGGAAATTACACAAAGCTTGTCGACGAAAAGATCAACTGCTCCATTCCGCTGTCTTGCACTGGCGATATCGATACTGCAATAAATAATCTTAACAATGTCATTAACAACGCAACTGAAGAAAGCGCAGTCACTAAAAACATTACAGGTGATCTCCTTGATCTTCCCCAGTGGATTAAAAAACATATTTCAAATAAAAATAAACTCAGACGACAATATCAGAAATCGTGGGATCCGGAAGATAAAAATCAATGGAGGATATGTGCAAATAATACGAAAAATATCATTAGGAGATTTACGCAAAGGAGGTGGGACAAATTCATCAAAGATCTCGATCATAAAAATGGCACGGCATGGAAGTTCATAAAGACATTGAAGAAACAGGATAACAAGATTCTTAAGCTTCGGGACGATAATACAAATCATGTTATGACCGATAAAAAACAAATTACCGATATTTTAGCCAATTCTCTTGAAAATCAGCTCAAAACACCAAGCCTCATTAATTCCCCGGTCTCATATATTGTGTGCAAATCCATAGACATCTTTAAAAACACCTGTACAGAAACAAAATCTTTCTTGCCTACATCACCAACTGAAATAACGAAAATAATTAAGGAGCTACATACTAAAAAGGCATGTGGACTAGATAATATCACAAACAAACATATTAAAAATTTACCTATGAAAGCAATAGTCCTTCTTACAAATATTTTTAATGCATCAATCAGACTTGGGTATTTTCCAGAAGTGTGGAAAACTGCCAAGATCATTGCTATTCCCAAAAAAGATAACAGGTGCCTTAATCCATCAATGTATAGACCAATTAGTCTTCTCTCATGCCTAAGCAAAATATTTGAAAAAATCATTCTGATAAGGTTGAATGACGAGGTAAACAAGAAACATTTGCTACATCCTTGCCAGTTTGGATTCAGAGAAAAACATTCTACCCAACATCAACTCTGGAGGGTAACGGAGTTTATTCTAGACGGGTTTAATAGAATGGAATGTACTGCCACAATCTTTTTAGATTTGGAAAAGGCGTTCGACAAAGTTTGGATAGATGGTCTCGTATACAAGCTGCTTAGATTTAACATTTCGCATTACCTTGTGAGGGTGATTTCGTCTTATCTCAGAAATAGGGGATTCGTATATGCCAATAATGGTGAATTCAGCAACAGGAGACCCATTACTGCAGGAGTACCTCAAGGATCACTCTTAGGACCATTATTGTTCAACCTTTTCACTAGTGACTTCCCAGAAGTTAACAGAGGCATCCTTGCACTTTATGCTGACGATACGGCAATTTTATGTAAAAGTCAAGATATCAACACCGCTGTAAATAACCTTCAAGACAACTTAACGACTATAGAAAGATGGCTTATGGCTTGGGGTCTTACCGTGAATCCAGCGAAAAGTCAATTAGTTATTTTCAGAAACGGTGGGAAAATTGGCTCTTACTCAGTCACAGTAAAAGATAAAAAAATCACTAACACAAACGCAGCAAAGTATTTGGGGATGATGCTAGACGAAAGACTTAGTTTCAAAAGGCATTTCGAAGTCACTAAAAACAAAGCTCGTGCTGCCTTCTCCACACTGTTACCAGTTTTAGGACCTAAATCCAAAATGAGCCTTCCAACAAAAATTCTGGTATATAAATCTTCAATTAGGTCAATTCTTCTTTACTGCTGTGCTGTATTCACCTTTCTCGGTCCAGATAAAATGAGAACACTACAAATAATTCAAAATAAATGTTTACGAACAATGTGTGGAGCTCCTTGTTTCGTTTGAAACTCAAACATACACAAAGATTTAAAAGTCGAACTTCTTCACACAGCAGCACTCGACCAATGTTTCACCTTCTTTGGAGAGCTGGAGGACAATCCAATAGCATCACTCATCAAATCCTCAAGGTACTGCCTTCAATGCCTAATCTACTCCAAAAGGGACAGGCCACGTTCGGTTTTGCGTCTAAGTGGGCTCATGGAACACCTGCAGCAAGGTGAACATTGTGCTTTGCGGATTTTTAATAATTAACTCACCTCGTGCTATCGTCGCTCGTGGTGAGAGCACTTGACTGCTCCCACTTACAGATAGTGGTTTCTTATCACAGAAAACCGGACAATGAACCAACACGTTTCAACTTGTTTTTGGACCGTTTCATTCGTGCCAGTGCTGTAGTGGCGCCTAACTTTATCATTAACTTAAAAGTGAATATCAATGCGAAATGTATGGGCGCTGCCTGGGTCATTTGTACAAAAGAATTAAATTCTGTATCTGTATCTGTAAGTGGAAGGGTCAATACGAAACTAAACAAGTCGCCATCTTAGCCTGGATTGCTTATATCCTTTAATGTTATAATGTGTAACCAAGCAGAGTCTAGAGAAAATTTTCCTTATTACGTAAGTACCACTCATTATACATGCCATTACTGCATTAACACTAAAAATTAATGGTGTAAAGGCAATGGGATGCAGACTTAGCTTTTCGAAAAGATTTCTTTAAAAAAAAATTTTCTTTTTTTGAAAATATTCGGCTCTGTTTCCACTATTTGAGCATAAACCATTTTCGAAAAGCGTTTGTATATTTATATTATTTTTTACACCTCTACATATTTCTATTTTGCATGTATCAAATGTATCTACGTATGATTTTCTATTTTATTGATTTTACGTTTAATTTGCCTATATTGTACATATTAGTGTTTATACTGTAATATTATTTGGATTTGTACATTGTTTTTTGGCGCCTTTGGGCCTTGGGATCTCGCTGAATACATCTGGCTTATCTGATTTACTTGTATTTTGTTACATACCTCCAGAAAAGGCGCCAAGCATGTAGTCCTAGAAAAGGTCCCAGACGATATTTCTGGGGCTGCATGCTTATATTACGTCGTATTTATATGTTTGTGTACATATATTTATATGTATATATATATATATGTTTGAATATTGTATTTTCTATTAATCTTTTCTCTTACCTTAATCCTATCCAAATTTATTCATCTAATTCGCTCTGATTTTTTTTATATGCATTATTCGTCTTATATATGCATTTGCTATTTTGCACTATATATATATATATATTTATATATATATATATGAACATAAGATCTCAGACATGAAGTACGAGATATATGGGGTATGGAAAAGATCCTCATCATCCCGTTGGTCATCTCAGCAACAAGGATGGTACCAACAACGCTTGCGATGAATTTGGAGATACTCAACATTGACCCAAACACCTACATTGAAATACAAAAAGCCACAATCCTAAACACGTGTCACATTGTCAGGAAGTTTCTAGACATGGCACATTAAGAAGTGATGTAAAAAGAGGCTTGGGAACATGGCGCTCTGCCCGTCCCAAAGCCTGTTTCCGCCAAGAATGGGCGAGGAAAACTTTTATATATATATATATATATATATATATATATATATATATATATATATATATATATATATATATATATATATATATATATATATATATATATATATATATATATATATATTGACTGGAAGGACTTATTGATGAAAGTGATATCTCAGAAGCAAATGAAAACATTGTTAAGACAATAGTTGAAACTGCTGGGGAAATTGGTGGTGTAACCTGTAAAAAGCACAATAGCAAATTATCTGAGAAGACGAAACAGCTCATGAAAAGGCGAAGAGATATGAAGGTGGACAATCGAAATACCAGTTCCAGGATTGAGTACATAGAACTTTGTAAGCCATTGAAAATAACAAGAGCCTTAGGGTTGTTAAAGGAAGTTTATCTGTTGGGAAGAAACACATCATTGCATTAAAAGGAGAGGATGGCACCGTAACAAGAAATAGGGAAGAAATACTTAGAAGAGTTGAAGAATTCTACAAAAATCTATACGAAAGTAACAGTGAATTAAACGAAGACATTGAAATAGTCGAAGGAACAGCTCCTAAAATCTTAAAAGAAGAAGTTTCATTTGCAATAAAAAATATGAAGAAAGGAAGAGCCCCTGGTGATGATGGTATTACATTAGATATCCTAAAAGAAGCTGGAGAATATGTAGAAGACATACTTGCAAAATTCTTTACCAAATGTCTTAACAGCGGTAACATACCAAACCAATGGGATTCTGCAACAGTAATTCTTTTGCATAAAAAAGGTGATAAAGAGGATTTGAAAAATTACCGACCAATTAGCTTGTTACCTGCTATTTATAAAATCTTCACAAAAGTGCTAACACATCGCCTGCAGAAAAAATTAGATGCAGCTCAACCAAGAGAACAAGCTGGATTTCGAAGTGGATTCAGTACAGTGGACCATATTCAAGTATTAAGAGAATTAATTGAAAGAACACATGAATATGAACTTCCATTGTGTGTGGCATTTATTGACTATGAGAAGGCCTTTGACTCTATTAAAACATCAGCAGTCATCAACTCTTTAAGATCAACAGACATTGAGGATGTGTACATTGACATGGTGAAACGTGTGTATAAAAATGCAAGTGCAAAATTTCGGTTACATAAAGATACCAAAACTATCAAAATTGGTAAAGGTGTGAGGCAGGGAGATACCATTTCTCCAAAACTTTTTACTTCAGCTTTACAGATGATTTTTCAGCAGATAAATTGGAATAACAAGGGAATAAAAATAAATGGTGAATATTTAAATCATCTGCGGTTTGCTGATGACATTGTTATTTTTTCAACGGACCCATTAGAACTCCAAGACATGGTACAGGAGCTCTCAACTAGAAGTGAAGAAGTTGGACTCAAGATGAACCTACAAAAAACTAAGATCATGTTCAATAATTTTGTAGAGGAAACAAAAATACAAGTTGACAACATTGAGCTAGAAATTGCTGATTCATATATTTACCTTGGCCAGCTGATTTCAATGGATGGCAACATTATGAAAGAACTCAACAGACGTATTAAACTTGGCTGGAGTGCATTTGGAAGAAACAGTTTTATCCTGAAGGGGAAATTGCCTTTGTGTCTAAAAAGAAAGGTCTTCAACCAGTGTGTATTGCCAGTCCTCTCTTATGGATCAGAGACATGGAGTCTAACAGTTGGAGCAATACGAAAGTTACAGACAACGCAAAGGAGCATGGAGAGGTGCATGCTTGGAATAACTAGGAGAGATCGAAAAAGAAACACTTGGGTGAGAGAGCAAACTAGAGTAGAGGACATCATTGTTAAAGTAAAAGGGCTGAAATGGCGATGGGCTGGGCATATTGCAAGAAGAACTGATCAACGATGGACAACAGAAATTCTGAACTGGATTCCAAGAGACCACCGAAGACCTAGAAAACGTCCTCAAACTAGATGGGTGGATGAAATAAGAAAACAGGTTGGGGTGACGTGGAAGCGAATTGCTCAGGATAGACTTGTGTGGAAAGCATTTGGAGAGACCTTCATCCAGCAGTGGATAGATAATGGTTGAATATGATGATGATGATGATATATATATATATATATCCGCCCTCTTTTTCACTATTTCCTTTTGGTTCATTTATTGCAATGAAAATGTTTATATATACAGAAAGTACTTTCTGTAAAGCTTTTAAATCAATGTCACTGAGTGTAATGGTCAAGGCTGTAGACAGCAGAGCCGCCCCGAGGGTTGTAGGCGCCCCCTCACACGTATGGCCCCCTCCCCCTCTCCCAAATCTTCCAACTAAGCTTTTAATAATCGACTCAACATTGAAAATTTTTCACTTTCCAATAGGCACTTTCAAATGCTTACTTTTAGTAGTCATATAGCCATTGAACAGAAAATAGCCCTAAGTAAAATTAGGGAGTTAAAGAGTTGGGGTAGAAGTAAAAAAAAAAAAAATCTCAATATGATTTGTAGTTTTAAAGAAAACCATGCATTTGGTGCTTCCTCGTCTTGCGCTAATTTGAGCCTTTGCGCTCCAGATAGTTTTTTAGACATAGTGAAATCGCACTCGCAATATTTAATCTGTACGTACGTGCAATTACACAAATTACTTTACTTACACGGGTAAGTCACTACAAACTGGGGCGGGTTCTTAGATCTGACTGAGAACAATGGAAATTCTTAACTCTTCATTACACATATTCACAGGATGCACAATAATTCAACAATGACGATGATTACTGATATTTACAAGAATTTATAAAGATGATGATTTCTAATGTTCACACGTACTTACAAAGATGAATCTCGGAGCATAGGGCTTTGTAAAGCCACTATTAAGTTCAAATCATAAAATTCGCTACTTACTCGTAACGATGATTTCACAAACACAATTGCCTTAGATGGCAAGATGTTGATTTGAAAATAAATGTTCTCAATCACGGTACTTAAACACTTAGAAGCACGACTAGACGAGTTGATAAATACAGTTCACAAATACTCATAATAAATTCATAAATAATCCACATGAACTTTTCAACGAAGGCCAAAATATTCCTGTAGCGAGCGATTACAATAGCTACTCTGATAGGTCAAAATCTTCAGATGAAAACGGCGTCAAATATCTCAATCTCTGGATCTCTCTCTTCCAATCCATTCGGGAACGCTTTAACTAGATTTTTTTTTAATTCTTATTTTTATTTATTTATTTATTTTTTTATTTATTTATTTATTTATTTTTATTTGTTTACTTGAACAGCTTTTGCTTGCTCTGCTGTGCGTTCTCATTTGCATCTGGGCAGCATGGGTTTTGTCAGACTTTAGGTCTTTTTCCATTGCTACCCAGGCAAATTGTTGAAGCCTTTCAATGGAATGGGATTATATTTTTGTGTATTCCTTTGTACGTCACTTAATTTGTTTATTGACATATTATAATAGACGTTAATACAACAGATGTACTATTTCATGATTTGTGTATATACTTATATGTTTATATATATTTCATATCTATTGTATCTTCCAACTCTTTGTCTAAAAAAATAAAATAAATAAAAAATAAATAGTTTATAGAGAGCGATCTGGAAAGAATGAGCGCTACTGCTTTCTCAAAATCAGTAGAAGTTTGCAGAAGCCAATTTCACCTCGGACGAGTCTTTTCCAATCTCATTGGTTAGGGCTCACGCCAGAATAGCGGGCGGGTAGGGAAAAGGAGAGGGCGCGACAGCCGACTTTCTATAAATTATCAGCTCGTTAGCAATCACAGCGACCACGCTTTACTACCGGAAGGATGGAGGCAAAGGGCAGAGGGGGGTGTACTTTTTCCAAGGGCGCGGTTCGCTGACCAATAAACTACTTGCCATGTACTGTAAACAGGCCATTCATGGTCGTGTTCTATTCAATTGTTAATTCAACTGTATTGGAGTTACGAAAAGAATTGGTAGAACACTGAGCCACTTTTTTTAAAATAATTTTTTCTTGGTAAATTAATTTTATCCGATTGTGAACCCCAATATTTTGCGGCGGACCCCGAGGCAACTGCCCCGCTCGTCCCACCCTTGGGGCGTCCTTAGTAGACAGGCTTAAGCCGGGGGCCCTAACACCCTCAAAATAAAATTACCCCCTCTCCTGAAAAACAGTGGTGGTTTTATTTTTTCTGTAAGTAAATTTTCGTAGTATTCTGGTTTAAATTTTAATTTTTTTTCCTCTACACAAGTCTACGATACAAAATTTTGACTAAGAAATTCATTCATTAATGTTAAATGGATTTAGTATGATTTCCTTGCTAAAACTGACAGCAAAAATACACAACCACTGAACAGGACTTAACACTAACTAGAAGCTAAGCTAGCTAAGAAATTTTTCCATTAATGTTAAATGGATTTAGTCCGATTTCCTTGCTAAAACTGACATCAAGAGAATACAACCACTGACCAGGACTTGCTACAACTAGAATCTAAGCCAGCTAAGAAATTTATTCATTAATGTTAAATGGATTTATTCCGATTTTCTTGCTAAAACTGGCAGCAGTAAAATACAACCACTAACCAGAACTTACTGCAACTAGAAGCTAACGTAAGAAAGCTAGGAAATTCATTCGTTAATATTAAATGGGGTTTAGTCCTATTACCTTGCTAAAACTGACAGCAAAAGAATATAACCACTGACCAGAACTTACTACAACCAGTAAAATTTTGACATTTGTCTAACGTATAAGAAATGATTTCGCAGCGTTTCTGAATATTATTACGTTCCCTTTCGCTTGATAAAGAAAACAGTATTTATCGAAACGTTGAGAATTTTTTATATACATTAGACTAATAACAAAATTTTAGTAGTTATAAAAAAGAACTGTTCACAAAAACATCATTTTGAACAAACAGTTTGAACATCATAAATTTCACACATATTGCTTCACGTTGTTTGAGTTATGTCAAAGTGCACAGTAATAAAAATTCATTAAATTAATTAAAATATTTTATGTCTGTATTGCAGAAATTTATATATTAATGCACTGCATGTATATAAAAATACAAATAAAATACATCAAAACATTAACGAATTCTAAGTTACTCCTGTGGCTTTTTGAAAGACCCCGTAGCTTCCAGAGCCTCACTGTGAAAAGCTACAAGCTGCGACCCTGTTGACATCATAAGTTAGGCATAGAGTTACATGAGCCCGTGGGGCCCAAGCCCCCAAAAATTTGCAATAAATTGTAGTTTTACATGTACTGAAATATACGAATGTACATAATATGTGCTTGTCCCCCCCCTCCCTTTAAGTATGAGAACTCTTCGTTGATGGTTGGTAATAATGACTAATTATTTTATTATAATATATTTAATATTCACTAAAACCCCACATTAACGGGCATTCGCCAGACTGCACATTTTGTCCACAAAAAAGGGGTGATCGTAAAAGAGGTCACTGAAGCACCTGAAATATTATGTTTCGATTATTTAAATACTTTTATTTGAAGTTTGACGTATGGAGAACATCAGCATTTATTGAATAAAACACGAATTGGCAACAAAATGCTAAATATCGAAATTTAATTACCCAGTGAGAAACATCGATGGATTGATATTTGATGGGATTCACCAGCTGGTCCTTCACCTTCAAATTGTACTTTTACTTGTGAGGCTAAATTTGATGGGTTTTTTTTTTGTTTTTTTTTTCTTTCCCCGTCGTTATGCTTACAGGAAAATGCCTAAGTCCGTCCACCACTTCAAAACGTAAGTTCTTTCTTTCAAAGACGGGCTCCGACCATGCCCGGATTTAAAAATGCGCATATTTTGCAAGTGCCTAGAAGGCATAGGCGTACGAAGGAATTTCATAGAGGGAGGTTACAGGCTTATAATGGGGGTTACAGAGCTATAAATCCATATATTACTATGTGTATATATATATAAAATTCTACCGAAGTCGGGAGCTTTCACCCCTCCCCACTTCTCACGCCAGTGCCAAGAAGCCAAATTTTTTATTTTTTGAAGCGCAAAGCCTTAAAAAGTGCAAACTGTTTTTTGTTTTTTTTTGGAGGGGGGAGAGGGCTGAGAAAAATTACGTCATTCTCAAGGCCGCCACACATTTTAGTGAATGCACTAGATGCCAAAATGTTACAAAAATAATTGATACTTCTTGACAATTAGTAATGAGCTAAAAAGTACTTTATTTTAAAATGTGACTGTAAAACTTGTGAAATAAATGAATAGCAAGTTCGGGCAAATCAAGTTTTAAAACGGCAAGGGGTTAAGGCTCAAGCCCCAGCCTCCTGCCGCCCCAAGTAGGCTCTCATGCTCCTCTCCCCTCCTCCAAATTCTCAGTGGTTTCTGTCATATTTGGGGGAAGCGGATCGACGGAATTTCGTTCGTGTCCTTTAGGAGAAAATTCCTTCCCCTTTCCGCAATTTTTCTTTGCATTTTGGAGGAATGGCCAAAAAAAAAAAAATGCTATGTCCAGGGTGCCTCATGCCTAAGCCTGGCCCAGAATCGAAGCTGATCAATGACGGATATTTGAATAAGAATTTGAAACCATTTGAGGTCTACGATCTCAACCGTAACAAATAGAGAAGTGATCTTTTAATGGAGGTATAATGTGAGGGGTGGATGGCATAACGATGAAGTAAAACAGAAAATAATTAAAATTGTATAAATGACTAAATTTGTGGCGCCTTAGCAAGTAAAATTTAAAAAATTAAAAAATATGTCTTGGTAAACTGAAAATTTAATTGCAAGCTAGGAAATTTCTAAGTTTGAAGAAAAAAAATAGTAGTTGTTTCAATTCTACGGTTTTTCTTTATATAAATATTTTTGAAGCTTGGAAGGTAAATCAAGTAATGTTATTGTCTTCGACAAATCATCAGAAGTTTCCATCAGTCTATTCACTTCTTTGAGACTTTCCTGAAACCAGAGAGAAAAGAGTTCTTTCTGCAAAACTTCCGATGATAGTTTTTCATCGGTATCGGACTGAGAGTCTGAAAGGCCTAAAAGGAAGGGTTCTTAAGTATGATTTTGATTTATTATTATTATTATTAGTAGTAGTAGTAGTATTTTACAATCATAAAGGCCTGAAGTTTAATGCCGCCGCTAAATTATATATTTCCTTCAAGCTTATGAGACCAACTTGAGAAATTAAAAATCCCCTCTTCTTCCACTTTTATCTCCAAAATGTAGCCGCATTGTGGAAAGAGAATGGCTTCTGATGGTTTTGAATGGAGATAAATTTAGCTTTGAGTCCATGTGGGGAAAATACGTTTAGAGAAAATGTGGTCGTTCAGAGAAGTTTCACTATATTTATATTCCATATTATTTAATATAGTGTTATGAACATATTATAATACTATATTATTATATTATTAATAATATATTAATGTATATAGCTGATAATATTAATATTCTGAAAGCTTCTCAAGGCATTGGTGCGCGACCTGACCTATAATAGTGCAAATCATTAGCTTTAACGCAAGAATAAACGCTACTGCATGCAGTAACGCAAGAATAAACGCAACTGCATGCATGTGAAAAAGCGCGCGCTTGGGACTTCCGTCTCTCAAAAACTAAAAAAATAGCAATAATAAAATTTGCGTATTATATGTTTGTTGTGTACACGTTTATTTTCTGTTTATCCGAGTTTTTATTAAGATAAAAACGACGGAAATATAATATTTCTCCAATTTGTTCATTTTGGTTTAAAATTATCACCATTAATCTGCCGCTGAATGTTTTCAGCACCTTTATGTGAACTAAAATTAGTTTTCATATTTATTTTAAAAAAAATTGTATTTGATAACTTGTCATGACGTCTATTATATTACAGAATTTGTATTATATTAACTGAATTTGTAATTAAACATGCTTTTGCCATTAATGGTAAATTAGTTGCAAAGGAAGAATGATTTCTCTGCGTTTGTGTGGTAGGAACCGAATCTACAACCACTTGACAGCCGGTCAAGTTCTCCTTCCCACTGAGCTACAAGCGTCTATCGAACTCTCCACTGCGAGCGAATACCAAGCTTTACTACGCCCAATTTCATTTTTGACTAACAAATATTTTTACCAATTTTTATTGTTGAAACTTTTATTCATAAATTGCTTGTAATTTTAAATCTCAAAAAATATAAATATGTCGTCTGAGACAAGATCAGTGCGTATTTATAGCGTATTTCCCAATAGGCTATACTAGGCTATAGACTAGGGCGGCAAAATTTTGTGTATTGAGTTTGATATAACAAAATCAATACCATACGATGATATAATCAGATGTTTTGCCGAGAAGAAAGCTAGACGTCATGCTTTCCATTTAAATACCAGCATTCAATATATTTTTTTTTTTTGCTAAAATTAAAATTTATTTCAATAAAATTGAATTTTATTTATTATATACCAAAAAGAAATAATACTTCAATATAAGTTAATATTGTTTAATGTTTATGTTTCAACTTATGAGTTTGTTTTTCAACATTTTTACTGTTAATATAAACTTTTGTAGCGTATATTGAATGTAACAATTTTTATGTTCCTACCACTGATTGGGGGAGGTGGACAGGTAGGAAGGGGCGGCAAAATGGTAAATCCGCCCATGGACCTAATCACATATTTATAGTACTTCAGAGCTAGGATGTGCTTGTATACGTTCAAACTTACTAGTAGCTGAGCACAGACTCAAAAGCTGCATGCAAGATTATGTTTGTATACGTTAAAGCTTACTGGTAGCTGCGTCCAGACTCAAAAGCTGCGTAATCCCCCGCAGATATTTATTAAACTTTATTAAAAAAGATGTGTCGAATGCATTGATATGAAAGTGCTAAATACTTTGATATAAAAGTGCTGAATACTTTAATATAAATGTATTGAATGTTTCTATACGTATGAATTGAAACGTATCGAATATTTCTATATGTATAAAATGTAGAATACTTTATTATTTAACGTTCAACTGTTTTGTTTCTTTATCGTCTTATGCTTTTTAAATATTTTGTCCAAAAATTTCACAAATTCGAGATGTTTCAAAAGATTCTTTCATTTAGAACTATACCTTACATCAGCATATTTTTGGGTAAACAGAGCCACCATCGGCGATCCACCATTCCCAACGAGAACAAAATCACGTTATTAAAAAATAAGTAAAAAATCAGCATAATATATGATTAGTTATCTGAAAACATTACGTACTAAGCTGCCACTCTCTAGTATTTCAAATCTATATTTATAAATATATTGTAACCCATATTTTTTTTTACCCCATTTTCATTTGCCGAAAGATTACTATACAAATGGCAACAGTGTACGCAGAACCCACATAATACTATTCCCGATCCTACTACTCCATTATAGTGGGATTTTTAAAGTACGTTCAATTTTCAACTGGGAACTTTCAAAAGATCGTAAACCTTGATTTTACACGATGTTTGAAACACTTTCAAAGCCGCCACCACTACAGTAAACGTTCAATCATCAATAAAAGTTTCTAATGTTTTAAATTGGAGGAATGGTGCCATCAACGTAAAGTGTCCAAAAATTGTCGGGGAGGGGGGCTCGGACCCATATAAGTCTACATCTATGAATGATGCAATTTGTCTCCCCCCATTTATCTCTTTACCCCATCGTTAACCTAATTAACAATATTTTCTTTCTTAACAACTAACACACACTAACCATATAACAAATTCAATTACTGTAGTTCTTTTCTCTAATTAGCATTATTTATATTAAAAAAACCCGCTAACAATAGTCCATTCACCAAAAGTAGTCCGATGGTACCGTTAGAAATAACGGGAGTTGACATCACAAACGGCCTAGCCGATTACAGTAGAGGGGAGGACGTCAACTTCCCCCCTTCTGTTTTTGGCGCAGACAAACATTCGCTGAAAACCAGTTCTGAAATGACGCCCTCCCCTCTGCTGGAATCGGCTTGGTCGTTTGTGACGTCAGCTCCCCTTATTTTCTAACGATACCATCGGACAATTCCCCGTGAACGAAGTATAATTAAGATACTTCATACTGGACTCTGAGTCATAGGTTAATTTACGACCGTAAAAGCAACACTTAGACCCTGCAGTGGTGTAATGTTAACGCGTTCGCCTAGCAGGGAGTCATTCCGGGTTCAACTCCCAACTGCTCACTGCAGCCCAGAGTTTGGTTCCCTAGGCCTTAAGTGATTTGTTCTCGGGAAAATGTAGGTCCCGGAGCAGCCATGGGCGGATTTACACTTTGCCGCCCTTAGGCTACTTTTGCCACCTCTTCCCTCCCGTCTCTCCCAAATCAGTGGTAGGAACATAAAAATTGTTGGAGAATATATGGTAAAAAATTTTGCATTGAGAGTAAATATGTTGAAAATATGTTGAAAAAACAAACTCATAAATTAAAACCTGATCATAAAACAGTATGAACTTATACTGTTTGTTTGTTTGGCTTTTTTATGGCGCAAGAGCATCTGGGCTATACTGCGCCAAGAACTTATACTTAGTTATTTTTATTTATTTATTTTGTATATAATAAATCAAATTCAATTTTATTGAAATAAATTTTAATTTTAGCAAAAAATAAATAAAAGCCCATTAAACACTGGTATTTAAATGGAAAACATGACGTCTAGCTTTCTTCTCGACAAAACATTCGAATATCATTGAATGATATTGATTTTGTTATATCAGACTCAATACATAAAATTTTGCCGTCCTAGTCTATAGCCGAATATAGCCTATTAGGAAATACGACACTGGGAGCAGCACGGCATTGACTGTCCTTGCGCTGTATAACTCAAAACAAACGAAGGCAACCCCTCATTGTGAATGTACAAATATAGAGGTGAAGCGTTACTTGACACAGTGCTCATGGGCAATGCTTCATGATTTACAACGTGGCTAACATTTCAATATAATATTGTATTTTCATGTGTTATGTCATAATGACTCTAGAGCCATTCGCGTAACTAGCTTCGAGGTCTAGTGGGGTGGCGGCTATAGACCCCACTACAATGTTCCGCACATTCGGATTTATTTATAATTTTTAATTTTCTGGGGCTGGGGCAGCGCCACATTAGTACTTAGGCAGAGAAGTCAACTGCTTTGGGCCCCGTCTCGCAGGGGGACCCTGGCGCTGAAGCCTCTGTCCCCGCCCCCTTTTTTTTATCAACTATCTTAACGAAAATTTAAAAATGATCTGCTTTTTCCCCACTTCAACGATTTTTGAAGCTCGTAGCAGAAAATAAATTATGCAGTTTATAGACTATGGAGATGTCATTCGTTCCTTTGCAGAGGAGAATAAGGCTCCTAAAAGAGGGAGCTGGTACATCCGCCATTTTGATGCCATCGTATCACGTGATCTCATTCATTGCTATGTTGTAAACTATTCAAACCATTCAAGGAATAAACACAGAATGTTTAGATTTACAACAGATCCTGTAAGAAGAAGAAAATGGATTATTAATTTTCCAATGGTAAACGTTGTGTTATGAAACCGGAAGTGTACAAAAAAATGGCGGCTGACGCTTCGTCCTAAAATTCTACGGACTCCAGAGAAGGAAGTTTCTTGTGTTGTAATGTAATTTGTAAAACTTGTAATACAATGGCAGCGTAGTGTATATAGACCTTGAAGGCCAAAATACGTTAAATACACAAAAGTAAAAGTTTTTTTAATATTACAAAAAAGTGGGGGGCGAACTGGTTAATTGCCTAAGGGCCCTAAGACTCCTTAATCCGAGACTGATGGGGGGCAACCCTTTTGATTACGCCAATGTAGACCGCGCTGATTCACATGGTGCTTCCGCTTTTCAATAGTGTAATGGCAAGGCATTCACCTAGGGGGCCGTTCAAATATTACGTAAGCACCTTTGTGGTAGGGGCAGAGCCATTTCTTAGTGTTTTGCCGCCCCACCCTTTTACTATCATCACTCTTTCGACTAGATCTCCCTCTCTACCACCACCAACATCCAGCGGTTCAACAACGTAAATGTTCTATTATGCTTTTAATCATTAAACCCGTTAATTATATTTATATTTTAAACTTATATTAGTTATTTTGTAATATTAGAATATTGTGAATAGTAAAACAATTGCTACATGTTATAATCGTTTAATTTCAACATTTTATATTTTTGAAAATTGTAATATTGACGGAGTAATATTTCAAAACACAACGTTGTATTATCAGAGCTAGAAGGCTTAAATGTATTAGATATAGAAAAAAAACTTGTGTGCAAAATTAAACAATGAGACGCATCAAACATTAAATAACTAAATAAGTACTGTGAAAAGAAATAAAAATAAATAAATTATTTTAAAACGAAATACACACAAACGCAATTTAATGTGAATTGTAGCGACATCTTACAATTGTTTCGGTAGAAAACAAACGTCCACCTTCATCAGAATTTTGTCCAATTTAGTGTTTGGAAAAATTTCTGATGAAGGTGGACGTTTGTTTCCACCGAAACAATTGCAAAATGTCACTCCAACTCACATTAAACTGCGTTTATGTGTGTTTCGTTTTTGAATAAATAAGCACTGTTCGTGACATTTTATTTAGTTTTTAAATTTCTCTCTTCTAACTTCAGTGGTCTTTTGTATTTTTCTCTTAATCCAATGGACCTTCCTTTCTTTATTTTAGCAAAGACAACTTTTTTAACGTAAAATAATATGATCTTAAACGTTCTGATTATAAGATCATTAATAAGAACTGTAATGCCAAGCTGGTAAGCCATGTCTTTTTCTACTATGAAATTGTGACTTGTCTCACGAATCTCTCTTGGCCCATTGAACTGCGCAGATAAGTTTTTATTAGTTTGAATTTTGAGAAACTCCTCTTAGCACTTGCCACCGATAAAGTCAAGAGGATACTAAGAACTACAAATTAGGAAAACCATTTTCTCACCTGTTTCGGCACAGATAAATCAGCACATATTCGGGTTTTGCATTTTTTTGTATTCGATGACTTATTTCTAAAAGTTTAGAGCGGAAAGCTGCCGCGTCACTGTCATTTAAAATAGATGATACTTCTCCAGGGCTAGAACTGTTTCCAACTTAATGCACAAATCCATGAGTTCTTTGGATTTGTTTGTTTTTTGGTTTTACGGCTCAAAGACTACAGTGGTCATGCTGCGCCGGGACCTACTGTTTTCCGAGGAATCCGAACCTCTTAAGGCCTAGGGAACCAAACCCCGGACTACAGTGAGCAGTGCGATCTTTATGAGATCTCTGAGTAAGCGTTCTTTTTGCACTGCTGGGAGTCGAACCCGGATTAGCCGCGCAATAGGAGAACGCGTTACCACACTGCGCCACCGCAGGGCAGAGTTCTTTGGAAGTTTACATCTTGATATCACTTGTATTGTATAGAAAACCAAATAATCTTACAATTTCATTCAACTGTAAGAATCGTTTTTTACAGAACTATTATAATTGTCGTGTCCGATATTGCAAAACAGGGAATTTACTCTGAACTTCCCTTTGAGGCCAGCGATGCATTCATGTTCTGATTCGGAAGCACATAGTTTCCTTTTCTTCCTTCTTTCCTCTGGCAGAAATATTGACTCAATGTTGATCAGCCAGCTCTTGAGCATCAGCCAAAACTCTCTCAAATTCCAAGTACCTTCTTATGTTTTTTAAATATACCTCTATATTTTTAAGCTTATTTACTGTTTTCTCAAGAGTACAGTGCTTCTCTTTCAGCAGTTTACTGGTCAAATTGATTTAAAATAATATACTGTTCCATCATAAGCGTAAGCAGAAATTTCGTAAGGAAGGTTATAGGCTCAATGGGGGGTTACAGAGCTACAACTCACATATTCCTATGTTAAATATACAAAAATTTTTTGTAATGGGGTGTTAAAACCCCCATCAACCACCCTGCGTACGCCAGTGTATGTCATGTTACAACAGCCACAACAAACTGAAATGAAGATATGCTGTTGAAAAGGCCTTCAGCTTCTACCTTAGGCATGGTACGAGAAGAGCCTTTGAAAGTTGAATCTTCAGTAATTTCAAACAAGGTATTTTTCACGTGTGGTATTTGTATCTGATAGACGCTAAGGTATTTATCCTGCTTGACCACCGAGTATTACTCAGTGGGTTTAGAGTTAAAGATTGTATATGACGTTTCACTATATGCGAAAGAATAATATAGTCGTTGTATGACATCAAAAATGGCAGTTGCTGCAATGCAATACGAAACAGCGCAACAGGAAGCAGCACTCTTCACCACAAGGTTCAGGGTGAGGGAGCTGCAAGGGACATAGAAAGCACTAGAACTAATATCCAGAATTTCCTTTTGAAAATTAATTTCCTTGCCCTTCATGTTCCTCCCGCTATCATAACCCTGACCTCATCAATGGCTGACGCACACTTTCATTTGTGGAGGTGGGGGGTGTCAAGGACAGAATTTGCCATGGTATTGGAATAACACCCTTCATTTATCATGCAAGTTGGAATTTTTTACAGTGAAAAAATATATTTTGGAGAGGGTCATGACCCCTGTGACCTCCCCCTGTGTCCGCCCTTGGACCTCATAGATCTTCAATTGACAACGACAAGAGTTGGAGCTGATTGATCAGAACATGACTCATCGATTCACATATAGTTTCGATTAGGGGTACAAATCCCCAAAAATGTTCTTTTATTTGCACGAGGCTGCTTTCTTGGAATTCTTCATCAGAAGACTAAAATCACTCTGTTACTGAAGATTGCATGATGTCCACAAATCTTATGACCATGGTCATTTGTCCCGTGTGGCTGATATCTTGGCTGCAATTAAGAATGGTTGAAAAATACTTTGCATTTTTTTAGCAGTGAAATTATTTTGTCTTTGATAGCGTTTGATAGCACTTGGATCATTTCGTTTTGAATAATATTGCCTATATAAGGAGCATGTCTTCTATCCTTATTTTCTCTCCTCCCGAGATATTCATTCATTATAGGATCAAACAAGGCGAGAAGTTCCACAATTTTAAGAAAATTGCCGTTGTCATAAACATGCAGTTCAGCACCTAGAATTCTTACGACAAATATTACACTGTCCAAGACTTGATGCCAGTACTTTTCTTCTTCTTTAAATTTTTTGTGTTAACGCTGTCTATAGTTATGTCTTGTTTTAGACTTACCAATAAGTGAAGATAATTTAAAAATTCTTTTGGTTGAAAATGGGCCAAAATAAGTCTTTCCAGTTACTTAAGTTGATGATATGTTCAACAATCTTTTCGTATGACAACAGAATCGCTGATATGTTATGCCAATCGTTGCATCCATTCTGATTGAGACTTGATGTACTTGAACTTGAATCTCCGCCAAATACCTTGCAGTAAAAACAGAAAACTTCATTGGTTGACACAGAATACTGGAGGTGTTCACGGTAAACTTCTTCTCCATTTGGAAGCTTTTTTTTTATAATGTACAGCTAGAAACTTCCTTTTTTTCTGATTTAAAGGATTTTTTTTGTTCACTTATTTTGGCCTATTTTCAACCAAAAGAATTTTTAAATTATCTTCACTTATTGGTAAGTCTTCCCAGAAAGCAGGATCTGGATAATCTATTTTTTTTTAGTTGTTTTTGGACTCTTACTTCGATCGCCGTCTTCATCTGAGACTATCAAAACTAAAAATAATTTATTCATATATAACTACAATTTGTTACACATAGGATACAGGCCATTTTTGATGATGAGTCTGCAACCAGTGACAACGAATTAATCTTAATTATTTAGTAAGTATTTTTTTAATTTTGATTTAAATTTGTGTTTAGGTTTAATTTCTTTAATTTCAGTGGGTAGATCGTTTCATAATACTATTCTATAGTAATTTATATTATTTTTTTTCCAATATTTGTTGCTTCAATTCCATCTTACGTCTGGTGTTATAGTTTTCATTTAATTCGTTTATTTTAATAGATTTATTAAAATAAACGAATTTAAATAAATTATGCTTATGCTTATTTCTATTATGCTTATTTCTATTTATTCGTTCGTAAATATGAAGTAATATCTTTAAGTTATGAATATTTGTTGGATTTAGAATTCCATATTTTTTTATTATTTCTTTGTTAGTTTTATTTGAATACAGACTTCTTTTATTAAGTGTTTTATTTAGAAAATTATTTGGTTTTTTTATTAGTTAATGAGAGATTTCCCCATATTATGTTACCGTAATTAATATAGTTAAAACTTGTTGAATAATATAGATCAGCTTTTATATTCAAAGGTAATAATCTATTTAGTTCAGTTAATATTCTATTTGATCTTCTTTTTTTTTTAATTTCCTCAATTTGATTGTTCCAGATTAATTGATACAGTTTATTGAATGTATAAATATCCCTAAAAATTTAATAGTATTTACTTTTTCACAATAATTGCATTATTAAATGTTATATGGTTTGACCGATTTTTTATAATCTTATTTTTAGTGTGAAAGATCACGTATTTAGTTTTATTGCACGGGCGTCGTTAGTAGGGGAGACGGGGGGGACCTGTCCTCCTCAATATTGGGATTTGGGCTCATGTCCCACCAAATTTGAAACAAAAATTTTATAATAGGTAAGTCGTT
>QLNU02015270.1:126942395-126958215 GCA_006491805.2 Dysdera silvatica
ATCCTGAGCAACAATATTCTGATTATACAACCCACCCTACGGATCACACTCGCCCCGGCTGCCATCCGCAGACCCCTCCTTAGAATTGAACCCTGTCCCACCCATCAGACAACCCAACAAACGAACCTACAATCTCCCAACTCACCTCATATATATATTCGGCTAAACTAGCCAAGCCACACTCCGGCAATCACACCCAGCCTACAACCTATCCCACGTCGTTTTCTTGCTATAGCCCCGACAACCTTCAAACCAATCCCTTTTCAACACATAAAGCATCTCAGTTCCTAAACTCACTCAAACTTAGGTTCCACGACATCCAATATCAAATCAGCTATAGGATGAATCTCCATAAAATAGCTCCCCATGAGCTAAAATCGCTCTTTGTAGGATATTATTACCCTTCTCAGGGTTTGCCAATTGGTCTACATCTGTAGCCATCGGGGCTTTATTTTTTTATTTATTACAAATTGCCAATTGTATTAACCTGAGAAGAGTAATAAGAATTTAAAAAGAATGAAAATGGTCGTTCTTTACAATTAGTGCAGATAATTACTCATTTGTTTATTTTCATTCTTGACTTAATTTTTGTTTTCACTGAATGAGGACATGACTTAAAACGAGTTCGCATCATGTATTATTATTATTTTTTTTTTTTTAAATGAAAATTTAAAAATATAGATTCTTTAGACTGAAAGATTTTGCCTACATTTACATGGCGCAGAAATTCGAATGCTCAATCTCATAACTTAGCATTCTTATTCTTTAACGCACTTGTGCAGTATAGTCTAGATGCTCTTGCGCCATAAAAATCCAAACAATCTTTACATCTCTAACGCACCGTCCATTTCTAGATTGGTGAATCAGAGATCTAACCAACAGAAATAATTCTCTGAAGAGAGTGGGAATTACGGAGCCAGTTTTACTGCCTCCCAAT
Source organism: Dysdera silvatica (assembly GCA_006491805.2). Lineage (NCBI taxonomy): Eukaryota > Metazoa > Arthropoda > Arachnida > Araneae > Dysderidae > Dysdera > Dysdera silvatica. The sequence continues at coordinate 126,943,333 of QLNU02015270.1, forward strand.
CTTTCCAAGACATCCATGTGGCAACAAACGAATGTTTACAAACAAATTTTCGGGTTCAAAATGGTAGGCCAACATCCAACTTTTGCATATAAATCGTCAGTGTAAAAATTTTTAACAAGTGATTTCATTTTATCTTGTGTCAAACAAGTTTTAGTTTAAAATGCCTTGCCTATAAATTCCATATTCGTCACCTCAGGTACGGATATTTTTACTTTTTAAAAAATTAGGGTGTTCGAAAACCGCCATTTTGTCAGTGAGCTGCCAGCATGCATGAAGAATGGGAATGGTTTGTGAAATGTATCTGACAAGAAATACATAGGAAATATTCTTGAAACGCCAGCAAAAATAACATTAATATGATTTCAAATGAAATGCCCGAAGGTATTTCAACAAGAAGTGTTCAAAGTCAGTCGTGCTGATGAATGTATTCTTCCGTTCTCGCTCTTTCGAATGAATGTATACTTGGGACTAATTCTTCTTTTTCAAGGAATGAGAGGAAACATTCCTGTTCCCGGAATGATATGAATAAGTTGCTATTCTTATTCATTTGAGGGAATGATCCATCATCTATCCCGCGCCTCTTTTAACCTGATATTGAACGGCAGTGACGATAGAGTAATCGTAAGTGGGGTGATCTGGTCTGACAGATCCATGAACAAAATTCATATTGACAGTAATGCGTGGCGACATCAAAAATGCTAACATTAAAAGCACGATTATTAAATTTTATGAGTTAGAAAACTTTATCTACATGCTCCAGGCATTGGCGCCGACAATGGTCGCCTTAGGGAGGTTTTACTGTATTTCAAAAATACTAATTTTCAATTTCAATCAAGGAAGGCAATTCCAGGAATCAAGGGAGATACAAAAACTTTTTTTTTTAAATACGTGGTTACTACTCGGCGCACTCGATATGATCTATCCTTTTCTTTAAAATTTCAGCCGCCATCTACTCAAAAATTGAGGCAAAAGATGTTTTTTTTATAAAAATATAAGCTAGCAGCACAATATTTCAAAAATATTGTTTTGTTTTAAAGATTTCTAACCATTTATTACATTTTAAATATAAATTGGAGAAAAAAAATCAACTCATGGTAATATTAAAAATTATTATAATGTTTTATATAATGTAATAATATTATGGCATATTGTTGAAGATTGTCACCCAAAAATTCTCCCGTGATTAAAATCTGATTTACGTAAAGGACGATTACGAACTCTGAAGTGGTTGATCTTTTGGTGCCTGTTACATTGGCGGCCAAAATTGCGTAGCAAACCTATAAGTGATGTCATCGTTAGCCAATCAGATTGTTTAAATCGGTCCTAATGCTAAAAGTGTTATGGAAATTCAAATCTCACTGGTGGGGGGCAGTATACCAGTAGAAGGCATTTTGTGTTAAAGTTGAAGGGGGATGTGGAACCCTAATATCAACTAAGGGGGTGGGGGTCCCTCTTCTGCTAACGGCTCCAGCCCGTGTTCTGCCCGTGGCTGCAGGCACAACCTGTATGACAGTTGAACTCGCGCATCAATCTTGCATTGCTTTATAGAATTTATATAATTCCGAGGTGAATTTTTTTTTTCTACTTAGTACTATCCTAGGGGTTATGAGGCACAATATATTAATATTTCTATATTGGGTATATTGTTCATAAAAATATATATATATATTTAACCTTTTACAGCTATACCATCTCATTGACCTTGTCACTTTTATGGCTTGCCCACATTATAGTCAGTGCTGTAGTCCTAAAATGGAAGGTATAAGAATGCTCAATTGACCTCATGGTAATGAAGGGGAGTGGGGGAAGCACCTTCAGAGAGGGACGGCCACCTACAATTTTTTATTTTATTATCTTATTTTACCCTTGTACACTGCTTTTTACATTTTTTTAAACGATTCCTGAATTTTCTTTCTTTATTAAAAATTGTTTTTATTTATTCCTTAATTATTTAATATTTTTTGGTTGTTTGTTTCTAGCCGTTAAAATAAAAGTTTATATGCATTGCTTTGGGTGGAAAAATAACAGTTTTATAGATGTTAGTACTGTAATCTTATTGTCACTTTTTTAATGACCAGAATGTTTTAGGACATTTTTTCCCTAACAGTTTATACATAAACAGTCTAAATCAGTGGTTTCCAACCTGGGGGTCATGACCCTCAAGAGGGTCACAAACATGTTTCTGGGGTGCTCGCCGAAACTATTTTTAGTTGCAATTATTTTTATAAGGAATTTTATACCAACTCTCTCTCTAACGCTTTTATATTTATATTTAATGTGTTTTCTTTACTCTGTTAAAAATGCTTTTATTATGCAAATGGGGCGACAGCAGACGGGGAGGTCGTAGATTGTTTGCTATAAAAGGGGGGTTCGCAGATTACTTAGCTACTATAAACGTGGGTCGCGGCTTGAAAAATGTTGTGAACCACTGGTTTAAATGTCGGTGCATGAGAATGACTGTTCCAGTTAAAGTAAGTGTGAGAACGTCATTCGTTTGTACTTTGTTTAAAAAATGCAAATGAAACTTCTGCAGCAATGACTGATTTGGTGTTTCAGAGCCTTGAAAATCACAAATTGAGTATAAATCAAATATCTTCATACTCAGCAAACGATGTTAATGTAAATTTCGGGAAGAAATATTCTGTGTTCCAGTTGTTACTGAGTAGAAATGAAAACATATTGAAGGCTACTTGCTCCAATCACATCATTCACAATACAATGAAATTTGTCATTAATAAATTACATATTGGTGTGGGGAACATAGTCCTCAAAATTTACAATCATTTCGCAGTCTCAGCTAAAAGAAGGAAAAATTGAAATCATTCTTTGCATTTGTACATTTAGAGTGGGCTGAGATTCCAAGACATGTCCCCACCAAATGGCTTTCCTTAACTCCAACCATAACTAAACTGCTGCAAAACTGGGATGCAGTTAAAAGTTATTTCCAAAGGACTGATGACTGCCCAAAATTGCTGTCAGTAATATTTATGAATGCTGATCTTGAGCAAGCTATTTTACCCGAAATCTATTTTCATATTATACCTAAGCAATGATGGAAGGCAGAAATACTAACAAAAGCACTGAAAAGATGTGATTTGAATATTTTAGAATCTTGCAAACACATGAAACTTTTCAGTATAAAAATTCAACAAAGAATTAAAAACAACTTTTATGGAACCAAGGCAAAGAAACTTACGAATGGACTTGCTTTATCAATGTAAAAAAAAAAAAAGATATCCACAGATTTTACCACTTTTTACAGTGATATGCTTCAGTATTTGCATAAGAGATTCGATGTGACAGAAAATAATCAATATGCATCCCTAGAACATTTTCCCTAGATACATTTTCTTTACCGCAGGGTTCGAAATTAGTGGATGCACTGTGTGCACCTGGAATTTTATCCATGCACGTAATTTAACTTAATGTTTAATTTGCACATAATTTTATTTAACATTATCCATGCACGTAATTTAATTTAACATTTAATTTGGGTGCACACAGTACACCTAAGTATTCAAAACTATGGCTACTTACATTTATTTTTCAAGAACAGGGATACTTATATTTTACATGTTTCTAATGTTGAGGTTTACTTTCTATTCTGTTAGTTACTTATACACCTAACTAGTATTTGGTGCACCTAAGTTACAAAAGTTGGGTGCACTTTGCACCTGATTTAAAAAGTTAATTTCGACCCCTGCTTTACAGAAGGAAATTGAATTTAAAGATTTTGAAAAAGCAACAGAAGTCCTTAAATTTGGAGAACATGTATGTGCTGATGATATTATAGGAGGTTACTACCACCTATAATTCATTGATATTTGATGTGCGATAGGACAATAAATACTAACATGGTGTATCGAATGTAACAACTTTATTTCTACACTTCAGACAATATATCGAATAATCCTTCTTTCAAAAAGAAAAAAAGGAAGAAATATATTAAAAAAGAACTTGCGAAGTTCACTTGCATTCCCACATCACTTGCAATCGACACCGCACTTACACCCTCCAAAACATACAACACTACATGAATGCACTTCACTAACACCTCATCACATCTGCACATTGTTGAAATTTTGTCTGGACTCTGCTGTGTTCTCCTCAAATGGTTCTATCTATAGACAAGTTTTTGGCACTGCCATGGGATCTCCGGTCTCAAGTGTTGTAGCTAACTTGGTTATGGAGTCATTTGAGGAAACTGCTTTGTCCTCACCGAATTTTAACATTAAATTCTGGAAAAGATACGTCGACGACACGTTTGTTGTACTTAAAACTAATACACTCCAAAGCTTCTTCCATTACCTTAATAACTTAAACTCACATATAAAATTCACATACGAAACAGAACAGAACAATAAACTCCCTTTCCTAGACGTTCTTGTACACAGATCTCACGATAACTCAATCTTCACCTCAGTTTACCGTAAACCCACACATACAGACAGATATCTCGATTTTAAATCGCATCATCCAACATGCCACAAAGCTTCCGTTGTTAAAACATTAAGTCTTAGAGCGAATTCTCACTGCAGTAATGAAACACTTTCAAACACAGAAACAAAACACATACACACGGCACTTAAAAATAATGGATACCCTAAACGATTCATTCTCAGAAACTGTAGACCCAATAGTACATCTTTAAACAATACATCTCACACCCGCATATCTATTCCATATATTCACGGCATTTCCGAAACAATCTCTCGCATCCTTAAAGAGGCAAATATCAAAACATTCTATTCCCCTGTCACAACACTTCGCAAACAACTTACAAAAGTTAAAGACCCAGTTCCACCAGAAGATCTCACAGGCGCCATATACCAAATACCATGCAAAGACTGCAACAAACATTACATAGGACAAACAAAAAGAATGATCAAAACAAGAAAAAAAGAACACAAACAAGCACTCGCGAAAGGAGACATAGCCTCACGTCTGGCAGAACACGCTTTACAACACGGACACGAACCCGACTGGGACTCAACAAAAATACTACACCGTCACATCACAAACAAGAATAGTAGACTCTTCTTAGAATCTTGGGAAACTTACAAACTACACGGGAAAGCCATTAATACATCACAACCACTTCCAGAAACTTATAAACAACTCTTACTCTGAAATGTATGAGACATCCCCAACATTAGGTAACCCGCAGTGTAGGTTTCTCATTGGTCCCTATTGGGGTTCTTCCATGATTCTATTGGAGGCCTCCCATTGGTTCTCATTGGATTTTTCATTCTGCGGGACTATTCTATCATGTACTCAAACTGTTGACGTGCTGCAATGAGAAGTTCCGTAGACAGACATCTTGGTCTTGAAAATACAGGAGGTCCCATATATATCCACGATTATCACTTCTAGATCACCACTTATAGGAGGTTACTACCACCTATAATTCATTGATAAACTAACGCGAGATAGGACAATAAATACTAACACGGCATATCGAATGCAACAACTTTATTTCTACACTTCAAACAATATATCAAATAGCCTAATCCTTTTAAAAAAAGGAAAAAGAAATATATTAAAAAAGAAAACGTGACATTAAAGCACGAAAACATATCAATTGAGAGTCTGTTGCCAGTTCAGTTGGCTAAAGTTTTTTCTGACGTTGATCTGGAGAAACGTCTCCCATGATATGTATGAGGAATTCTGCAATTATTGTGATACACTATGCAAAAGTGCAAACAAAGATGATGATGATATTTCAAATTTGCTTTTTTTTTTTCCTCAGTGCCTGAACAAAATATTCCGAATTTATCCAAAGTGGTAGGTTGTTTGTTCAGTGTTCCAGGATCAGATGCTTTTGTGGAGAGGATTTTTTCACTGATGAAGTATAAGCTGCCTTCTTCTAGAAACAGATGTTTGTTTTCCAGATTTAATTAAAGTGGAACTTCAAATAGTGGTGAACTATGAAACTAAATCTTGTGCAGATTTTTATAAAATTGCAAAGGGTGATGTAAGATTCTATGTGCTAAATCATCAGCAAACTGTAATTAAAGTTCAAGATTTGGATGCAGATCGTAATCCACCAGATTGTGTCCCTGGATATAGAGTAATAAAATAAAAACCGTGTAGTACTCCTTCTTTTATTTACAACATCTGGTAACCCTATCTTCAACAGACATTGAAATTTGTGTTAATTTACACTCTGAGGGTAGGGAGTTTTCCTGTGAAAATTTTGATAATGGTTCTGCCTTGGAATAAGAATCTGAAAATCCCCCCCCATCTCTAAAAAAATTCTTAAATTTTAAATTAAAACATACATAATAAATCTTAAATTTATAATTAAATCATTATAAATACAGTGAAAATCGTTTATAACGACCAACCGCATATAATGATGGAATTTTTACAAGAAGTTTGGTTTGCTATTCTACTCCATACTAAATATATCGGTTATAACGACATCGTATATAACAACGAAACCTGATATAACGACGGCGATTTTGTAGTCTACGTAGATTCTAAGTAGGGAAATTCGTATCGGATATAACGACGCGACTTGACAGTCATAAAGCAGAACCACGTGGGTTAGTTATTAAAATTTAAAGTTAGTTATCAAAATTTAAGCGTTATTCTAATCTTGTTTATTTACAAATGTCTGAGAAATTTTTATTACTGCTAAACCTGAATATTAAAGATAGTGAACTTAAAAAGTGATTTATTAATTGAATATCACGAGGGTCATATTCTTAAAGGGCCCATTCTATTTTTTCAGTGTAGAGCCCACAAAACTCTTAAACCGGCACTGTTCTGAAGTCATTAGTATAATATAATAAATACTATTCATTAGATTTGTTTTCTACATTATATACTTTAGTAATATTTTCTACAATTTTTTCAATTTAAAAAACTAAGAAAGTACTATGTATTAAGTGTTGCTATAACATAATATAAACGGAAATTAAATTCATTATAATTAAGTATATTTTTATTTAATTTTGAAACCAAAAAGTTTAGTACTTTCTATTATCAAAATAATTTATAAAACTCTACAGGGCATTGCTATAGGCTACTATGATTTTAAAAAGATATCGTTTATAACGACTATCGGTTATAACGACCGAATTTTCGCGGTCCCTTGAAGGTCGTTATAACCGATTTTCACTGTAACTGTTTTATAATGACGAAGAAGGTGGCAATTGCTAAATTTAGGGTGTCTATCATCTGGGAAACCTGGAAAAATTAGGGAAGTTTTCTGACTCGAAAAGTCAGAGAAATTTGAAATACAAAGGCCTGAGTCAGGGAAGTTTGAAATTCGTTGTTATAATAAATAGCTTATTAAAATAATTTTCTTGAACTGTGATTTTTGTACTGCATTGCATACTGAAAATTTTGAAAAACTTATGCTTTTGACTAACTTTTTCCAAAAATTTTCTTTTTGCACCCAAACTATAAAATTTATGTAAATTTATTAAGACCTTACATTTCTCAGAAGAAAATGTATGTCAAAAATATAAAAAAAACTTGGAAAAAAAAAAGTGTTTTTAGCTAAATTTTCTAATCTGTAAGAGATTTTGATCATACAAATCTCTTTTCCCTTATATATCAGAGGTTGAAATTAACCTTTTAAGTCAGGTGCACAAGTACACCCGTCTTGTAACTTAGGTGCATTAAATACTAGTTAAGTGTACAAGTAACGAACGGAATAGAAAGTAAACCTCAACCTTAAAAACGGGTAAAATGTAAGTGAAATAATTACATTAAAACATGTAAGATAAAGAATGCAACTTTTCAAAATAATTGAACATTCGTTCGTAATAAACAAACAAAAAAATAAATTCAAAGTAAACGCAGATATATTGAAAAAATTATATAAAATTGTTTTGTAGATTACTGTTCTTGAAAACTAAAAGCAAGCAACCATAATTTTGAATAGTTAGGTGCACTGCGTGCACCCAAATTTAAAATCTACGTGCACAAACAAAATTTCATGTGCATAGTTCTCCTGCTAATTTCGAACCCTGTTATATATAGTCATACACACTTTAAATGGAATGGAAGATGAAGCATCAGCTTTGCAATTATATAGTTAAATGCTTTTATAATAAATACAAAAAGGGCTGGATGAAAGTGTTGTAAATATTTAATTAATGCAAGTTTTTAAAGAAATGCATTTTTTAATACAGTTTTTTGTATTTGTAAATTCACTGTAATTAAGTTATAAATGACTTTGGTGTGTATGTTTGAGGATTTTATGGTCTTGAAACTTGTTTTGATAGTGTAAATTTTAATGTATTGTGTATTTTTTAGGGTAATTAGCGACTGAAAATCGATTAAAATTTGGTCTGGCAAGTTTGAAACAGAATGTGAGTAGACACCCTGTAAATTGTTTATTCCGTTCACATTTGGGAGGTGAAAAAGTGAAAATTTCTCCCTTCTTAATCTCCAAAATATGGTTGTAACTAGAGGCTGAGTAATTTGTGATGGTCACTGAATGGAAGCAAATTTAACATTGGGTTTATGTAAAGAAAGGGGTGAGAGACCATTTCGAGAGAAAAAGCTGGTTCCTATGGTCCTTGAAAGTCCTTGAATTTTTTTGCCAAGTTTAGACCCTTGAAAAGTACTTTAAAACTGTCAAAAATGTGGTTGGTCCTTGAATGTTTCCCAAAACCTTTTTTCAAGTTTTGGCAAAAGAAAAAAAAAAATATCGGCATTTCCCTTATTTCCAATGTAAGGTTCTTTGGGGTGGGGGGTGGGGTGTATATATATACATTTGGTCCTTGAATTTCATTAGGACAAAAGAGTGGGAATCATGTTCATGGAGGTGGTTGTTTAGAGTGGTTTTACTGGCATTTAATATTTTATGTGCAGAGTTAATTATTTTTTATATATATAATAAATTGTTTAAATACATGTACACTTTTAATGATTTGTTTTCAACAAATTTGCATTTCAGGCCCTAGAATTTCCAATATGATGGGTGATATCGACGAACTAATGGATGAAGTGGCATCAACATTTATCGTGTCAGGGAATAGACTTGCTGTGGCTGCTGCCCATAATATGTAAGAGGCAATGTATTGATACATAAAAATTTGAATCTAATTATGGTTGTGATTGTGAATGTATGTACAAAATTAAATACCTAAAGTTTATCCTGGACGGGTAGATGTTCGTAAAAATTATGACTATGTTTGAACAGTGTCCTCTACATAACGGCTGAAGTCCAGGGTTCGAAATTAGCGGGTGCACTGTGCACATGGAATTTTACATATGCATGTAAATTTTTAATTTGGGTGCATGCAGTGCACCTAACTATTCAAAACTATGGCTACTTATGCTTATGTTTCAAGAACAGTGACCTACGGAATAATTTTATATAATTTTCTCAATGTATCTGCATTTGCTTTGAATGATTATTTGCTTATTACAAATGAATGTTCAATTATTTTGAAAAGTTGCATTTTGTTGTAGCTTACATGCTTAAATATAATTGCCACTGTTTAGCCCGGAGTGTCTTGGACCGCTAGACGAATGAGGACAGGAAACAACGCTCTCTTTCTCCGTATGTAAAGGTGTTAAGGTATTATTACCCTCCGCAGGGATAACACAATTGCCAAATATGGTCAACACAAGAAAGCCTCCGGGGCGAGATTTTTGTGAGTTTTCGTGGGGGAATTTATTATATAATAATGTTTGCCACCCACGTATTATTTAGCTCAAGCTAGAGCTTATTTGTTTTGGAGAAAAAGACGTTTTCCCCATCCTGGTTTGAATCCAGGATTGGGCGTCTCTTTTTCTCCAAAACAAATAAGCTCTAGTTTGAGCTAAGGTAAAATGTGGGTGTAAAATTATTGTATAATGAGATCCCCTGCTTGAAGGCTTTCTTATGTTATTCATGACTGGCACAGTGTAGCCTCGCGGAGAATGGCATAACTCTATGCTATCTTACATCTGAGGAGGTGTTCTAATCCTCATTAAAATCTAAGCGATCAAAATCGGGCTAAACGGAGGGACCCTGGTTCGAATCCAGGATGGGGAAAGCGTCTCTTTTTCTCCAAAATTACACAAGCTCTAGTTTGAGCTGTAATTAAAACGTGGGTGGCAAAAATTATAGTATAATAAATTTCCCCCACGAAAACTCACAAAATTCTCGCCCCGGAGGCTTTCTTGTGTTGACCATATTTGGCAATTGTGTTATCCCTGCGGAGGGTAATAATACCTTAACACGAGAATAATATAGATATGCTTTCTAACAAGTGGAAATTATACATGATTGAACAAATGAATGAATATGCCCTGACAACTGAAACGAGGGAAAATAGAATTGATAATGTAGATGATCTGTTCGAAGAATCAGAGATTCAAGATACGAATATGCGGTTCCAAAGACTGAAGTTGAGCATTTGCTTTTTCAAATACAGGCACAGTATAAGATAAAAATAAACAGAAAGCCTTATTGATATCTTCCGACAGAAAATAAAACAACCTTTCTTCACGAGACATGGAGTTTTCAGTTTTTTGTTTCTTAGAAATATCCACATAATTTTGAGCTTTCCTTTTTAATTTCTGTGATGCTTTTTTGCTGTTACGTTCTTTCACTTTATCTGCATTTTCAACCGAAACTTTGATAGAGGGAATAGTAAAGAAAGAAAGTGGGGTGATTTGATTCCTTTTCATGGCCTCTTCCTTAAAAAAACTGATCAAAGGTTGCCACTGCTGGATTATACGCTCTAAGCACTTTCCAACAGACAACCAACGAGTGCTAACGTGTTTTAGTACCTTTTTTATATCAGTCTCATGAAATTCTTGAAGAATTTTCAACCTATCTTTTCTTTTCGAACTCTTTTGTAAGTAATAGTAAATGTCTACCAAAATTTCATCGATTTTAAATGGCAAACATGCAGCACTCTTTTCAGCTGCTAAGTTAATAAGGTGGCAGGAACAGCCCATAATTTCAATATTTTGGTGATGATTCTTTAACACCGCTGCTACACCTGCTTTTTTTCCTATCATAACAGGTGCATTATCACAGCTAAAGGCAACACAATTAGAAATCGCAAGGTTTTTAGATTGTAAAGCACTATTGGATACAGCTTTGAATCAACACTTCCATTGGTTGCAATTGAAAATGGATAGCACCTTAAATTTTCAACAAGTGATGAGGATTCCTTTGCGGACATTTCTTTCATAATTGCAGAAGTTTTGGTCTTTGCAGATCCATATTGTTTTGCAATACTGCTGTCAGGAAACGTTTTCCGAAAGAGCATCCACGCATGATCGCTGCAATTCATTGGCAAATTATGTTCGATCAAAAACGATGTAAATAAACATTCAGCGTTAATCATGGAGGTATCGTTAAATGCAAAAAATGAAGGCTTGATACTATGATTAGACTCTACAGCCTTGAACGTCTCCTTATGTTTAACAGTCTCAGAATGCAAAGTAATATCGCGTTTACCACCGTGAGTAATGCTTATGTCTTTACCGCAACACGTGCAGAAAGCATATTTTGGCCCCAGTCTTGATTTTTGAATAAAATTAAACATCTTCATATATTCGGCTTTAAACGTTTGGTAGTACCTTTTATTAACAGTCGACATCGTTAACGTTGTTTTCAAAAACACCTAAAAACAAAACTTTCTTTCCGGAGCAAAGAAATACCAGATATGTCTAACACATGGCTTCCCTACACAAAGTCACGTGCTTGACCAAAACCTTAACGGTGTAGCGCATTCTTTCTTGCCTTCCCCAACAACTACAAATACAGATGCATGATTTCGTTGTGCAGGGGCATCACTCTACGTCATAGCTGGAGCTAAAATTCCACGTCACGCCACGCATGCGCCGTCAACGGCAGACGAATTTTTCCGACTTTTTTACCGATATTTGCATTTATTTATGCATATTTATTATTAAATACGTATCAAGAAAAATAGGTACTTAAATTTTAAAAAACACTGGGGATTTTAGACGAAATCTCTGAAAATCGGACGAAATCGTTTTCCGACCGGAAGATCGATAAAAAAAAAAACGGAAGCCTTCCGGGTAAATCGGAAAGATTGGCACGTATGTCACTCGTTCTAGATTATAATGTGGAAATTTGAATTATCATCGGGAAAAGACGGTGCATTATTTTCCGAGGGCTAGGGGGAACATTTGGGCACAAGTTGAAGGGCAGGGCGTTGCGCCCTTCTATTTCGCTTTAGATGAAACACTATTGTATTAGAGGTCATGTTAGGCTGTTGCCCCTGAGGTCATTGAAATCAGGACCAACAACTTAACATGACGTCTAATGCAATTATATATATAATAAGCTTATTGAGGACAGAACTGTTCTCACACACTTACATGCTGCACAGTTGAAACATAAGCACTGCTTAAAGGTGAGTTTTATAAAAAAAAAATTAGCATAACGTCATTTTCTTACACAAGGTGCGAAAAATTTCTCATTTATCAGGAGCCTGGATTTTTTATGATCCTTAGCTTTTAAAGCATAAAAATAATAGCAAATACTAATAAGTAGGTCCCAGATGTTGATGACATTTGCATTTTTGGCTTTTTTCTTGTTTTTAGGGCATTTTAGGTTTTCCACGTTTTAGGTCATTTTTTGCCATTTTTTTTCATTAAAATGAGATTTTTGTAAGAATTACAAATAAGTTGCAATAACCAAAATTAGGATTTCTAAACGAAAAGAAGCTTCAATATCTTTCATTGTCAATCTACGCATATCAATCCCAGCCTTTTTAACTTTTCCTTTAGTGCCATTCCCAACTTTTATTTCAACGCTGTAGTCACACTTCCCAACTATTACCTTATATTAAGTATTTTTATTGAATTTCGAGGTACTTGAAAAAGTTAATCGTTCAACCTTCTGTCAGCTACTTGAGAAATCTTTTACTCTTTTATGGCCAAACGGAGTGGAACATGACAACATTTTACCTTTCTTAATGGATGCTACGCCTCAGACATACAAAAGCTGGGAAAACAAATGTTTTTATCCAAAGCTAGTGCATGTCACTTGCCTTGATCACACCTTACATTAGGGTTGCTGAGGAAATTCAGGCAAATTATCTGGATGTAGATAGATTTGTTTCTAATGTTACAAAAAATTCTTGAAATCTCTTTATCGTACAGAAGCCTTTAGGAATGCAAGTTCTTAGTTTAATCCTTTGCCATCAAACTTTGATAACGCATTAGGGAACATGGTTGGATGCTCAATGAATGTATATTTGTTACAGCGGAAATTTTGATGCTGTAAAGGCGACAGTAAATGATTTTCAGCCGGAGTACGTAGCATCTCTTCAAATTGCGCGATGTCTGTTCTCTCAGGAAAAAATAGAAGGAAATTTGGCATACATAAGATCAAACTTCAGCATTTTACCTTCCATTATTAAGGGTTCAGAAGCACAGAATGGAACTCGCTGACCAGAATTGCTTACATCGATAAATAAAGTGAAAAGGCCCAAGAAGAAGCAAGACTGACACTCCCTTGTTGCAAAATTAAACTATAAGTTTTAGGAAAACCCTCTGGGTTTGGTAGACTTTTAAAAAATTCTGGTATCTTAATTAGAGAGACAAAACATCTGTAATTTATGAGGAATTTTCTCCATAAAATGAACACGCTTCAAATATCTCCAAAAAACATATGCCCTTTCTGTGTGTCAAAGAAATTCAACATGTGTGTTTTCTAGGAAGGGCTTTTCACAGATAAGAATTTGCTTTCAGAAAATAAAATAGACTTTTGACAATGCTACAAAAACGCACAATTATTCAACAATGCAATTTTGATATTCTTGCAAGTAATTAGGTTGTACATAATTAAAATTCATTTATGACAGGTATTTACTTCATTTTTTTTTTTCTTTTCTTCTGACCTATCAAGTGGTTAAAGAATGAAAATTTTAGTCTTGTGAATTGCTTAAAGTTGAAGTTATTTATTCTACAACTTGGGAAAAATATAACACAAATTGCTTTGGGGATTTTTGCATTTTTTAATTTTAGGTCAGTTTTTCCATCCTTTTAGAGGTATTTTTCACTTTTTAAGGGCATTTTTTTAGGTCGCCACATGATGCTGATAACATATAAATATTGGGGGGACAGCATACCAGCAGAAGGCAGCCTGCTGTTAACCTGCCATAACCAGCAGGTGGGCCCCAAATGCCCCCCCCCCCCTCAAAACGTTTTTACTACCAATACTTATTCATTAGCGAGGCTGTAAAAAATTCTTGCCTCCACAAAAAAATTTCTGGTTAAGGCCTTGTTGTTAACAACTCTTTACAGAGATAACAGACACCCACAAAGCAGTGTTTAATTTAAATGTGCTTCTGCTTGATGACTTTCACTTTCCATAAAATCAATATTCTAGTTTAATTTTCACATGCAGTGCTTTTCAATGCATAGCTTTCAGTTAATGCTTTCTAGAGCTTTAGAGGTTGGGTTGAAGTTCTTAAAGGAAAGAAACCGTGATCTTCCTCCAATACGAACTTCAACTCAACATTTAAAACATCAGAAAGCATTAACAGAAAGCGATGCCGTGAAACTTCCGGAACACCTCACTTTGTGGCAGTACGTGTAAATACTGAATGTGAGCTGTATATCTTTTCCTACTAACTGAAGAATGCCCTACAATTTCCTAATTGAAAATATTTCGCTATCTTTATTATTTTTCGAAATAAAATTTTTAACTTCCTCAATTCGCCACCAGGGGCGCTGCTGTTCATCTCATCTGATAGTGCATAGTCATTTTACTATACCAATACCTAACTTTCTTTGCAATATCTGTCTTGGTTCAAAAGTTATTGTCGCATTCCGACTCTCCTAGGAACCCTGTATACAACATTTCATCGTAAGGGGGTTACAACCAGGGCTGTCCCCAAAGGGTACGCACTGTATGCGCCGCATACTCTCAAAAAAGTTTTT
>QLNU02015270.1:126958315-126982639 GCA_006491805.2 Dysdera silvatica
CCCAAATATTCAGTTTCTATCATTCCGGAGTCTTTTTCTTTAATGTTTAGAAGGTGTCAGAATTTCGTAAGTTTCTCTCTTTCAGTTTATGGAAAAACAACGGTGGCAAATTGTTATAAGTCAAAAGCCACATGATCACACGTCGGAAAAATGTTATATACAATTTTTTTGTCATGTCCACTGGATCATGTAACGTCAAGTCGATACTCTCATAATAAAACTGAAACGTAGTTCAGCTGACATAGTGGTCAGTGACTGCAGAGGTCAACATGCACACAAAAATAAGTTCACACAGGAACGTGAGGAAATAAGGAAATCCATCAATATGTATCCAAGAAATGTTAGTCATTATTCAAGAAGAGAATCAACTGAAAAAATTTACTTTTCCAGTCATCTCACAAGAACCAAAACGCATGAAGACTCTAAGACTTATTGTTTACAGGCTAATAGTAAATCTAAGGTAGCATCTTATGATGTATTCAGAAGTGTTTTCGGTGACAATGCTTAGTTCGTTACCCAAAACTCACTCTATTCCCTTGAAAACTCCCCTAGATTGCCATATCACGTGAGAGTGTGACGTCACGTAGGTGTGTACGAAACCCAAATAAGCTGTGAGCTAGCATACCATGTTTTTCTCAGACGCAAAGGGAGTTTTTGTGAATCAGTGTTTTTCCTGTATCAGTGAAAGCCTAGTGGGGGCCCCCCCCGCCACCAAAGAAACATCAGTAAAGCAGAGAGTAGTACTCTCCTGCCGTAAGAAGCAATGGCAGCTAGTCACTGTGTGCCAATTGCCAGGTTTTGAGTTCTTGGAAACACCGTGCTAGAATCTGCTAAAATTACGCTAGTTTTAGGGGGGTAACGAACCAAGTATTAGAGCTGTGTTTTCATATCCACTGGTTTTGTCTAAACAACCATACATAGATACTTGTAGGAAATGTGATGACTTTAAAGCCAAAAAATTTTGTGCTAATCTGGATGAACGTGAACGTTTGTCCTTGCTTCATGATGAACATATTGCTCAGGCCGAAAAGGGATATAAAAGTAAGAGAAAGGATAAGGAGTCAGCCACTAACAATTCAGTAGAAAGAGTGTTCAATCTGCAGCAAGTGCTTCCAACGCGATACCTATCTATTAACATTGCTTGCTACAAAAGATTACTATCTACCTAAAACCTCACAGTGCATGACTGCTTCCATGTTCAAGAAACACTGTTTCATGTGGCACAAGGTGATTAGAGGTCATGGATCAGATCTAATAGCTTTCTGTGTGTTTCGAAAACTCGTGATATTGCCAGACAGTATGAAGCAAACGACGACGTGCTTTGACACATGCGGTAGCCAAAACCAAAGCCTAGACATGGCAATAATGTTCAGTGTTGAAGAAACCTTCCATCTGTGTGATTAACCAAAAATTTCTGTTACCTGGCCACGTCATATTGAAGTGTGATAGTAACTATGCCAGGATCTGAAAGGCAAAGAAACAATCTGAACATGCAACCATCATGATTCCAAGAGACTTATACTCTTTCGTCCGATTAGTGTCACGAAAAGATGGAAAATGCTTTTATGTGAGTCCGATGGGCCAATCAAATTTCTTCGCATTCTCTAAACTTTTGGACAATGAGAACCTTTTGATAAAAAGGACTATTTATTTATTTCGTGAGTGTACAGCTATTCCAATCTTATCAGTAAAATTTATTTAGGAACATACCACCTATAAAATCACAAATCAATAGTATCAACATTGCACAATAAAGTTTCATATAATAAAACAATAAACTAGAATCATATAAAATAAATACCAGATATAAATAAAATATTCACTCATGGCATAAACACAATATTAAAATACAGTATTCATATATAGTACCCCTATTTCTAGATATGTATACGATCAAAAAGCTGACAAATAAAATTTCGAATTAAAAGAACATACACCCACAGGGAACTTCCAAAGCTACATGCCGTTTCTGAAGTCACCTATTACATTTTATATTGCTTTAAGTAATATACCGAGAGATTTTTATCAAATTGCATATAATTTCTACTATTTTTAATTGTATCAGGAAGTTCATTCTAAATTTTAACACCTGTATAATCTATATTTTCCTGACCTTTATTAGTTTTACATTTTTTTTAGTATATAATCTACATTATGTCTTAGTCCGTATGGTCTGTTTATTACTAAGTAGTAACAATGTAGAATGGATGAAAATAAAATGGTTGCACTATGAGTAAACTTTTGGGGTAATCAAATATAGATGCACTCTGGACGAATCAGAAGAATTTCAGATAGTAGACTTCAGAAGGCAAAAAAGAGGAAGGACTTTGTCATAAAATTTTATTTGCATACCACTCTCTTATGCTGGCCAATTAACCCTCTGAAAACAGACCTATTGTCAATTCTCCCTCTGATTGACGACGACTACCATGACCATTACAGGAACCTGCATACCGATATTATGAGTCTGCAGAGTTTGGCGAAGTTGAAGACTTTATAATGGCTGTAAAATGAAACCATGTAAAACAATGTAAAATTACATTTTTTTTAATATTCTGCAAGGTTATCAATAAACCATTCAACATAAAGCCTCTAAAACATTTTATTAGCCTTCTAAAAATTTTAGAATAATGTTTATAATAATATTTTTAGAATAATCCTTTTAATATTAATCTAAAACATGAAGATAGTGCAAAAACTGAAAAACAGTAGATGACAAAATGTCGTCAGGAAAAACCTGGAAAATAGTAGGTGGCAACATGTCGTAAGTCAGGTAAAATCTGTGAAACAGCTGTTATTAGACACATTACAGCTATATTTTACATTTACAGTAACTGTAAATAATAGCCAACTATTTTTTTCAAACATTGGTAACGCTTTTGCTCATGTAAAACAATTTAGTGATTTTTCGTGATATCTTGAATTTTAAAATTGCTCTCACATACAATTGTAAAAAAGTGACTTACAACATTTTGTTATCTTTTCACAGAAATATTTTATAGTATTCTTTAAATATTGGATAAATTAATGATGCATATTAGACTTGTACATAATGATAATTTAAGTGCAAAGTGTATCTACATATGTCTAGAATTCTAAAAGGCCTAAAGTCCTTTCGAGTACCCCTCAAAAAATAATTGGGGTTTAATATACTATAGTCTGATATTTTTGATTATTTTATAACTATTTCAATATAATTTGTTTCCCCCTGATAATTACATGTACAGTAGAACCTATCTATTTCAAGTTTTACAGGAATGAGGAAGGAAACCTGGAGGGTTTCCTGTATATAGCCTATGCAATGTATTTAGGTTTCATCCCCATATAAGTAGGCAGGGAGTTGCTCGAGCCCACCCAACCATCCAAAAATTTGATTTTCCCGATTCTGCTATGCATACAGTCACATATTCTTTACATAGTCGTGTACTTTACAGTCACATTTTAAAATAAGGTACTTTTTAGCTCATTACTAATTGTCAAGCAGTATCAATTATTTTTGTAGCATTTTAGTATCTTGTACATTCACTAAAATTTTTGACAGTCTTGAGAAGAAAGTAATAATATTTCTCAGCGGTTATTTGAGGAGGAAAGGTTTGATCACAAATTTTATCCCATGCAAAAATAAATAAATAAATAAAAAAAAATTCAAAAGATAAGACATGTTCAACCGTTATAACACACAAAATGAACACAATAGGAGTAAGGAGGAATTTCCCTCAGAAAAATATCATCAGTGCCCCCATCCGAAACCACAAACAGAGCAACAGGAATTTCCTGTTCTCATCATCGAAAACCATGTGAACAGGGTTGCCAAAAGCACCTGATCTCCAGGAAACTGTATTTGGTAAGAAATCACACTCTGGGTTTAATATGTAGTATCGTCTCTTTTTTTATATCCCTGCCATTTCCAACACATGTTATTTATGACAATAAAAGCATTTAAGACAAGTATAGAAACTTATCTAGAACTGTGAGTTACTCAAAATGCTTGTTCTTGGCGTAGTAATCCCTTTGTCCTATGTTTGACAATCGCATTTTTATAACTCATATTGAACTATGAGAACTTTGCGACAAAGAACCAGTATCCGAAACAAGCAAAGGAAATATAGTTAGCATTCAGGAAGAAACCAAACACTGTTTATGGAGAGAAGCACCAGACTGGAACCCCAAAGAACAATGTAGAAGAGGTAGACGAAGTTATACATGGGGAAACTGTTAGAATCAGACTTAAGGAAGTGTGTAAAACATAGAAGGATTTAAGCCATTCACTAAACAGGGAGAGAGAGGAGGGAAATGAAGATCTCTGTAAAATCCCTATTTCCCCTCCCCTTAGTGAGTATAGGGAAACAAAAAATAGTCACATTTTTATGCAACAGTTTTACAGTGTTGCCAAGTGTACAAATTACAATAATGGACTACGCAAGGATGAAAACAATGGTTATAAATGGTACTTCCGTACTATAGCGACGTCTGACTTTATTTGGCGACTTCTAAATTTCGCCAAGATCGCAGCTTTTATATATCAGGCAATAGCACACCTCCGTATTTGTATCTCCGTTAATATAATATTTTGATTATGAACTAGTACTTTTGTAAATAAATCAGTACTTACCTGACTCACAGAGACCGAACTGGGAAGGAGACTCCCACTCGTCGCTTTGTGACCCATTATCATATTTGATGTTGGCTGCCTGAATCAGTATACTTAAATAAAATAAAAAGCCTCAGCAAAAATAAAATGCAACACCATGCTAATATAAGAATACTTGGCAAAATTTTGGCGACATTTTCACCAAAATTACCAACTACGTTGGCGATATGTTTCGGACATCGCTCTAATACAGAAGAACCCTGTAAATTTAGTGACAGCAGTTTATGAGATCGAACTTATAAGGAAAAGAGTTACATTTTTGATGATTTCTGTAGAATACAATCTGCCATATAAACATGTGTAAATACAAGTGTAGGTGGGAACGATGCCCCCTATTGTTTTATGCATTTTATTTATGCTTCATGTTTGTGTTAATGGATCTATTTAAAATGTTTATATGGTTTCTTAAAGCGACACACAAGTGATTTATCAGATGGGCTTGACTGGGCTTGCTTGAATTTGAGAAGTGTAACCGAACAGACCTCTATCGATGATTTTTTAGCACAAGCTGAACTTGCAGAGAATGAATATTCAAAGGGTAAAGTCCTTAATTGTTTTAAAGAATTACTGATAAAGTATGTAATAATGTGTGTTAAAGTGTGTGCGCATATATATTATATTATTATATATTTGTTTTTATTTATCTTTTAGAATTTGAGACTATTCAAATAGTCGATCCAAGAACAGATGGTTTATTGACTGAAAATGAAAAGGAGTTAATTATAGCGGCACATGAGAATCATAAAGACACCTTGAGTGTTCCACGAAGGTAAAATTTTATATCTCTTTTCATTCATTTTACAAGTAACTGTTGTTATTCTCCTTGTTTAACCTTTAGCTTACGGGGCTGGAAAACAGAAATTTGTCATTCCATAGGGGGAAATATCACTTCTCCCCCCCCCATACCAATCAACCTAAGTGGTACCTTAAGGCGTCTCTACATGGGGTCAAGAGGAAGTTGTAGCTGCGCTTAAGTACAAATGAACAGCACCAAATGATTTTAGTGGGCATGTATTGTACATTAGTAAAGGATAAGAAACTTACTCGTAACCTAATATTATATTGTTAACTTTGTACAAACAGTGAAGAAGAGGAAGGGAGGAAAAAGGTTCTGTTTGTATAATAGGCCTCTATTTCATCCCCCTTTTTTGTTACCACTTGTGATCAAACCATTTGTACTACTAAACTGACCATTGACTTGAGAAGAACACAAGTGGGGGGGATTTCTGAAATAGGGCTTATCCAAGCCCTGTTCTTTTGGGAGGTAAATCTGCTGGGATATACGTCGTCCCACCCTTAAGCTAAAGGTTAAACCAAACAGGCTTTTGACGTCCTTGCGGTGGTAACATGCTCATCCAGCTTGCCATTGTCCTGTTTTTGGCTCCTGACACAGCCAAAAAAGAACACCTATGAACTATTGGCTCATTTTAATCCAGAGGTTGGTTTCCTAGGCATTAAGAGGCTCTGAATCCTCGGGAAAACTGTAGTTTCTGGCGCAATGTAGCTATTGCTGTCCTTGAACTGTACAACTTAGAAACAAACGCACTGCAGGGGTCGAAATTAACTTTTTAAATCAGGTGCATAAGTGCACCCAAGTCTTGTGACTTAGGTGCACTTGTGCACTTGAGTCATAATAGTATAATACTAGTATTAATTAAGTGCACAAGTAACTAACAGAATAAAAAGTAAACCTCAACATTAAAAATTAAGGCAAATAACAATTATAATATAAAATAATATAATGTAATAAATTACAATATATTAATAATAATTATATTTTTAATTTGTATTAATATTTATATTTTTAATTGTATTAATATTTATATTTTTAATTTGTATTAATATTTATATTTTTAATTTGTATTAATATTAATATTTTTGTTTGTATTGTATTTATATTTTTTAATTTGTATTAATATTTATATTTTTTTAATTTGTATTAATATTTATATTTTTAATTTGTATTAATATTTATATTTTTTTAATTTGTATTAATATTTATATTTTATTAACATTATAATAATGTAGTAAAATAATAACCATATAAAATAAACATTAAAAATTAATGATTTTTTTTTTTTTTCTGCCAACTCGATCTAGAGTTCTATGCTTTGCCGACGACACAAGCATCTTTTATAGGGAAAGGAATCTTGATGTGCTGTTTTCACTTGTAAATAATGATATTGATATATATATAAAATACTTTAGAGATAATTATCTCTCACTTAATACAAAAAAAACCAAATGTATTCTGTTTTCAAATAAACATAACAAAAACAACTACTTATGTAATACCATAAAAATAGATAATGATATAGTTCTGTTATTCCAGGAGACTAAATGGAGCCTCCAAGGAATTAAATGGAATCCAAACTCCTGATTCAAATGGGATACACTCATTAACCTCTTGTGCTTAAAAATTGGTAGATTTTTGGGAATATTGCGCAACATTAGTATTTACATACCTATAAAATTTTTGATCAATCTATATTATTCTTTTATTTTTTCTTATCTTTTTATTGGTTATCAATCGGGGATTTACTACACAGGTTAACAAGAGAAGAATTCAGTCATTGCAAAATAATAAATTTTCAATAGTAACCATAAGTTACTACAATCAATGCCGTCCATGATATGCCTGTAAAGTATTTGCCTTGTGTTTTCAATCATATGTATACGTGAATACAACATTGGAGCCAGTGTTGTGAAAATGATTATGTGGTAAAACTACAGATATATCCCCTGTTTTGTCATCAAAACTGATGCTATACTCTTAAAATGTCGGCGATGAAAATCTCTTGGATTTGTACTTCGCAAATCGGCGTTGATCAGCTGTTGTACTCATATTTCGCAGAAGGTATGGGAAGGAAGAAGGAGGAGGAGGTATGAGGGGAACGTGGAGCATCGCAGTGTCGACGCTGAAAAGCTGTTTGACTTCTACTCCGCAAAGTAGGCTATATGTGGAGGCGGCGTCACAAAGACGAAGTGGAGGAAATGATTCCAAAAGCCATAAAAAATCAATGCTTAAAGACAGCAGTTTTTTTGGTTAAAAAAATCTGAAAAGAGTATAATAAGCAGTAAACAGTATAACAGGTAATTACTCCTTAAAAAAACATGGCGGCCGGGAAGCAAGCATGTGATGACCTAATCTGAGAAGAAAGTTACCACGGCTTGGCGACAAATCGCACAGGGGATATATGTGTAGTTTGGCCGACTATTTAGCTGAAGAGTGACTTTGCTAAAACAAATAATGTCAAGGAAAAATTGTAATACTTTTTATTTTGGGTTTTAGAGCATTTCTCCAGTAATCCCTTCGACCTTTCAACTCTTCAAGGGAAGTGAGAAGAGGTATGATACCTTTATTACCAATGAACTTATTTTTTATTATGTAACAGGAAGGCATAGAGTTATATTAAATTATTCAGTTGTATATGGATTAAAACTCTTGCTTATGATGTATTGATATTTAACACCATTACATTATTTTTCAAACATTATTTTACATTATAAGTCAAACATCTTTGATCTGAAGTAATTGAGACTGAGAATAGCTTTAGATTCCAGAAAACATAATATGGTCAAATTAACTGTATGATATTTCCTAAACTTCTATGCATTGAATTTTTAAGTGAAACTACCCTTACACAAAGGACATGGCGTTGCATATGTCTTTTTTTGTGTGTAGTGTGTAAATAATTTAGTTAATATTTATAACATATAAGGGAGAAATTCCGTTACTTATGAGTTACATTATGATAAATGTTGAATACTGTGGACAGAAACACTCTCTTAACTTATACATAGTTAAAAAAACTGCAGACATGTATTATTTGGACAGGAATGACTTTGAAAATTTAAAATTGCTTGAGTTTTAATCAAGATGGTAAAAGGAACTGAAACATTGACTAGTCTAGACTCTAAATTGTCGAAATTATTAGAAGCAATATTTGAAGGTGAAATAAAGAGGTACAAGTGTAAATTGGAGCCAAAATCATAGATTACCCCAAGCGTTATAAAATCTAGGGCAATATCATTTGTGCTAAGTCAAAAATGGATTTTTGTATGTTACTGGAAATCGCGGAGAAAAAAGATTTGCTGATTTAGTCAAAACCAGGTTTTTGAAAATTATTTCATTTATTATTATTATTAATTGTTGGATAGAAAATTTTAGGAGTAAGTTTAATATTGGATTGGGGGTGGAGAAGAAGCAGGATAGGAGAAGGAACATAGATAGGGGAGGGCAAAGAGAGATAGAAAAGGGTCCTTGTGAGCTTTGAATCGGATGATGATTGATTACAAGCATTTGTTTGCAATCAATGTGTTCATGGGTGCTACTCTTTAGTCCTAAGGACGGAAATCCATTCTTTGAAAAACCTGTCCAGATAGTGGTATTTTTTGTTTTTTAGAGGTCCCCTTTTTGTATCCTCTGTGTACCTCGAATTTCAATCTTGTCGTGAGCACCCTAGTCGTACCCATGAATATGTTGGGACAAATATCTGTGAAGTTAAATGATTTTTAAGGATTGGCAGGTTTGGCTGAAGGTGGTGTGTCTGGTTTAGTATTTTTTGTTTTTATGGATAAACCTTGAGATTTTTAGAATTTTGCAAATTAGTTTGTTTTCAAAACTTCGAATTCCTTTGAAGGGGGTGTTTGAGGTATTTGCACATGTAGGACAGTCATACATAAGTTAGAAGGGGACGGATGGTGTTGAATAGGATTGGGTCTTGTTTTTAGAGAGAGAGATTTGTGAAGGGACCAAAAAGACATTTGGAAGCATTGTAGGCAACCACAGCTTTGTTTGTTTGTTTTGTTTAAAGCCAGAGAGTCTAGTACAGGGTCTTCAACCCATGGGCTAATTGCCAGCCGCCAACATGTTTTATGCAGACCTCTGGCTCATGAAAAAATACAAATTGTTTCACACAAAAATAACGCCCCTCTCTCTGAATATTAAATTTATGTATTTTATTCTGTTCACATTTTCACATTTTATAATAAATGTCTTAAAACACCAGCGAACTAAAGTAACATATAGTATTTCCTTAATTATGTTTTACTTTAGTTTTCTAACATATATGGGGATTAGGTGTAGTTTTATTGATTTGCAGTGCAACAGTGATTTAAAAAAAAATTCAACTTAGAACTTACAGAACCCTATTCTAAATATGTTCATAAGAACATCATCCCAACCATCTGGCTGCATGCTCTGAAACTATCACTGTTTGGAAGAACTTGCATCTGCGCATAAGCATACAAAGAAAGTTCATAAAAGGGGGAGGTGGGGTTGCAAAGCTACAAATCCATATATTTATATGTATACATACAAAATTTCATCGTAGTGTGGGGTTACAATCCCCATAAAGCCACTCTGTGTATACCATTTTAATTTACAAACAACTCTTTTCAGGAATGAAGTTAGTAAAATCAAGAGTTAGGACCAAATTAACTGACATCCATCTTGAAAGTACGCTTAAAATTGCAACATCAAAAATAAGACCTGATATTGACAGGTTTAGGGAAAATAAGCAGTGCCAAAAATCTCACTAAAAGGTTTGATTTCGCTTTATATATCAATAGTTAAAAGTAATGTAAATAATTTTGCTTCCGTATTTTACATTGCAAGATATATATATTCAGTCCTAGTGACAGACCTAGAAAATATTTTCGGGTAGGTGTAGTGGTGGCTTCATCCATTGGTGCACATTGGAACCCCTGAAGAGAAATTAAGAAAAAATAGGATACAACACATTAAGTAAAATAAAATATAGAACATGCAACCGTAATAGTATGAAATATAGAACATGCAACCGTAATAGTATGAAATATAAATGTATATAACAGCATCATCTGCATAAAATGTAGTTGTTAAAATAGATGAAGAATAGGATGCAAGCAAGAATAGAATCATGGAGAATACCGGCTTCAGATTTTATTGCTAATTTGAGAGTTTCTGTCGTTAATTAAGGAAGTGATTATGATGGGGGTTAGTATTGAAGATTATAGTTAAAAAGTTTGAAGTGAAGATCATCATGCTAAACTGTGTCAAAGCCTTGACAATGTCCAGAAAAAAATTGCTGATATATAAGAGCATTTTTTAAACTTCTCCAAAATCCTTTCAGAAAGGATAGTGTCTTGGTTAGTTATTAGATGTGGAATCAGAATAGTTCATTTATAAGACTCTGATAGTCTTTGATAAGTCCCATAGGTCATGCGAGGAGATGATCTTTTTGCAAACTTTGGAGAGTAGAAATAGAAGGTTAATGGGTGTGTAACGGTCCAGTTTACTGGAGATTTTATTTTGTTTATTGATGAAAATTACATTAATAGTTTCCAGTTTCAGGGTAAGTGCTGAAGCAGAAGTACTTGGCTTATGGTACGGGAAAGAGTATGAAAAGCATTGGAAGCGAGGTGCTTGAAAGCAAGGTTTGAGGTGCAGTTTTAATCCTGGTGCTTTCTTGTTCTACAACTTCTCAATAATTAAGTGTATTTCTGCGAGAGGAACGTCACTAAGCTGTCTGTAAAATTTTCAACATGGGAGAAGGGTGATTTTTGGGTATTACCTGAGAAATCCAGACTTCCCAAATTCCTGAACGGACTAAATTTTTGGACTTTTACTGCAATTTTAATATAGTAATGTCTTGTGTAAGATATTATTACCCTTCTCGGAAGAGAGACGGAGAAAGAGAGCGCTGTTCCATGTCCTCGTTCGTCCAGCGGTCAAAGAAGTCCAAGCTCAATGGAGGGACCCTGGTTCGAATCTAGGATGGGGGACAGCGTCTCTTTTTCTCCTATACCATAAGAAGCTCTAGTGTGGGCTTTAAACGTGGATGTCAAATTTATTAGTAATGTCTTGTGTATCTTTAATGCTCTTCCTTGTGCTCTTTTAGAATGAAGAGGAAAAGTAGTGCTGCATGGTACCACTTCAACTCTTTGGAAGGTGGGAAAGCACAGTGTCGATACTGTGAAAACATATTAAGTATCAAAACTGGTGCATCAGGAAATCTCTTCAGACATTTAAAGAAGAAACATGGTATAACAGAAAATTCTCAGAAATCATCATCAAAAGACACATCTTCTTCATTACGATCATCAAGTGGAGTTTTAAGGTCACAATCTCATTCACCCACTGCAGACTCCTATTCAGGGTCTGCGGATGAGCTTGATATAAGTGCCATTATCAATTCCACCACACCCCCGTCAAAACACAGTTTTGCTTCTACTTTGGCAAACAATATTTCATTTTCTGAACCAAGTTTGCCACATGGGGGGTCTCAGTCCAAAGACATTGCAAATCCTGTCCCTGTTGAAATATCCAAAAAAATGAATGCTCAGTTATTAAAAATGATAGTTAAAGAGTACCATCCATTTGATATTGTCGAAGACGCCGAATTCCAGAAATTTGTTCACTTACTTTGTCCCGGATATTCCCTTCCCTCAAAGAAGGCCTTGACAAATAGTATGATGCCTATGTTGTATCAGAAAATGGCGGAGCAAGTAAAAAGCCAATTAAAAAACAGTGTTGCTGTTGCCTTGACAACTGACTCTTGGTCGTCACCCGATAATATCACGTATTTAGCTGTTACTGTTCATTTTTTGGATGAAGAGACAAAAATGAAATCTTTTTTATTAGGTTGTATCGAGTTCACAAGCTGTTACAATGCAGTAGAGATTTCGATTAAATTTAAAACAATGTGCGAAGAATGGGATATTCATGATAAAGTGACCGCAGTAGTAACTGACAATTCCATTAATATGGTTGCAGCAATGCGTGAAATTAATTTTTTGCACCTTCCATGCTTTGCACATACTATTAATTTAATAGTTCAGAACAGCACTAAAAAAATTAGTTGCACACTAAATAAGTGCAAAAATCTTGTTAAGTTTTTTGAACAAAATCCTCACGCAATGGCCAAATTAAATACAGTGCAAGAACAAATGGATGTTTCTGTCGTTAAATTGAAACAAAGCATTAACACTAGGTGGAATTCTTCGTTTGAGATGCTAGAAAGAATTTTAATGAGTAAGGAACCCCTAACTTCTGCTCTTGCCCTTCTGCAGGTAGAAGAAAAATTGCAACTTTCTACTAAAGACTGGCATATAATAGAACAGTCTGTTGAAATGTTAAGGGTATTTTACGAAATTACTGTAGAAATGAGCTTAGGAAAAAACGTTACCCTCTCAAACACGTTCTTACTTAAAAATATGATGAAGCATCGTGTAGAATTGTATTTAACATACAATAATTTAGAAATAGAAATAAGTGAAATGGGTAAGGAGTTGTTGATTCAAATATCAGGGACCTTAGAAGGTTTGGATAGTTCCGAATTAATCACACAAGCGACGTTGCTTGATCCTCGTTTTAAAAAATTTGGCTTTGGAGGAGATGAGTGGGCTTTCACCGAGGTTTATAATAGTTTAGTTGGCAAACTTGGAACTATTTCCATAGAAGGTGATGACAATGGCACTTCAACATCACCACCAACACAAAAAGCCTGGACTACTCCCAATACAAGCCTATGGGATGAGTTTGACGAAAAAGTCAATCAATTAGCGGTGGTGAAAAATCCCAAGGATGCTGGGATCGTAGAACTGGATAAATTCCTTGTCGAACCATTATTAGACAGAAGTGGAGATCCTCTAGGGTGGTGGAACCGTCGTCGGCATATTTACCCTAAATTATATTCAGTAATCTCGAAGACATTGTGTATCCCAGCAACATCTCTTCCTTGTGAACGCATTTTCTCAAAAACTGGAAATGCATCAATTGAAAAAAGAAATAGATTCTCATCAAAAAATTTGTCAATGATTTTATTTTTAAATCATAATTTAAGTTAGTTTTAGTAATAAAAATTCACTTACATGCTTGATTCAGATATTTTTAAACCAGTTTTGTTTCTTGCATTTTTTTTTTTTTTAAATTTTGTCACATAATCCTATAAATTATAAATCCACAAAGACAGAACTTTAATTTTTTTTCTAAAAAAATAGGAATGATTACCTTTTAAAATAGGAAACATTATTAAAAAAAAGTTGAAAAACAGATTATTGAAAAGATGTAGGGAATTTTTTTTATAAAGAAAAAAAAGTCCAGACTTTAATATAATGTTAGTCTCTCTTTTCAGACGTCCACTTCTTTAGTGTTGATTTAGTTTAAAAAGCAGTCCAGGCATTACCCCATTTCAAAACTCGTCTATTATGAAGCTTTACAAGGGCCGTTCTATAAAGGTTTCCCCTGACCAAGTTCTGGTTCCTGTAGGAGAATGAAACTGAACATGCATTATAATACATATCTCTATTGGTAACATGGTGATTTGCAGTTCTGAACTACTAACAGTTTCTCTTCTACAAATGTGATGTGGAGTAACGTATGATCATGGAACCAGTTGAATGCAGAGCAGTCATACAATTCTTGTCTGACCATGTCTATCAATTTTTAGCATTTCAAATATTGCCATTATGGATTGCCCTTCTTCCTCGAGTCAAGGGCACACACACACGGAAAAAAAATGTACGTTAATCACGAAAATCTCTAGTTGGCCGACAGTTCACGCCAAATCTATATGTAGCCGTTGGATGTGACGTAACGAGGATTCTCGCGACAAAGAAGGTGAAGAAGCGTCGGAGCTTTCAGGGAGGCCAGACGTCAAAATGGCCAACCTCTAAATTAATATTCCTCTTATTATTACGTTACCATTGTAACCAAGATTCGTATCAAGTTAGCAGTACGCTAATATTGAAGCAAAGTGCTTTAAATAAATATATTAAATAAAATGAGAAGTAATTATTTCTATACGAATAATTTCCATTGGCGACATACTGGCAAGCCGCTATTCGAAGTCTTGAACTGCCTAATATAACAGCCAAGCAAGCCTGCAGAGTCTTGCCATCATACATCATTTTGGTGTCAGAAGTGGGATATGACCCGTATCAAACCTTGGAGAAGCTGCAAAAGGAGAAAATTACAGTGCCAACCTAAAAGGAGCCACAACACGAACAAGAAACAAAGCCAGTCGTTGCCCCACCCTACTCCTACAGCACCGCCGAGTCAACTGGTTATGTAATAGTGGATGTGCCACAAAGAAGAAATGTGCCGCATTGTGTTAGTAATATCGCGTTTCGTTGAAAGAAGAAAAAAAAGTGGAAGCTATCAAGATATCTCCAGTAATCCGTGTGCACGTATAGTAGCAAAAAAATAATAAAAAGAAAAGAAAAACATGGAGTCAATGAGCGGTAAGTGAGGCTATATTAAAGAAAAAGGAAGGTGCAAACTTAGAATGAAATCTCCAATTCTAATAAGTATATAGGTTTAAGCTTCATGGCTATGGGATATTAAATGCTAATTATCTGTTTATGGTAATAATAATTCCATGGAAATTTATTGTGATCATATATATATTCAGGTAAAGAAGGGGTGGCGTATGTATGTATGTATATATGTGTGTGTGTGTGTGTTATAAAGGTATAATTACCTGTGTTCCTAATTCAAACTTCATAATATAAAATTAATAAATATTAGCCTAAGATATAAAATATTACTAAAACATTAAGTATTATTTAAAAATACACATTGCGATATATAAAAATTGTAAACCAGACCGATAGGAGCTCCCATAAAGATATATTTGGAGAATGGTGCCGAAAAGGGGAATCAAATCTGTCGTCCCCTCACAACTAAGAAGTAAAGGGTCTACTTGTCCCCTTTGCTCATTGCAAAATATAGAACATACTATAGAAAACGTTGTAAGGAATGAAGCACTGGGATCGTCTGATGATGATTATTTATCGCCACGACCAGAACCACACTCGGGCCAATCCACACCTGCCGGAGGTAATGACACAAGGGATAAGGTGGAGAAAGAGGTCAGATTGGCCAAACTGGAAATCCGAAGATTAAAAATACAAATAGGAAATAAAAAGAATTCGAACACGAATTTAGAATGAAACAATTATAGAATCAGGGAACGAGAACCCCAACTGTTGATATGGGAAACAACCCTTCGGAGAAAAACACAGAATTGTTTAGGAAAGCAGCAATAAAAATACCAGAAACTGCTGACCAGTTGCCCTTGTATGTAATCAGCATTGAAAAATTATTTGTGCCTTTCGCTGTAAATGATGATGAAAAGGGAGCATTGATTTTACCACTTTTGGGTCTATGGGGTCCCGATGTTATAACAACTTTCCTTTGAGGATCTACAGGACTGTGGAAAAATAAAGGCAAAGTTACTTCATTGTGCTAATTTATCCCCTTGCAGAATATTTAAACAAATTCAAAACACTTACTAAACAACCCCATGAAACCTACGGCAAATTTTTAAGCCATTTACAATCATTATTCCGATATTATGAGCGATCCAAACAGGTCTCTACATTAGACAAACTGTGTGACCTAATGGTAAGCAATCAGCTAAAAACATGCCTAAGCTCTCAGTCTACAATACATAAATCTTAAGGAGAGTGAGAGCCTGTTAAAGTCCAACCATGTAGCAACTTTAGTATAATCCTATGAGGCTAGTCGTGGTGCTAACACCCAGTACAAAGCTCTGATTCCAAGAGAAAATTTCAGATATGCAAATCCCATCTACGTACAGGGGAAGGATATAAGGCCAAGCGGAAAGGTATGGAATATTGCATCCCGACAGAAGGCGAGTGTGGATGGGAAAATACAGGATTGCCCTCCAGTATTTACGGCTACAGACAAACCAAATAAGAAACCTGTCAGATGGTGTCACGAATGTAAAAACAACACGCATGATAATCAGTATTGTTGGTTCAGAAAAGACAAATGGTAGAAGGTCAGGTATGACAAGTTTCCACAAAAGTGGACTGCAGAAATAGACCCCATTCAACAGAGAAGAAATGTAGGGGAAGAGCCAATCATAGCTAAAGTAACTGCACTAAGTATTGAAAAAACAGAAATGCCACAGACGAAGCATGAAAAAATCATAATTGAAGGAAAAACATGCATTGAAGTGACAGTTGATGTTCCTGCTTACTTGTATGTAGAGAGGGCATGTTGCCAGAAAAGGTAGCACATCCAGCTATCCCCACTCAACTCCAAGAAGCATTTGGAGAACCGATTACCACCAAATTGGTTAAAGTCAGGATCAATTTGGGAGAGGCGTATAGCACAAACGTAGAGCCAGGCATTGAAATTTTGGCTGCTTTATCAAATCAACTCAGATGTGGTCCTTTAATAAACCCATCTGTCATATAGGAATTAGAGGAGCAGAGACTGAAACATAACCAGGCAGACAAGCATAAACTGAAAGAGGTGAGGAGAAGAACAAATGCGAGTGATGATGAACAGGAAGGAGTATGCAGTAAAGTCACCGCGCCGAGCGTTAATGACATACCCTCAACACCTAATCACGTCATAGCTCAAACGACGCAGACAGTGTCACGGGCTACGAGCATCCCAGATGAAGATACTGATGATGTCTCAGCAAAAGGACAGTTTCTATTATCACAGCGGAGTTGCTCGACATTATTAAACGCATTCGATGATGGCAAATGTCAGAAAGATGGATATTTTATTCAAGGTGATTTGTTGCATCATAAAGATGTAATAATGGGAATTAACATCGAACAATTAGTACTACCTTTATAAGAAAGAGATAAAGTGATTAATATGGCACACTCAACAAGTTTTGAAGCATATTTCGGTTTTAAAAAAACGGTCGAAACAGTAAAATTGTCATTTTATTGGGAAATTGCTCAGTTTATCATCTAATGTTACCACATCATTGGCTAATATGGGAGTGGTGGTGGGGAATTCCCAACTTTAATATCATGTTAGTCTCGCTTTTCAGACATCGTCACCTTTGACATTGATTTGGTTTAAAAATCAGTACAGGTATTGCCCCATTTCGAAACTTGTCTATTGTGAAGCTTTATATGCACATGCAGAGAGGGTGATGGTAGGTCATCTGTAACTCAGTTTGAAGAGCCCTTAGCTGGATACCAAGAGATTGTGTGTTCAGTTCCCACCAGGCACCATGAAATTTTCTTTTCGTGTTTTTATTTTATTTATAAATTATTCTTTTCTTTGTGAGCAATTTATCATTTATTTATATAAATCGAACACTACGCAGATTAAATCAAACAACAATGTCAATCAATCAACGTTTATTGGCGTAGTGATACCAGCGCCGATGGTATGGCGTGATTAGATGGTGAAACGTTCGAAAGAAAATAACTATTTCTGCCTTCAGTGAGAGCTTAAGTGGAATGGCGCATCGTGCGCTTCGATAGCCAGTCAATGAAAATGGCGCATCCGTACGCTTCGTCAATCTTTGTGTAGAAGTGGACTGTATCTTTGAGTATCCTTCTTTGTTGAAAGATATTATTACTAATTGATGTATTGTTTCTTAACGTGTTTGTTGGAGACCGTGAGAGACACCTTGTATAAAAAACGCAAAGAAAAGGTTTATTGAATTTCACTGCATATAGACAAAACTCTTGAATAACGTGAACTGTGGCTGACTTAGTTTTCCATTTCTAAATTACATTCTTCTTTTTCTTCACTTGTTATTCACTGCAGAAGAGCATAATCAAGACCTTTCACCAAATGGGTATGTTCCATTTTTTTGCACATTTTCCAGTTTGTTTGTAATGTCTAATAGTTCGACTTTTTTTTCAACTGCTCCTTACGACCTTTTGAGCGGAGTTTCCAAACTCCTTTTTCTTCAGTTCAGTACTTTCAAATCTGCCATTCCAGGTTGCGTTATGCCCTTTGATTTTCACGACCTTACACAACTTCTTTCCTTTGGATCGATATGACCAGAAGAGTGGAAAGTCGTGGGTTCAGTTTCCCACCGAATGCAAAAATATTTATTTTCTTTTGAACGTTTTACCATCTAATCAAGCCATAACATTGGCATCACTACACCAATAAACGATGATGAATATGTCAGTACCATATATCATTTATGATTTTGTAAGAAGACAAATTTTTTCAAGTCAAGCTTTTTGACTTTCATAAATTTGAAGTTTACGTGTGCATTTATGAGTAACAAATTCTGATTCATGTCGATTTTTTAGAATCTCATTTCATAAATCAAAAGTTAATTTTTGTAAATTGCATAAATGTGTAAACACACCTTTATTTTATTTTTGAATACATGCAGTTGCAATATGTTTTGTATAGTTCATTGTACGTATGTGAAATTTTGTCAACTACTGAAAACGTTAATAAATAAAAATGTTTACAGGCTGTTTTATTGTCATTATTCTAATTGTCCAATTTACAACAATTTATAAAGATGATTATTTCTAGTATTCACAAGTATTTATGAAGATGTCTCTCGGAGCACAGGGCTTTGTACGGCCACTATTAAGTTCAAATCATAAAATTGGCTACACACTCGTAACAATGATTTCACAAGCACAATTGCCGTGATGGCAAGATGTTGACTTGAAAATAAATGTTCTCAATCACAATACTTAACACTTAGAAGCACGACTAGACAAGTTGATAAATACAGTTCACAAATGCTCATAATAAATTCACAAATAATCTACATAAACTTTTCAACAAAGGCAAAAGTTTCCGTAGCAGGCGATTACAATAGCTACTCTGCTAGGTCAAAATCTTCAGATGAAAACAACATCAAATATCTTAATCTTTGCCTCTCTCTCTCTTCCAATCCATACGGGGAAGCTTTAAATAGCTTATAGAGAACAATCTGGAAATAATGAACCCTACTGCTTTCTTGAAATCAGTAAAAGTTTGCAGAAGCTCATTTCACCTCGGACGAGTCTTTTTCCGCGTCATTGGTCTTGTGCCAGAATGGCAGGCAGGTAGGGAAGAGGAGAGGGCGCGACAACCGACTTTCAATAAATCATCAGCTCGTTGGCAATGACAGCGACCATGCTTCCCTACAGGAGGGATGAAGGAAGAGGGGGAGTGTACTGTTTCCAAGGGCACGGCTTGCTGACCAATAAGCTACTTGCCATGTACTGTAAACAGACCCTTCATGTTCAAGTGTTCTATTCGATTGTTAATTCCACGGTATTGGAGTTACGAAAAGAATTGGTATAACAGTTAGCCACTTTTTTTAAAATAATTTTCTCCCGGTAAATTAATGTTACCCGATTGTGAAACCCAATATTTCGGTACAGTGTAAATATAAATTAAGGCACGAATTTTGCACGGTGTTTCTATATTTTTGTCCACCCCCACCCCCGGGTATTAATTACTGAATGTGAACAATGTGTGGGTTGAAGACCCCTGCTGTAAGACCTTAATAAAAAAGGGAGCCGCGTCTTTTTTGGGGAAAAGATGTAGACGTATAGAAGTGAAAAAAGCAGTGTTGGCAACAGTGAAGCCAAACAAAGCAGTGCTGTCAAAGTGAAATTCCCAGTAGCAGAAATAGAAAGTCCCTTCATCAGAAGTAAAACGAGAAAGAGAAAACACAGAAGAGTAAAGTGAGAGTAAAAAAGAAAGAGCATAGCCAGCTTTTCTTCAAGTGTCGGGGGGTAGGGGCAAAATACTACAAATATACCATCAGTTTCATTTTTATATTTAATTTTAATATTTAATAATAATTTTTATAAGTATTCTTTTCCAATAATTTCTTTTTTAAATAGTGACCCTCCTTCGCAGACCACCGGTTGGGAACCACTGATCTATTTAAATGATTGTAATGAACATAATCGATTTATTATCAAAAAAGACACCCGAGAGCCTCAAAAATTTGGTTCAAAGACAGCAAAGACTTTCAGTATTTATGGTTATAGCTGGCATATCTTGTAACGGAAAATTAGAAATCAGAAAAGTTGTAAAAATGCAAAAGTCAACCCTATATGTTATCAAAATAATGTTCTGACTCCTATTTTTAAAGAAAATATTCCAAAATTGTATCCTACTGACTTTTAAAATGTGGAACTCCATCAGGACAAAGCGAGCAGCCACACCTCCAAAAGTACAACCGCATTTCTAGAAAAAATGAGACAAGAAATTGGAATCATGGAATTAAGTCAACACCAATTAGCCATATTCCTACCCAGTCTCCAGATGTAGCACCGATGGCTTATTGTGCATTTGGACTTTTAAAACAAGCTAGCTCCGTCAGAATACTAGCCCACTACCTTGGATGGACTGTGGAAAGATGTGGAGGAGGAATTGGAGAAAATCCCGTTTGTGACTTTACGAAAAGTCCTATTATCGTAGAAATCTAGATGTAATATGATAATTCAAAAACAGGGCTATCAGATAGAATACATTAGAAAATAATTTTTTTTATTGTATGTATTTTATTTACACTGTCAAAGTCATTATAAATATGTGTAAACACTTTCTGTATTGTTGCCCATGTGAATGCTATTATAACCACATAATGACTGGGACTGCCCTATAGCCATGTTCATCAACATAAATGAATGTGCACCAGACAAAGCCAGCCCAGAACATTACCGTACATTAATTGAAATTAACTTAAATTATGTTTTAAAAATAAAGTCATTGACAAATTTTTTGATGAAAGACTGTTTCTTTTTTTCAGTCGATATATTTCCAACTTTTGAGAAAATAAGTTCACAAGGAGTAGAAGTAGGTGGAATACATAAAATTCAAAATCAATGAATACAGCCTAGGGTACACTAGTCAATGATGGTTCCACCATTTTAAAGGGTCGTCAGTTCTTTCTAACAACGGCTCAATGAGGAATTTATCCAATTCAACAATCCCAGCATCCCTTGGATTTTTAGTCACAGCTAGCTCATTAACCTTTTCGTCAAACTCTTCCCAAAGGCTAGTATTGTGTGTGGTCCAACTTTTTTGTGTTGGGAATGAAACTGGAGTACCATTATCCCTTTGTGTTGTGGAAATCGCTCTGAGTTTCCTCACCAAACTATTATACACTTCCATAAAGGTAGATTCATTTCCTTCAAAACTGTGTTTTTTAAAGTGAGGGTAAAGTAAGGTCGCTTGCATGATCAATTCAGAACCATCTCGATCTTCTAAAACCTCCGATATTTGAATTGACAACTCCTTTCCAATGTCACTAATCTCAGTTTCTAAATCGTCATTCATCAAAAATAATTCCACACGATGCTTCATCATATTTTTTAACAAATATGTTTCCAATAAGCTAAGATTTTTTCCTGTGTTCATTTCTAAAGTAATTTCGTAAAACACCTTTAACATTTTAACAAATTGTTCAATTATCTTCCATTCTTTATTAGATATCTTCAATTTGTCTTCTACTTGCAGGAGGATAAGAGTAGAAATCAAGGGTTGTTTATTTCTTAGAATTCTTTCTAACATCTCATATGAAGAATTCCACTTTGTGGCAACATTTTGTTTCAATTTTA
The DNA here is from genome assembly GCA_006491805.2 of Dysdera silvatica. Taxonomy (NCBI): domain Eukaryota; kingdom Metazoa; phylum Arthropoda; class Arachnida; order Araneae; family Dysderidae; genus Dysdera; species Dysdera silvatica. The sequence continues at coordinate 126,980,280 of QLNU02015270.1, forward strand.
TAATGGGGACATTCATTTGTTCTTGAATTGCATTTAATTTTGTCAATGCAAAAGAGCTTTGCTCAAAAAAATCAACTAGATTTTTGCACTTGTCCAGTATGGAATGAATTTTTCTAGTGCTCTGCTGAACTATTAAATTGATAGTATATGCAAAGCATGGAAGATGCCTAAAATTAACGTCTTGTATTGCTGCAACCATATTAGCGGAATTATCAGTTACTACCGCAGTAACCTTATTCTGGATATCCCACTCTTTGCACATATTTTTAAAATTTTTCGAAATATCCATTGCAGTGTAAAAGATCTTAAACTCAATACAACCCAATAAAAAAGACTTCATTTTGGTCTCACCATCTAAAAAATGGGCAGTAACAGCTAAAAAACTGACATTATCGATTGACATCCATGTAACAATTGTTAATGCAACTGCAAAACAGGTTTTTAATTGACTTCTTACACGACCTACTGTTTTGCAATATAACATTGGCATCATATTTTTCGTCAAAATTTTCTTCGAAGGGAGGGAGTATCCGGGACAAAGCAAATAAAACAATTTTTGAAATTCAATGGTTTCAACAATACCAAATGGAAGGTATTCTTTAACAATCATTTTGAAAAGCTGAACATCAATCATTTCTGATTTAACGATTGGAGTGGATCTTAGAATTTTTCTGGAAAAAGATCCTCTAGGTGCAGAACTTGGTTGAACAAATGGAACGCTGCTAGTGGACATAGGAGCAAAATCAATTTTAGATTGAAGTGGACTATCAATGCCACTTGTATCAAGGTCATCAGCAGACACTGAACTTGAAATTGGTGAACCAGAACATGATCTTGATGTGGAAAGTGATGATGTTCTACTTGATGATCTTACCACTGAAACGTCCCTCAGCATTGGTTTTGGGGTAATTTCTACCGTCTCATGCTTCTTCTTTAAATGCCTTAACAGATTTGCTGAAGAACCTCTTTTTATGCTTAATACATTTTCACAACGTTGACATTCGGCTTTTCCAGCTTGCTTAGCTTTGAAATGATACCATACAGCATTTCTTTTCCACTTTGTTCTAAAAATACACAGAAGGAAACATTGCATGATAGTAATAATAATATATCCTCTATTTGCTCTACTTTCCATTGTGCATACATAAAACAATTTTATACTTCATTTATATTGAATTCAAATATCACACAACCTAATTATAATTGAAAATAAATTATATTTAATACTATTATCTTGTAGGGTCCCTTGATTTGATTTAAATAATATGCATCCTGTTGTAGATTACTTTGATTTTGAATATAATTAAACTAATAAAAAAATACAATTTAGATTTTTGATTTTAATTAACAACGTTTTTTAAAACATCGAGTGACTTAAATCAAGTTGACTGAAATCAGTGTACCCAGGTTAGTAGAATGTGATCCTGAGAAACAACTGCACACCTAAAATTCAAAGAAATTATGCATTTTTACTCATGAATTATCCATAAATATTACACATACAGTAAAACCTCTCTACAACAATATTATACGGACCGAGAAAAATTATCCTTATAGAGAGAGTTATTGTTATAGGGAGGGTTCATTATACAGTAAAACCTCTCTACAACACTATTATACGGACCGAGAAAAATTATCGTTGTAGAGGGATTTATCATTATATCGGACATCGTTGTAGGGAGGTTTTACTGTATAAACAACTGCAGCATTTCAATGAAAGGACAATACAGACAATTTTGAGGAAGTGGGTAATCATTTTTTTGACTGTCTATTTAACAGTTAGTAATAAAATTCATGGACGTGAGGTCTGAAGATAGGGATGTCAGGAGAAAGGTAAAAAGAATGAAGGGATAATATATAACCTGGTGGTTTCTGGACCCATATCTTTGAAATCGAATTATAATTTTAAGGTCCAAAGTGTGTTATATCCTTGCTGATATTTTCTTGGGATCTTTCATTGTGGGGTCTAATATGATGTACTTTTAATATACATTTGTCTGTATTATTATTTATAGTTATGTGGTATATTATTATTATTATGACTTTACAAATAAAGAATAAATGAAGCAGTGATTAAAGTTAAATTTTACAATTAAATGTGTGCAATAGAAGAATGAAATTTATAATTATAAACCATATATCATTGAGCATTAAAAATACAATTTGGTGACAAAATTCCATTACAAAGAGGTGAGGAAATAATAAAGTTATTTTGAGTCTTTGTCAAGTGAAGGCATAAATTCTGCCTTCACTTGACAAAGGGAGCAGTAGGCTTCCGAAATGTTGTGTTTTTAAACCTTACGCCAGTGTCAAAATAACTGTTTGTTATGGAATCTCCTGGTGAAACTCTGTATTGATGA